>CM035110.1:65584124-66184124 GCA_020205505.1 Panax japonicus
GTCGGCGCATTTTAGCAAACAGCCGGTACATCAGCTACGGTGCGATGCAGAGGAACAACATTTGCCGCCGGAGATTCCAGGGGGTCATATGACCCCCCTCGACCCCTCTGCCTCTGATCTTAGTCCACCGCGGGTTTATCCAAAAAAATTATGACTAAAGTACTATTGATAGTAACTTTATTTTTTTTATATAGACAATTTTTTTCCATATATTTCAATGTGAGACTGGGGTGTTACAATAAAGATTGTGTGTTTAAAATAAATAAAAATAACCACTTGTATAAATCAATTGTGTATTAGTTAGTAAAACAGTCCGAACGATCATATATATGACATTAGGCTAATACCACGGGCACACATCTGCTCGTCCACTAGCTTCTTTTCACGTATTTTTACCTTGTATGAATGCACTTAAGTTGTGTTTTTGAGTTTTGTTTTAGAGGAAAGGGAAATGATACGAAAGAGAAATTTTTTAGAAAAAAAGAAGTTTAATTTTCTTTCCTTCAAAATGAAACTCACAAACAAAGGATTAATATATACCAAATGCTTTATAATAGCCTATAATGACTTGTGATTAGATTTAGCAATATAAGCATATCTGTAACTAACTACATATAGATTAAGTGTGAGCTGATAATACTTGACGATGTGGCGGTCGGATAAATATGACCTCTGGGAGAACCTTTCCACGTTGGAATTAGTATTATTAATTCCAACGTAAATACTACTTAGTTTATGAGAATTATTAATTACTTCTACTTCAAATAGGTTTTTAAGTTTCAAAGTATAGTACATATATGTATATATACATATAGTAAGTCTTCAATTTATTTTAATTGTGAAAAACTAAACAAATGCTACTTAGTTTATTTTAATTATTTTGTGTTAATTTAGTTAGCTATAATTTATTTTATTTTATGTTAATTTATTTAAAATTTTTGATTTGATTTAATTTTGTATTATATTATATTATATAATTTTTTAATTTTATTAAATTAAATTACATTACATTACATTACATTAAATTTATTTTATTTTATTTTATTATAATTTATTTTTTATTTTATTTTATTTTATTTTGTATTATATTATATTATCTAATTTTTTAAATTTATTTTATTTTAGTTAATTTATTAAATTAATTTTTTTATTTTATTTTATTTTATTTTATTTATTCTAATTTATTATTATTTAATTTAATTTTTTCAATTTATTTTATTTTATTAAATTAATTTAATTAATTTATTAAATTAAAGTAAATTAATTTAATTTATGTTATTATAATTTATTCTAATTTTATTAATGCTATTTTTAATTTATTATATTATATTATATAGTTTATTAAATTGTTTTTATTTTATTTATTACATTTAATTTAATTATATTATTCTAATTTATTATTAGTTAATTTAATTATTTTATTTTATCGTTTATTATATTATTTAAGTAAATTTAATTAATTATATTATATTATATTATATTATTTAGGAGTGCAAAACTAAGTAAATTCTACTCGCTCAGTTCCTAAATAAGTGTCGTTTAAGGTTTTTGCATATAGATTAAGAAAGTCATTTAATACTATCATTTAATAGTTAAAATATGTGTAAAATTCTATCACTACCCCTTTACGGGGAGTTGAAAACTATTAATACAAGAGAGAGCATTTCTTGGGACAATGAGAGAAGGTAGGGGTAATATAAGAAAATAAATAATTTATTCTCCTAGAAAGTTGTAAACGACAAATAAATTGGAAACAAATTTTTTCTTCTAAAACGTTACTTATTTAAGAATGGAGGGAGTACTTAGTTTATTTTAATATTGGGGAATTACTTAAGTAAAATACTTGAATAATCAATAGGGCCCACAGATTGCAATTGAATAATTGTTACAGAATTTTCGTTGAAAATTCTATCGAAAATAACAAATATCACATTTTTAATCGGAATCTAACAACTATAAAGAAATTAACTAACAAATTGAACCAATTATCTCAACATACATAAATAGAACCCTAATATCAATGTTTTGAAGTTCCAAAAAATAATTATATACAGTCTCACATCAAAGGATGTGAATCTGAATTTCAGTAATTTCAACATATATATATATATATATTTATTCCAATTTCAGCAAAATGTAATCTCAATTTCAACAACAACAAACAAGTCCAACAGTATGCCAATTTCAAAAGAATGAACAAGTCAAAAATTTTTCCATTACTGCCAAATTTCAGAAGAACAAATAAGTCAAAAAAATTACAACTCGGATAGTAATATCAACATCTCAAAACAGTAAACAAATATTAGAAATGGAGTAATATCAAATTATCAAACGGGTCCTAATTTTAGCAACAACACATACATTATTCAAATTTAAGTAAAAATTATCACATTAAAACTCATATATTAACCTTAAAAAAATTTGGGAATTAATTTCAGTATCTTGAGAGTTCGCCAGAATTATAGGAGGAGAAAGGAGGAGCAAGAGCCACCGCACTGTAATTGGAGGCGCCACCACAATGATGGCGGTGGCAGGGAGTGAGACCGGGGGAGGGGGTTAGATGAGGAGATGAGAGGTGAGAGAGTGAGAGCTATGAGGAAAGAGAGTGAGAGCTGTTAGGAGAGAGAGAAATGAAATAACTGATAAGGTGGCTGAAGAAGACAAAGTTAACTTAGATTTATTAGTTAATTTCGACGGAATTTTCATCACTAGAAGAAAAAAGCTTAATCCCGACAAAATGATTCGTCAGATCTAAGCCTATTCAGTCGAAAATAGATTATTTCCGACAAAAATTTCTGTCAAAAATTTGATCGTATATATAAGCGTCAAAGATAAGATTCGTCAAAAATTCCGTCGGGTGTATATTATCTTCGACGGATTTTCGTTGAACATAAACTATTTTCGACTGAATATATAGGACGAAACTTTTCGTCGAGTATAATATAACCTATTTCTGACGGACATATTCCCTCAGAATTATCCTATTTCCGACTGAAAATTAAAATAATCTGGTATTTATTAAAAATGACTAATTATTAACTCCGACGGAATATGCGTCGGAGATAACGTAGTTCCGACGGACATGTTCTGTCAGAGTTAACTTATTTAAAATTAGAATATTTTGGTATTTATTAAAAATTGGTTATTTGTTAAATTCGAGGGAAGTTCCGTCGGAAATACCTTATTCCGTCGGAATTAACTGTTTTTTTTAAATGCAGATTTTAAAAGTTCAGTTTCCAGGTGTTTAAACCCATTAATGTACCTGTAACCTGTCACAACCCAATACATAGTAATATAAACCTGTATCTCACATTCAAATATGCAACGTAGCACTAAAACATAATCTTCAACTCATTATCATTCACATTTGCATTCAAATATCCACCAAAACGTATTATAAGCTAATGTTCCATAAATATAAGCTAACCAATTACAAATATAAGCTAATGTTCCATAAAAGATAAACAATATAATTTACAATACTTATACAGATGCAATTAGACACTATAATATATACAAACGTTCTATAATAACATGAATACAAATGAACTATAAACTAGTAAAAGTAACATCATCGGGCGGAGGTGAACGACGCTGCTGTGGTGTATGGAAATCAGTGTCGTGCGCCTGCTCACCATCGCCACCCTGTTGATAGAATCAAAAATATAAATCATTAGTCTGTATATATATATATATATGTGTGAGAATTAACAAGCTAGTCTTAATTGAAAAAACATAAACAATAAGAATACTTGAGTAGGTGGGGGCGGACGAAAAGCCTCCTCCAAGAGGGTAATCACAATTCGGAGCATCTCGGCGCTCCAAGCACCGAACTGCTCCCGTGGTAATCACGTACTCTCTGCAGAGGCCCCTGCTATAATATCTTGAGCAATCTGTTGAAGATGAGAACTGGAAGGCAACTGCTGACGCCAAAAGATATGATCGGTACGGAACCTATTCGACATGACCCCTATCAGCCGCCGGAAGATATCGTCATCCAAGCCAGCGCCCGTATGAGATGGTTCGACATGTGCTCTCGGACGCTGGCTGGAGCCTATAAAGAGATACAAATTCAATTATTAATAATAATTTATGTAATGTGATAAATTCAGATAATTTCGTGAAACATAATAAAATATTACCTCCAGGAAGTGTATATGCGGGTATCCTCGGCAGACTCAACACTCGATATCTACCGGTACTGCTAGTAGGGGGATCCTGAGACGCGGCCCATAGTCTCAGCTCCTCACCCCGATCTAATACAATATCGGAAAGAGGGGTGACAGAATCTAACGACTCAGAACCCCTCCTAATAGCCTCCAACTTAGTTATACGCTCATCCTGAAGCCTCTAAAATTGGTCCTGTAATGTATTCCGTATATGTATGTTAATTATATCATTTTATTTACGATTGAATATTACTAAAAGCTAAATAGTAAGACGAGTTTTACCCGTATAACTAAAGCTGCCTGAGACAAAGCACATTCGTCCTTAGGCGTGTGGGCTCGATCCGCATGCACCCTGACTGAACCGCGCATACTGACTGAACCTCATGCACCCTCTTGGGAGATGCGTCAAACAGATCGCGTGTAGGGTGTGCTTAGCCACCGGGTCTAATATAGTACAGAAAAAGTATAACAATATGTGTTATGTGAATTGTGTTTTGTAATAACTGATAGAAATATTACCAATATATTAACAGTTACTGCTGGGAAGCGACATCCACCGATACTGTAAGTGGCACTGCCGGCGGACGACCAAACATACAGAGGTTTGTCCCTCGGTGTCGTCGACGAGATGCATCTGTAATAATTGTATTTAACTAAGTCTATTTGAATTTATAGAGACTACTTGATTCAGCCTCTAAAAAAAAGGGTCATAGTTCCTGTTTGTGTCCTATACTCGAATAATAAAGTTAATTGAATTACTGCAGACATTCCTCATTGTTCCATCATAACAGATGACAACATCCCGAAGGAGTTCTATTAAGCTATTGAATAAAGTTTAAGGTTAAAAAACCCTCTAAATGAATGAACGATCACTTCTCTACTAGGAATGAATCATCTCCCCATATGAATCCAATCCATGACATAGATTGGACCCATATGGGGAGATGATTCATTCCTAGCAAAGAAGAAATCGTTCGCTCATCTAGAGGGTTGTTTAACCTAGAACTTTGTTCAACAAATTAATGTCACTCCTTTCGGATGTTGCCATCTGTTATGATGGAACAGTGAGGAATGTCTGCAGTAATTCAATTAACTTTATTATTCGAGTATAGGACACAAACAGGAACTACGACCCCTTTTTTATAATTGCTGCCGAGGAATCGGTTGAAGTACTATTAGCTGCAACTGCTATGTCGAAATCTGCATACAAGAAAGAGTACATATATGTAGGAAGAGTATTATTGCATTTATTGAAAATTATGGCAAACTAAGCAAATGCTACTTTGTTTATTTTGTCAATGATAAACTAAGTAAGTGGTACTTAGTTTGTGAGAATTATTATTTAGAATCTATAGAGACTACTGTTCGACATTCACTCTTATTTGTCAAACATGCTTCTAAGTTTCATATTATAGTACATATAATACTTAATTATTGAGTTTATTGAAAATTATGGCAAACTAAGCAAATTCTACTTAGTTTATTTTGCCAATGACAAACTAAATAAGTGCTACTTAGTTTCTGAGAACTGTTATTTGGAATATATGTGAGGACTACTATTAAATTATTTTATTTTATTTTATAAAATTTAATTATATTTATTATTATATTATATTTTATTTTATTTTATTTTAAATTTATTTTACTTTAAATTATTTTAATTAAATTAAATTTATTTTATTTTATTACTTTTTTAAAATTTTTTTTATTAAATTTAATTTATTTATTAAATTAAATCAAATTTGTTTTATTTTATTCAATTCAATTTATTATTTTATTTTGTATTATATTATATTTTCTAATTTTTAAAATTTATATTATGGTATATTATATTATCTTATTTTTAAATTTATTTTTTAGTTTTTATATTTTTAAAATTTTATTTTATTTAATTAAATTTAATATACTTTATTTTATTTTGTATAATATTATATTATATTTTTAAATATTTTTATTAAATTAAATTAAATTAAATTTGATTTATTTTATTCAATTTATTTTATTATTATTATTTATTTTATTTCATATTATATTAAATAATTTTTAACATTTATTTTGTCTAATAAACTAAATTAAATTAAATTTATTTCATTTTATATTAAATTAATTAAATAATACATAAATATATTTGAAGGGCCCACAAAATTTTCAATTGCAAATTTCTGACAGATATTCCGTTGGAAATTCCGTGGGAAATATCAAATATCACATTCTTATACACTGACATATATGTTCCTCCCCGAACACTATAATTGTTATGACCCAAATACTGTAATTGCACAAATACACTGTAGACACTAACAGAAATTTTAATTGCACAAACTAAATCCCAATTTCAGCAACATGTAAAAATTTGCAGAAATTAAATTCAAATAATCCTAATTTTTGCAAAACAGTTAACAGCAACAACCACCTGATTTGCATAATTATAGACAAAAAAAATAAATTGCATAACAGAGGATATTCAGTAACACATTTAGTTCCCGTGATAATCAATAAATTGCATAATAGAGGATATCCCAATTTTTCTCTGTAACACATGAACAACTTTAGCAAAATTAACACCTGCCTAATCTGTAAAATATATTTAGTAATCTGTAATCATCATTTAGGATTACTTACCTTGAATTAAAGGAGGAGAAACGAGGAAAGAGAAAGGAGGAGTTAGGATTAGACTTGCTACCGTACGTCGCCGAGTCGCCGAAAATGGTGGCAGTGGTCGAAAATTAATGGGCAGTGGCCGGACGTGGGTTTCAAACCTCTCAGAAACATACGCGTCATACATTCCTCATTCTCCACCAAATGAGGTGCAAACCTGGACAACTCTGCAAACTTTGCCTCGTACTGGGATACCGTCATACTATTTTGTTCTAGTCTATAAACTCCACTTCCTTCATATGACGAATACTTTCAGGAAAGTACTTGTCATTGAATAATTTCTGAAACGTCTCCCAAGACATGCTGAGTGCGGCTGGATGGGTACATTTCACAGATTTCCACCAGTAATCTGCCTCATTACGGAACATAAAAGTAGCGAATAGAACCTTCCGTTCTTCCGTGCATCCCAAGACATCAAATATCTTGATAATTTGTTTGACCCACGTCTCCACCTTAATCGGATCAGGCTTTTCCCAGAATTTTGGTGGTCCCAACTCTTTGAACTGCTTGGCCGTGACAAATCGTGCGTTGTTATCATTTCCACCTGTATTTTGTGCACGAGTCTCCCTCGTCTAATTTTGCACGAACTGCAAAAAACTTCTAAACATCCCGTCGTTCATCATCTGCTTAGTGGCGTTGTTCACAGGTGGAACATTGCCAGCCTGCTGCACGTTCTCCTCATTGGTGAGTACATGTGTCTCCATGGTCTCAACTCCACTGTTAACATTCTCAGTCGACATTCTCAAATACTGCCATAAAACAAGGGTTAATTAAAGAAATCAACATATCACATAATATCCCTATATACTGACCAACTAACAAATAAGCTTAGGTAGGACACACTAGCGAAGGATTTACTCGTCTCTCCCCTCCTAGTTCTATTCCTCGATCTCCGCCAGAGATCATATCCCTAAGCTCTGATACCAACTGTGACGCCCCCAAAATAGGTATACATCACCCATTTTGAGTCGTCAATAACATGGTACAAAAACAACTACAACTTTATTAATACAGCCCATAAACTGTGAGTTTAAATATAAATATTGTCATCTAGACAATATACATACCCAACTATGTCCTCATTATAATTATTGATACAATACTTTATAAAAATGGTGAGGACTACTAAAACAACTTTCTAGAACCTTCATTCCGTACCACGACTAGTACTCACTACATTTCCGCCTCCTGAGAAGAAAAATGGAATAAAAAGGAAAAGGGTGAGCTCAACTAGCCCAATAAAGAATATTATGACTAAGATAATATAGAACAAATTATCGTTAGTCTTCAACAGGGAAAAATCTGATAGAATACAATAGACAACAAGTTTCAGATCAGCAGCGGAAATAATAATTCATAGATGAGTTACGTAGAGAATGAAATCTACTATTATCTATGAATTTAAAAGTCAATCGTCAATATTTTATCCCTGTAACATCAATCAATATTCATCTTGAATCAAATTTTCATCTTTGCATTACAGGCCAAAGATATTCATCAGTCGGTCATGTTCATCTCAACACCTGTTCATCTTTGCACTACGGGCCAAAGATATTCATTATAAAATCATTTATCTTTGCACTACAGGCCAAAGATATTCAATAATATCATCATTTAAGACTGAGGATGATGAAAAATATTTTAAAAGAAACTAATCCAGTGAAACAAAATAAATATCAAGGATTCGTATTTCAGCTATTTCATGTCCAAAAATACCTCATAAATAATCATAGTGAAGTAAAATTCAAGAATGATCAAAACATGGATACAATCAAAGCTAGTATCCATAATAGATAATTTGGACGAAAAGGAAAAAAATTTATTTTTTGATGAATAGTGCCGTATTCGTGAATAGTGCCGTATACGTGAATAGTGTCGTATACGTGAATAGTAACTCCGACACAAAAAGTTTCAAATTTGATTAAAAGTTCAGATCAATACTTTGGCATAATGATATTGAAAGAAATAATATCATATATGAAAAAAATAACATCCCTTACCTCGAAAAGATGGTACTCCTGACTAGAATACTAGATATAGTGCTGAAGGAAACTTGCACCGTATAGCAACACTCAAGGTATCAAAATACTCACAAGAATACGCTCAATATATCGAGAGAGAAATAGCGAGAAAACTTCAGTTTCTGGTGTGATTTTCAATTCTAACCTAAACATCCTATTTATAGGAAAATGCTTAGAACACCAAAGTAGAAAATTTAATATAATATTAATATATTTATCAAATTTTCCTTAGCCCACCTCTAGACATCTGATTTCAGCACTTTGCACATGTTAATGATGTCCACAAAATACAAAAAAATGTTTTTTATCAAAAAATAAATAAAACTTCCAAAAATCAATTATTTCAGAACTTCAGAACTTCAATAATTTATAATAAATAGCCCTTTTATCAGAAAAATTCGAACCACATGTCCTTTCCATAGGAAATTTCATTCTCTACAACTTTGCAGAATAAAGATTTTCCAAATTCCAAACAGAAATTGACCGAAATCCACAAACGGGCAATTTTACAGGCTATAATCAAATTTCGGTCAAGAATTGGGGTCTACCAACACACAAAACATGTGTTAATCATTTAATGCAACAAAAATACTCTTCCTCCTCATATACTCATATATTCCACATTTATTATAAAAATATCACCATTATTATATTATTAAAATAATATATTTAAATGAATTATTTTATCAGAAAAAGATAAAATATTAATTTTCAACAATTGTCACATTAAAAATTTTCTCCATCTATATCCACATAAAATTAATATTTTCCTTATCATATAAATCAATAATTAATTATTCACATATAATATTACAGAATCACAATACTGACAACCAGTCAGTTCCTAGGAAAGATGGGGCTTTCCAATAAGGATCTCTCCTTACTGGCGCACAATTAGATGACCAAACCTCTCCTTAGACAGAACTTTCTAGACATTGCCAATAATGTTATCTAATAATATTATTCAGATAATATGAATTATTGCTCCGATAATAGAAAATACTGTGCAATGACAATTATTAAAACAACAGTAATATAAAATATCAACGAAGCAATTATTGAATCAATAAAATAAAATACTGAACAATAATTACTGTAACAATTATTGAGTAGTGCCTTCTTACTTAAGAATCAATAATTGGTGTAATATCGTGTGCTACTGTGTTTTAACCACCGGGTATTCTAACAGTATTAACGGTAACAACTACACCATTATTTATAACCAACTTATTCTTGTCATTTTCTTCATCCAATCGCTTTTCGTTATGGGGCCCACACAAGGTTGCGCCATCGTACGAATATTCCCCAACAGTAAAAATATTCCACGACCAAACGAATATTCCCCGTCAACAATGAATATTTTAAAACCATTTGCTTGTTTGAAATAATTGCGCATTTTACCCATAACTTACCACATTAATCAAATCAACCCTTACTAATTCAAGAAAATAAATAGAGGAAATTTAATTTCATTAAATAATAAGTTGGGGTCTTACATAATATCCCTTACCTTAGAAAGAAACTGGATACTGGAGTAGAGAGGTAGCAGACTTCTATTCTTCTTTCTCTCTAAAGTTTCTCTCTATAATAACTGCTCTATAGCTTGAGTGAATTGGTGAAGAATGATGAAGAAATGTTTATAGGAAAATATAGTTTCAATAATTGCACATTTTGGGGCTCAAAAAATTATAGTACAATACCTCTAGCTTTTTCTTTATTTTTAATTTAGTCATGCAAGTATTATCAAACTTGCACCACCTCCCCTAATAGTAAATAATGTGATTCAATAGTAAATCATGTGAATCAATAGTTCTAGACATGTAAAAATATGAATTACAGTATAGTACCTCCATCTATATCTCCATTTTTAACTTAGTCATGCAAGTATTATCAATCTTGCACCAACTCCCCTAATAGTAACAAGAATGTGAAATAATAGTATACACATGTAAACAAATAGTTATAATCATGTGAAATAATAGCAATCAATTGCTCATATATCCGGTTAAATACCCGATTGGTCAATATAACCTCCAGACATCAATTATTATCGAAATAAATGTCGATTTTTACCAACACAAATAATTCCAACACAACGAAACTATTTTTATGAAAAATATAAAATTTGAAATTTCGAAGTTTGACTTTTTCCAAAAAATTCAACTGTTGACTTTTTAACCAAATAATAAAACCCGAAAAATTTTGTGTTTATAGTCTATTCTTACTAATTTCATCGTTTCGGATTCAAATATCACGTCCGCGTCTCCAAATTCAACTCTGAGCACAACTTCAATTTTAATAACATTCATCATTAATATTATAACTCACAATATTTATCAACCAGGTCGTTCCCAGGAAAGAGGGGGCTTTCCAATAAGAATTTCTCCCTATTGGCGCGCAATTAGGTGACCAAACCTCTCATTGACAGAACTTCTAGACATTGTAAATATTGCAATTTAATAATATGAATAACTTTGCCATCTAAATTATTGATTTAATAATATAACATA
Organism: Panax japonicus; assembly: GCA_020205505.1. NCBI lineage: Eukaryota > Viridiplantae > Streptophyta > Magnoliopsida > Apiales > Araliaceae > Panax > Panax japonicus. The sequence continues at coordinate 65,595,483 of CM035110.1, forward strand.
TTATGCAGATGATACTGTGACAATAATTGAGTCAATAATATGAGAGATATGATGCAACAATTACTGTAGCAATAATTGATTATAACTGAGTGACTTCTCACGTAAGCATCAATAATCAATACCGCATGCTACTATGCAACCACGCGTATTATTGTACTTTTACTACCGAGTAGTTCAAAAGTATTAACGGTAAAACTTTCGCCATTATTTTCATAAATATATTTTTGTCGTTTTCTCAATCCGATAATAATTCTGTTGTGGGGTCCACCAATGATTGCGCCGTTGTACGAATATTCCCTGCTAAAACGAATATTTTCCGACCAATCGAATATAATATAACAACTTGCATACTTTGCAGAATTTATAAATACTACCCACAACTATAACATTATGTCAAATCCACACCATAATATTAAAAAATTATTTCGAAAAAATTAAATATTTATTCATAAAATCTGGGGTCTCACAGAGTATGTATAGATTATACACTTAAATTAGACATTTATGTATGCATTTAAACTTACATAACATGTATGAGTATATTTTACTAATGAATATCCTATATGTGTAACTATATTATGTTAGGATTCGAAAAGTGTTGATAAGATATACTGAAACAACCCGGGTCAAATCCCGAGTCCGGAACAAATCTTGGGTCAAATCCCAAGTCCGAATCGAATCAAATCCATCCAAATAAGGCCTCAAACCACTGGCCCAATAGTATCTTCTTGGGTCATCTTAGCCCACCACAGGCTCCCAAAAGGTCATGACTTGAAGGTACTATTGGTAGTTACTTAATTCCTTATATGCAGACAAATTTTTCCCCTATCTTTCGATGTGGGACTGGGGTGTTACAAACTCTCCCACTTAAATTTCTGACGTCCCCGTCAGAACCGATCACACACACGGCCCAAAGATCTTTGCCTCTCTAGCCATTGTGGGATAATACCGGCTGGCTTCGTGTCCCCACCTCCGGACCTTCATCTCTCCATTGTGGGATAATGCCACCAGCCTTCGTGTCCCCACCTTCGGCAACTCGATCGGATGACCCGACCCGAGCTTTCGAGAGTCGGTTTTGATACCATATGAAACAACCCGGGTCAAATCCCGAGTCCGGAACAAATCTTGGGTCAAATCCCAAGTCCGAATCGAATCAAATCCATCCAAATAAGGCCTCAAACCACTGGCCCAATAGTATCTTCTTGGGTCATCTTAGCCCACCACAGGCTCCCAAAAGGTCATGACTTGAAGGTACTATTGGTAGTTACTTAATTCCTTATATGCAGACAAATTTTCCCCCTATCTTTCGATGTGGGACTGGGGTGTTACATATACCTTGGTAAACTACGCTTAAGGTAAGTACTCGAACCCTACTCTTTATTGAAAATTACTTGAGCTTGTACTATTATTGGTTGTACAAGTAAATCCTTGAAAGTATGATTTATATCTCAAGACTTAATACTTCGTAGTTTAGAAATGAAATTATTTTCGAACCTTGATATTGAACGATAATTATTCATGTATATACTTTAAAAGAAAGCTGTCTAATTCATTGATTCGGCTAGATTATTGGTATAAGATCAAAAGCTATCCAAACCAAATTAACTTGGTGCGGACTCTTATAATTGAGATGAACTACCCTCTTGGCAGGGGAATTATATATTTGTTAGGAAACCGACGTGAGCACATGAGAATGATTAAATGTTATGCATGACATATGGTACTTTAGGCTGATCACTTGTTGTACTCGTTTGGTAGAATTATCAGTTTATTACTGTTAATTCTAGGAGAAGTTCATAGTCCTTAGTGACTACTCAGTATTCATTACTTTGAAATCTTGAATTGATTAACTATTGAATCTTTTTGATATTTTCTATCCTTAGCGACTATTGATGAAAACCATTGATACTTCTTGCTATATTTGAACTATCATTATTGTTGTACCCTTGAGAAGCTAAATTATATAGAGCACCCTTATTGTTATATTATTTGCTGGGTAAACTTGTTGCTCATTCTTGCTTTCCCTAAAAATATTCCAGTTAAGGCAGAGCAAGGCGGATCCTCGGGCATTGATAATGGCAAGGGCAAAGCTACGGAGTAGCTTCGTATTTGTTTAATTAGAAACATTATGATTATGTTAAGAAATATTATATTATGTATTAGTTATGTCTAAATTATGTTGAAGGTATGTAAGAGATGTTTAAGTTACGAACCCTTGGGACGAGAATAATTATATTATAATAATGTAATAATTTCTTCTATTATTTCGTTGTGATGAATTTAGTATGTTATTAGTTAGTACGCGAACCAAATTTGAGACAAGTGTGGTTTGAATTTTGGGGCGTCACAATATCCTTATACTAATTTTAGTTGAATGATTCACCTATATGTTTATTGTCAAATGTAATTATCAGCAACCATCAAAGTACTATCAAACTAATTAATTTAGTATTACTTAATAAATCATATTAAATTTTTTAATATGCTTATAAAATAACAATTCATAATTTATTCAATTACTATGCACACAATTTTTAAATATGTCGTTAATAATATATTAAATTTATAATAATAAATAACAAACAACACCACATATTTTGTATAGAGTAAACATGATTATTTTAGTTAAACTAAACATGTTGACAAACATAAAATAATAATAAATAAAAAATTTAAAAATAAATGTAAATTATGTAACTAATAAGGATATTTATGAGCCAATTATTAAGTATAAAGGACACTTTTGTCTAAATAAAAACTTCAAGATGACTATCATGTGATAATCATATTACAACCTATTTTTTGGTCATCTGATCACCAGGAATCTTGACATTTTTTCGGGTATCTGATTATCAGGAATGTAAGATTACCAGTGTAAAAAATTATACAATCTATAAAAGATGACCAACTATATTACCGAGTATTTAAAATGACTACTTTAAATATTGATTTGTACCTAATATTCACTCCATTTAGAAATATAAGAAGAATAATCTATTAATTCTTTAGAAAGATGAAATACTCACCAAGTCACTTGTATATTTTCATAAGTCATTTTTTAAACTTCCTTCATCCCAAAAAGATGACCAAAGAAATAAAAAAATATCCTCAACAGCATAAGGAAAATAAATAAGCTACCTAAATTTGTACATGAACTAATTCACATTTGAATAAGTGGTTCATATTAATTCTTTTCAAGTTCTCACCCATGAAAGAAATTCAAGTTGAAAAAGGATTCACTGGTTAGATTGGTTGGTGACCTAGACAAATAGATGTGATCGATCCCTAATTTGATTAGGAGAATAAATTGCTTCTAATCCATAAAAGAAATGGATTAGGAAGAGTACTATAAATAAGGCTATGAAGGAGTCTTATTTGACATATGAGATAAGTTTGGTAGCAAGAAGATACCAAAAGAATAGATTGAGAGAATTACAATTTGTTATTCGTGGGTATCCGTCGTCATCTTCGTTCAATTGAAAGCTTGAAGACTTTATTGTTTGAGGTGTTTTAGGTGGTGAAATTAATTAGGTTTCTCAAACTAATTAAAGGTAAATGTGTACTACCTCAATTTATTGTGTAACCTCAAGTTTTAGGGCATAAACTTGAGAGGATTATTGTAAGCCTATTATTAGTGATATAGTGGATATTCGGAGTTTGACCCGTGGTTTTTACCTCTTTTAGAGGGGTTTTTTACGTAAATTTGGTCTTACTTGTGGATTGTTGTTTGTTATTTTTCGTTCTCATAATTGATTTTATTAATTTCATATTTAATTGCACAAAGACAGAAAAGTAATTCCTGAGATAGAGATTATTTAAGACGTACTTTTAAAATTGTCATTTTGTTATCCTTTTGAGGACCGAGGAATAATATATTTTTGAATAAAATTAAAAATTATTCTTATATTTTGGAATTATAAACACAAATCTTATCAACAATTTTTTAAACAGGCAAAAATATCTTATATTCTTTCCTTTTCTTTTCCATGATTAATCTTAAATTCTTCCTTTTTCTTTTCCATGATTTCCTTAATTAAAGGGTTCTACTAGCTTATGACTGACCGTCAACACATAGTCAACTTTAGCAAGCCCACACAAACATACTTTCCACTTAATCCGTAATAATGTCATATTAAATTCATTCAAATAAAAAAAATTAAAAATATTGTAGGACAAAGTTAATAGGCAAAACAAGTAAAAGCTCAAAAGGCAAAAGCATAATATTTTTTTTCGCTAAATTTTAAGCTCGATACTTTGAATATGGTTCGTTCATTAATTTAAATAAAAAGAGTGGGACATGAAACGCTTCACAATACTTCAACCCCTTGACATACATATCCATGAAAAGTAAAATACAACCAGGTACACTAGTTACACAAAAATGGCCCACCCATTAATTAGATTGCCTCCATTCGCAGATCAACCCAAGTACAACGAAACACCAGCATGGCGATAGAAGAAAAGCTAGCACCAAAAAAATAACCCCAAAAATAGCCCACCCATTTATGTGCGTATTCATCTTTTTTAGGGTAATACCTTTCTTTTTGACTTTCTTACCTGTGATCCCGTTGACCTCCACGTCAGCCCACGCCATCAACGTATGCCTCTTACCCTTCCAAACATAGTCCTTAAACCTCACCCTACTCGACAAATCCACCCTGAAAACCGCTTTCGACAACGACCCGTTGCTCGAAACATTTTCCCAATAAAATCCAGGTGTCAATACATAATCCTTTCGATGAGTTTGCTTCCCTTCACCCTGGTGAAACCCATGTATTGTGTAGTTGCCTATTCGAATAATACCCCTACTTGGGTTAGGGTTAGGGTTCGGGTTCAGATTTGGGTTTGAGTTCGGGTCGACATAATAAGAAAAGGTCAGGTTGAGGGTATCATAGTAAACTCCCATATCTTTTGCCGAATTTTGAAGCTTGAGGTCAAAATAGATGATGGAGTACTGGTTGGTAAGATTAGAAGCTATGTAAAAGTCTTGGATGGAGCATTGAATTTGTGTCTGGTCTACAATTACTAGGGTTAGCCAGATGCAGGGAGGGAAGAAAATTATGAAAAGTGACCAGCCGGTTATGCACTTTGCTAAGTGGTAATTTGGATTTTGGATATCCTCGAAATGACCCATTTATAAATGGTTTTCCGGTGGAAGAACGAACCGGTTTTAGTATGGAGATCAAGAAATGATGATTAGTAGTAGAGTACTAGTAGGATGAAGAAATATAAGGTGAAATGGAATTTTATTTATAGCCTCATTTCTTTTCTTTCTTTATTTCCAAGTTTCATATAAAAACATTACCAGCTTGACGTTTTAGTCTTTCTATATTAATTAGTTGTGCCGTTTGTTTGGTAGGTACGAGGAAGGAACTAGGAACGATGGCTTAGCAAAGACAAGGCCCAGAACCATACATATATATATATATGTATGGTCTGGATCTTAAGCTCACCCCTTATCCAACATATCTTGTTTATCCCCTTTAGCGATGGACCAGGCGACGATTTGATCCGTCACTATAGGTTCGGTCCGTCGTTATATGTCTTCCATCGCTATATGTTGTGCGTCACTAAAAACTAAGATGACGGTTTTATATATAGCGACCGACCGAATCGTCGCCCGGTCCGTCGCTAAAGGGGGGTGAACAAGATATGTTAGATAAGAGGTGAGCTTAAGATCCGGACCGTATATATGTATATATATGGGCTATATGTATATATAGTACACAGTCGTCTATGACGACAGCTTTTTTGGGCTATAGTGACGGTTTATCCATCGTCAGACTAGAATAGCTATAGCGACGAGTGAATCGTCGCTATAGCCCAAAAAATTCGTCGTCATAAACAATTATGTACTATACAACTGTATATATATATATATATATATATACACACCGAAAGCAGCACCTAACGCACATGCTCAAGTCTAGACATGAGGAGGTTAAAAAGCCACAGCCAATAATCACGCGAATTCCACATTATTCTTCCTAAAGTTCAGTACTAATGTGAACCAAACAAAAATTCCGATTAAAGCCCCGAATGTAACTTTTATCTACAAGTTTTCTTCGCAAAAAAATAAATATATTGTTCTTCCCCATCTATGCAACTTTTTCTATAGGAGACGTATATAAAAAATTATAAATAAATAATAAAGTTTATTTGGAGCTTATCTGGGACTTATTTATAGTGTCTCCGGTTATATTTTATCAAATTTAGAAGATTGAACCAATGAATTAATGACAATCACCATACGTAATTAAATATTTAACTGTCGGAACGAATTTCTTAAATTAAATGATTAACAATACTAAGAAAAGAAAAAAAGAATTTACATTGCATTAGTTGAGCCCAAAAATTTAATATTAAAAATTTGTAGACAGTACTGCACTCAGTAGCAATTGATTTTGAGTTGAATGCTTCACAAGGTGTGATACTTTGTTCATAAGTGAAGAAATTGTCTGGATTGAACTATTGCCAACCTCAGAAGATTACCCTTAATTACAGTACTTGCATCCCCAAGTCATGGCATGTAACAAGACTGATAAAGGTTGGAATTTTATTATATACTCCCTCCGTCCCATGATAAAAGTCCTTATTACTATTTTGAGTAGTCCCATGTTAAATGTCCATTTTCCTTTAATAATCAAACTTTTACACATATTTTCCTATTATACCCGTAGCATTAAATATCTCATACTTTTCTTATTCTAATTCTCTCTCCATATTTAATGACATTATTATAGGCAATATTGTCATTTTATTCATCGTCTTAATATGCGTGAAAAGTCCACCAGGACTTTTATCCTGGGACGGAGGGAGTATAAAATAAGAGTACATCATCCTAATATATATACATGAGTTTGGAGAGTTCTCAAATAATATAAATACTTGAATAATTATCTCATAATTCAAAATCTACTCTATCCTAATTCTAATGAAACAATAAGATAAAATTACAATTATCTATAATTAACTAATTGTAGTTATATTCTTTAATACACCCCCCCTTGAGAGAAACTGAGGTAAACGAGCTTGAGCTTCAACTTGGGAAAATAGCCATGCGACGGTAAGACTATTGAAATAATAACGCCTCATAGCATAGCAGAGAGAACACGAACAATTTGCATGAGAGATTAAATAGAGACATAAAATGCATGATAAGTACTGCATATAACCAATAAGACTGGAATGTGCTTGGTTGTAATTTGCACACTTGCAACAAATAATAGGGAGTTTCTTGTACTTCTTGTATTAGACTTCCAAGAACACGCTTAGAAAATTCCATTAATCCATTAAGATATGAAATGTGGGATGTATCAAGAGAAAACATTCGCTCATTTGTTAAATGAGGTGAAGCTGATGAACAAACTAAAAATGAATCCATGAAGATGTTCGAGTGAGAATGAGAATAGCCATTAGTTACAAAGAAAAATGATGATAATAACTCAGACTTGTGACTAGTACAATTTGCAGGAACTGCTCATATAAGATTATTAGTCAATAATGAAGAAGAACCAATCAGACTTATCGTATCCTCAGGATGTACAACCACGAAAAATGAATATCATTAGAATCAACAATAATAGGCTTAATTTTTGAAGTATCAACAGAAGTGAATTGTTGTAACAGTTTTTCATATCCAAATAGAAGAGTGGACAAAGCATTAAAGGAAGGATTCATCAAATAATAATAAACATGAACTCTTTTGAAAAGAGTATCATCAAGGCCTTCAACTAAAAAATCGGTAAACTCTGACTCACTAAGAGAACCACCCGCACTTTCAAATGCATAAAGAAGCGATGTCGCTTCGACAAGATAACTTTTGACAGACTGAGTAGGTAACTTTTGTAAACAAAAAATTTGATCGAGGAGATCATTCATATTCCATGATGTTGCATCATCTAGGAATTCGCAATCATCATTTTCATGGATCATAGAGTCGTCAAAATTTTGAAATGGGCCGTATATTTGATCGGCCATGGAGACGGGGCCAATGTTGGGATTGACATTATATGATCGGAGATAGAATTCCTGGAATGATTCTGGGTTAAGCCACCTTTCCAAATCATAGGAAGAAGAATGAAAGTTAAAAGTCAAGGAAGCCATTGATAGAAGAAGAATAATTTGAGAATTAGAAGAAAATAAATTGTGTCTCGATCAGACTTGGGATATGATGATTTTTAAAGAAAGTTCCTGGAATGCAAACAGGTTATCAGGGTGTCTGGATTGTGGTGAAGACTGTCTGGATAGGGGAAAAAATGTGTGGATTGGTAGCCAAAAGATGTGCGGCGGAAGATGAAAAAATGGATCATAAACCGTTAGGCTTGATACCATAACAAGACTGATAAACGCTGGTATTTTATTATATATAAAATAAGAGTACATCATCCTAATATATATACATGAGTTTGGAGAGTTCTCAAATAATACAAATACTTGAATAATTATCTCATAATTCAAAACCTACTCTATCCTAATCCTAATGTAACAATAAGATTAAATTACAATTATCTAGAATTAACTAATTGTAGTTATATTCTCTAATAGCTTGTGAGTAACCATCTCTCCTAACCAAGCTGGGTTCATGGAGTGTAGGAGGACTACTGATGTATAACATTATTCTTGCAAATGAAATTCTTCATTCCATAAGATCCAAATGCGTTAATTAAGGGTACTTTCTTATAGCCAAACTTGACTTGTCCAAAGCTTTTGATAGGCTTTCTTGGTCTTTTTTTAGAGAAACTCTCTAACATTTGGGTTTCCTTCAAAAGACTATCTCCCTTATTTTGTCCTGCATATCTTCAATTTCCTTTACAATTAAATTGGCAAGGAAATCGAAGTAGACAATTTTCTCCTAGATGTGGCCTCAGGCAGGGAGATCATGTTTCCCCTTTTTTGTTTATCTTGTGTCTAAATGAGCTAGAGGAGATTGTGGTATCTCCTATTTGTTTGATTCTTTGTTGAAGATATCCTTTTGTTCTGTTGAGCCCAACCATCTCAAATAAGCAATCTAATGAATGTGCTATCTATATTACTTTCATCATCCACCCCCCTAATAAGCTGAAGGTGAGCAAGGAATGAACACCTTCAGATTGGAGAGTAGTTTCCAATGTTTGTCCCTTTGCAATGGTTTAGTGAAAATATTTGATAGTTGCTCATGAGTGGATATGAACACAGGAGAAATAATACCAGCCACAACTTTTTCCCTAATAAAACTGCAATCTAAGTGAATGCGCTTAGTCCGACCATGATGCCACTACAAGAAAAAAGATTATCCCTGACAAAATTAATTTCAACGAATCTAATTCCGTCGAAAATCATTTAATTTCGACGTGTTGGATATGACATGAATTCTTATTGGATTTGGATTTAGGTATTACCTAGAATCCGTTTTGGTTTAACAAATTGATGCATACACAGTAACCAATTAACAAACTGAAGCTCTACCAATTTTCTGTCCCAAATCAATATATATATATATAGAGAGAGAGAGAGAGAGCAAGGATCAAGTGCATACCCCTTATCTTACTCACCCGTACTCACCCCTCTTTAGCGACGGACCCGACGACGGTTCGGTCATACAACCGTCGTCTATACTTTTAGCGACGCTATATGTTGTCCGTCGCTAAAAGTATAGACGACGGTTGTATGACCGAGACCGTTGTCGGGTCCGTCGCTAAAGGGGGTGAGCACGAGTGAGTAAGATAAGAGGTATGCACTTGATCCTTGCTCTCTCTCTATATATATATATATATAGGGGAATGATCCATAGCATCTATTTGCTATGGATCAAATAGTGGCATATAGCATCTTAACCATCTATTATAATTATGAAGGGCCAAGATTAAAAAAGGTTACGCATCGTCCGCTAGAAATTCTAGCGAACGGGAGGAAAAAGAAAGGGAGAGATTATGGCGTTTGATATAGAGTCGGCAGCGGAGGCAACGTCGGGGGGCAATTGGAGCTCTGGTCAGCACTACCGTCTTCAATTACATGCAAGACCAAATATCAAGCCGAAGTTCAAGGATCCGATAATCATCAAGTGTTGACAATTTGTTATTGTTCACTTACCTAGTGCATTTTTCATTTTCTGCAGACGCCAAATACATTGAAGCAACTGTATCTGACTAGCTTTTCATTTATATGTGGAATTATTATCTTTGGGGGCCTTCTTGCACCAATTGTAAGTTTAATAAGCCAAGTGATTTTTCTCTTTTCGGAGTATACGGTCTGATTGATTACTTTGACTGTTTAACGTGATATATGAGATGGTCTATGTGCATTGGTAGGAGAAAGAGAATGGTAGCAGAAACTATCCATATACTTCTTTTTTTGTTATCTTCTGAGTATATTGTGAGAGCTGTAAATGGTCTTGTGTAATGTGGGTCAAAAGCGAGAGGGATATAAAGCATTCATTAGGTAGTTTGCTAGTTTTTGCATACCATTGGGTAATTGTGAATTGAAGTGGCATATGGTTAATGATAGTGAATTATTGGGTTGATTTGAATCTGGGTTAAGAATTTATGCTCACCTTTCTCAATAAAATACGATAGCCTTTTTGATTTTGATTTTTTTAATTAAAAAAATCTTATATACAAGTGGGTGATGAATGATGATAAGAATGTTAATGGATTTTTTTTTAATTTAAATTTTCATGTTTTTTATGAGTAACCAGTTAAAATTTTATTTGAATACTAGAAATATGTATTATACTTGGTGACTTCTGCGAAGGTGTTAGGCTTACGTGGAGTGAATGAAATCTTTGGTGAAAGAATCATACTTGTTGCTGTTGCTGGTAGTTTTTAATGTTTAGTCTTAATAGAAAGCTTTGTGCTTTATGCAAGTGCATGTGTGCATTATAGAATTCCCAGTGATCTGGTTTTAAATTAACTCTCATGTCAATTATTATGTGATAATAGGATTATGTGTAACCCATTCCCAGCACTGCTAAGCTCAACTCATTTAGTGTCGAATTCCAACTATTTGATGTCGGCTACATGTTTTCTACTTCATCAGTTACCTTTCTTGTTTCTGTTTATGTGTTGAATTTAGATTTAGAGCCTAATCTACATGCTTTCCAGTTACTTGAGAAAAAAAATTCTCCAATGTTATTCATTTTATTATGGAAGGTATGTTGTGAGGTGAGGGCCGAGGGGTGATCTTGGAAATCTTTCTACAATGATGGGTGAGGGTCGAGGGGTAATTAGCCCTTCTTGCCAAAAAGGAAGGAGGGGATAGATTTGTAAGTAGTTCTGGCAATGATTCTCGGTAAGTAATGTTTCAAATGCTTACATGATTGGCTATTTTGCAATTGTGCCTTAAGTGAAGCAAATTGTGAAAACAAGACTTTCTTTTGATGTGTGTAATCTAATTCACTCTTTGGTTTATTCCATGCAGTACACTGTGTTTTACTTTCACATGTTGAATTTTGGAGATATTTATACATATTGGCATACGAATATAGAATATGCCTTTGGAAATTCACATGTTTTTTTTTAATATGTGAAAATTGGACAGGTGTAAGGTGATGAGTCAATCTGCTGAATCAAAAGAAGACGTAAAAGACGAGGCTAAAATGAAATCCCATATATCCTCTTATCTTAAAAAGTAATGAAACAACCATAACTAAAATCTATCTTAACAAGAACGAATAATAGGTCAGTTGGTAAAAGGACTATCTCCTCCTGCCATGAGCTCATTGGCACAAGTTCAATCTTCATTCATCGGTAAGTGGTGCCCCTAACCCCCTCCCACCCCCACCTCTATTCAGTGGGGGAAAAATCTACCTTGACAAATCCACGCAAAACATAAATAGAATTTAACATGAAAAAAATAATTAACACATGAACATCAATTAGCCTAAGAATAATATATTGGCTGTCAGTCTGCCACTTCCTCAAGTTCAACACCTGTCACAATAAAGCTTAACAGCAGCGGAAGAAAAAGAAGAGGAAGAAACACATATCTTTTACATATAGGACCAGAATACGGTGGATAAGTTCTCATCTGTGTGACAATCTCTAGCCTTAGCTATTACTTTCTTTTTAATTGCAGCAGGCTGACAAGATATTTAGTTAAAATACTTTACAATATGGTAACATTACTAACCTCACTTGCTATTAACTTACTATGACTTTCCACGTCAAAGTTAAATTCACTATCATTAACCATATGCCACTTCAATTCACAATTACCCAATGGTATGCAAAAACTAGCAAACTACCTAATGAATGCTTTATATCCCTCTCGCTTTTGACCCACATTACACAAGACCATTTACAGCTCTCACAATATACTCAGAAGATAACAAAAGAAGTATATGGATAGTGCTACCATTCTCTCTCCTACCAATGCACATAGACCATCTCATATATCACGTTAAACAGTCAAAGTAATCAATCAGACCGTATACTCCGAAAAGAGAAAAATCACTTGGCTTATTAAACTTACAATTGGTGCAAGAAGGCCCCCAAAGATAATAATTCCACATATAAATGAAAAGCTAGTCAGATACAGTTGCTTCAATGTATTTGGCGTCTGCAGAAAATGAAAAATGCACTAGGTAAGTGAACAATAACAAATTGTCAACATTAGTGAAATGACAGAAAATTAAAGAAATATGAGATAACATGATGCCATTACATGCTTTTTTTCCGAGACATGTTGTAATATGAGGTAAATCTCCTAAAAGATGAAGAAGAGGAACAATGACACGACTATGATATAAACAATAACAATAACAACAACAACAATAATTCACATAAAAAGGAGAAAGAATTTGTCCAATGTAATACAGGATTAGACAGAAGAGGTTGATGGAAGATTAGGAAGAGAATATATTTTAGGGAGGAAGTAAAATGTAACTTTGGAGAATATAAGAACACTTTGATTTCACTTGATTAAAATGATCCAAATACAAGACTATTTATAGGACTCATAAGACACTTCTAGATCCACAATAATAATTACTACATGACCACATTCATGTACATGAACCTAACCATTACATGTTCCAAGACAAATTAAATACATTCATGTACTTAGTGTTGGAAAATATAGCAATTAACAAGAATAATAATACAGTAAATTGGAACAACTTAACTGAAAAACCGAGGCGTAGCGTAGCTACTGTCCTAAAAAGTGATTTCGCCCCCACTGATAATAATCATGGTACAAATGGGCTGCCGACGGTCACTCTCCAGGATTCAACGGCGAAGTCCCCGATCGTGTGTACTCACGGAAGGAGGCTTTGGACTTGTCTATGTGGATTGCTCAATTAACAGAGTACATATTTGTGTAAGAAAATAAACTGTATATTATGTGAAGAACAAAGGCGATTTCTTGTTAGGAGAAGAAGAAGATGATAATGATATATCACTCATACTAAGAAGAATAATAGTGATATTTATAAAGATGATCAGAATGTTAGACACATTAACGTTGGGAATTGCCCATTAACCGTTGGGGGTTACAGAAAACGTAACGGCTAGAGTATTAACTCTAAATGGAGGTTACAGAAATTTTGGAGAATAATCAACAATCCCCCACATGATCCAAAATTATCAAAGAGAAAAAAATAAAAGGAAGTGAGAAGGGCAATGAATTTTAGATACATAATGTCGATACTTTATGGGTTTGAATCGACACTTAGTGGAACAAACTCATGATTGTAGATTATAGGTGAATTAAATTATTGAACCTATTATCTGTGATACAATCAATTGAGCTTGCACACATATCTTAAATCCTGAATCTACACAAGTCCGCGGTTGGGCACGTTCTAGGCCATGCGCCATGTCCCAGATTTTCACAAAGGCTCTAGAGAGTTTGCCAAGGACTCTTATAGGAAGCGGTCTACACTTCCACCTTTATATAGGTGAACCCATCAAGTGTATACTGACATACACCACCCTTTAGAGGCTATGAGTTTCATTAAGAATCTAAACGATTCATCCCTTCACAATTTGTCAGTAAACACCACATGCACACAAGAAGGAATATAAATAATTGTAGTGCTATAATTAAGTAATTACGTGACTTTTTGTTACCCATTGAACCCAATTCATGGGATCTCCAATCACATGGGTTGGGTTTCCATCGCGTATTACTTACTCAAGATATTGGCAATAGTCTCATCCCTCTGGATGCTTCTTGGACTCTATTTTTAATTAATCCCTTTGTAATCGGATCCGCTAGGTTCTTTTCAGACCTTTCAAATTTCCATGGAAAAAACACAGTTTACTAATCAGTCTTCATTATATCTCAAGCGAATACGTCTCTATTTTCCATTATACACATGGTTCATTACTCTTCCAATAACAGCTTGAGAATCACAATGCAGAGATATAGAAGGAAAGAATTGGTTTAGACCACAACATTATGTCTGCCAATAAATTCCTCAGCCACTCTACTTCTGTACCTGTCAATTCTAATGCAATAAATTCAGATATCATAATAGATTTAACAGTACAAGTTTGTTTTGCAGATCTCCAAGAAACAATTTATCCACTTAAAGTAAACACATATCACTTGTGTGTTTCATCATTAGCGGATACCCAATTAGCATCACAATATCCTTCAAAAATATTAGGATTATCAGAAAAATGTACACTTACATTAACTGTTCCTTTTAAATATCTCATTCGACGTGACAATGCATTCCAATGAATCTGCCAAGTCTACTAATGACATATTCAATATCATGTCGAGTACAATTCATTAAGTACATTACACTATCAATGATTCTGGCATCTTCAATTTGTACAATATCAATCCCCTTTATTTTTCTTTAAATGTACACACTAGAGTCACAAGGTGTTCCTAATGACTCTTCATTAAAGAAATTAAATTTCTTAAGAATTCCACATAATAATTCTAAGATAAAAACAAATCATGTGCATTTTTATTAATTCTCATGCCAAGAATCAAGTTTTTTTTTCTGTCAAAGATACAAAATGTTTTAATAGTTTTCACAACTTTCTCATCAGTACCAAATATCAGCAAATCATCAACATATAACTAAATAATCACACCACAATTTTCATGCTTTTGTATCTATTGCATATATCACATTTCTCATGCTTGACATCTGATACATGCTTCATAATGCTCATACTTTGCATTTCTCAAATTATATAGTTCAAAAAACTATTAACGAAGTGCACATTAAAATAATTCACATTAGAACATAACAAGTACATAAAAACTTATTTTAAAATTATTAATAGACCGGCCAGCTTTTAACTTCTTTTAAACACCCAATAAATTTTCATCTTTTAGGCAAAATAACTAACTCTCATGTATGTTATCACCATGTTTTGCAGCATATATAAGTTTATATTTTCTGCTAAAAATGCTGACTTGCTGAAATTCAGTAATCTAATGAAATTACAGTTGCCTGAGAATCCGAGATAAGGTGATAAATTTTAATTTTAGTATAGGTTTACCTCTACAATGTAGAAACACAAATTGACCTTGAATTTTGAAAACGCTATTAGCATACCATTATTACACTCTTTTTATGCAACTTGCTTTTAAAAGAGTAAACAGTAATAAATATTTACTTGGCATACTTCTAAACTTTTGAGTCTATACATATACACATTCTGAGTTTACATTTTGTTTTAAATTTCTGACCCCAATTTGTGTAGAGAAAGAGCTAAAGTAGAACCTAAATTCATACATATAAAATGCTAAAAGATTGGGTTACTAACTCAAACATGCATCAGCCTTTGTAAAAATTAGTGGCTTTTATAAGTAATAGCAGACATTTTTGTTTGAAATAAGTGGCTTTTATACACATCATGTACTTTCAAGTATTGAGCAAAGCTCTATTGGCCACCAACTACATACTCGGTTTCATTCTGGTATAGCTACTTTAGCTAGATACCCCCACATTTTAAGATACCCCAAGTTAGGAATAAGAGTACATGTGTTATTACAACATGGTAATTTAATTCCAAGCACCAACAATTAATATTTCAAAAATATTAACAAAGGAATTAAATAACATACAATATTACTTCATTAATATTCCAAGTATGTTATAAACACATTAAAATACTTCCATAAAATTTACAACAGTATCTTATCATTACCAAATGTTACTGTGATTTTCAGGAATTTTTCTGAAAATCATGCAAATTATCATAATTAATTAACTATTGCATAATTAAATTAGATATTAACTAAAATTATCCAAATATATTAATTTTCCAAAACTTCAGTAGAAATATTAATTTTATGCCAACAATTAATATCATTGACTAGAAATAAAACTTCCATCAAAATCAGAATTACTCAATTCTCCACAAATTGTGTCAAAAAAAAATTACGTATAACAACACCACCTAGCCCATTACTATCATTTGGTAAGTAGGCTCATATTTTTAACTCTAAGCACATTCATGGCTTTTAAAAAAATGCATATACATCCACATCACCTCCAAGTTGATTAGACCAATTTGAATGTTCATAAGTTATTAAAGTTTATTTCATAATTACTAGATAAAAGGTATAATTCCCTTAAACATAAAAGAACTCAGAATGATTTTCATAATAGGCTTTACATTAGATAAGAATCATCTAACTATTAAACATGGTATTTAGTTATCAAATCAGAAAATAAGTGATCAAGGAACTTGACACAGTGGTGATTACAGGGAAACTTGTCAAGTAAATGGTATTCATTGAAATGCAATCAGGACTTCCAGTGTGCACTAACTAGTCCAGTAACATCAACTCTTAACACCAGTAATAAGTAATCAAGTCGCATAATTGTCATCAGTTATGCGAATAAAGATCTTATATCTAGCAACTGTTCAAATAGCACTTACAGAAGAAAAAAAAATTTGTAAAAAATGATAATTGAAAACGGGGAATTAATTACAACAACATGTGTTAGTGTCGCCCAAATGGTCACTAATGACTGAAATTTACAAGCCATTTACTGCACATCATAATTATTAACTACAATATAGAATCCCACAAAATATATAACGTTTATATATTTTATCATCAAAATCAGAAGAAACTGGCTAAATTTAGGTTATACCCTATAATCATATCTTTTAAAAATCTATAATAATATCTATAAATATCCAGCACTCAAGATGCAATATATAGTTATAACGCTTGTACTAAAAAATTGTTCATTTCACTGGATTGATAATGATATTGATCCTTGTTTGGTTTCTAGCACATTAATAAGGATTGTACTTGCAAACGAATTCTTACAGAATACTTTTCTCGCACATCTATTTAAAACAGCACAAATATTGTATAAAATTTACAGTTACACTGTATAAGCCAATGAATATATAATTTAATGTCTATTCATCCTAATCGGTTTTCTCTTTCCAATCAATAACCCATGGAACTTAGAGATTACTGTGATCTTACCTCTAATACGACCTGAACTTTTCGGGTTTAATAAATATAAAATAGCATAATAGAGTTTGTTTGTTTGTGTGTTTCTCACCAACCCCCAACCAAATATATATTTAAGGAATCCAACTTACATTATAAAAAGACAATAAAATGAACGAAAAAACTAAATAGGTCCTATAAACACTAATGAATAGATTGGTGACACCATATAGACCTGGTCCATAAATCAGACACAGCGCTACACTGGCTATGGACATAGTATAGTAGTACTAAAATATCAGGATTAATGTACCCTATATAAATCAAAGTTAAAATATTTGTAAGTTCAAGAACCCATCAAAAATCACAAATACGTACGAAAAAATTAATTGACCATCCATATAATAGATATCCACCCAAAGGCCCATTATCAGAATGAAACCAAAAGTAATCTCATAATTGACAATTCCCCACGGAGCAAACTGAAATTAGTAATTAAATATATAAATCATAGTTTCTAACTAAAACAACATGTATTCTTATTAATAGATTTAAAATCACTTTTTAGATTGTTGGAAAATATAGCAATTAACAAGAATAATAATACAGTAAATTGGAACAACTTAGCTGAAAAACCGAGGCGTAGCGTAGCTACTGTCCTAAAAAGTGATTTCGCCCCCACTGATAATAATCATGGTACAAATGGGCTGCCGATGGTCACTCTCCAGGATTCAACGGCGAAGTCTCCGATCGTGTGTACTCACGGAAGAGGCTTTGGACTTGTCTATGTGGATTGCCCAAATAACAGAGTACATATTTGTGTAAGAAAATAAACTGTATATTATGTGAAGAACAAAGGCGATTTTTTGTTAGGAGAAGAAGAAGATGATAATGATATATCACTCATACTAAGAAGAATAATAGTGATATTTATAAGGATGATCAGAATGTTAGACACATTAACGTTGGGAATTGCCCATTAACCGTTGGGGGTTACAGAAAACGTAACGGCTAGAGTATTAACTCTGAATGGGGGTTACAAAAATTTTAGAGAATAATCAACACTTAGATATCACCAATTCATGTACTAATATTAATTAAGATATTTCTTGAATAATCTAGAATATATTTGGTTTAGTTAACAAGGCCTCCCTTAAACCAAATTTATTCTTCACTCCGAGCTTAGCGATTTGCTTCTTGAATACTTTTTCAGAAACCAACTTTGTAAAAATGTCAGCTACCTGCTCCTCAAATGTACAATACTTGATATTAATAATTCCATCATTCACAAGTTCCCTTAAGAAATGATATCGAATGCGAATATTCTTTGTCTTTCCATGAAGAATTGGATTTTTGGTAACTGAAATTGTTGAAGTATTATCACAAAACAAAGTTGGATCAGCTTCTTGTTTTTGCTTGAGATAATTCAAAATTCCTTCTAACCAAACTAGATGACATCCAGCATGTGCAGCCGCAATATATTCAGCTTCAGTTGTTGAAAGAGAAACAATTGGTTGTTTCTTTGAACTCCAAGAAATAGCCCCGCTTCCTATATTATAAATATAACCTGAAGTACTTTTTCTATCATCAATGCTACCTCCAAAATCACTGTCTGTGAATCCAGTAAGACTAATTGGAACACCAGCTTCATAAAAAATTCCATAATCAACTATGCCTTTCACATATGTCAAAATTCGTTTTGCTGTCCTCCCAATGTTCTGAGTGAGGTTTCTCCATGAACTTGCTAATCATACTAACAACAAACATTAAATCTGGTCTTGTGGCAGTTAAATACATCAAATTTCCAACCAAACTCCTGTAAATAGTTGGATCCACAAGCTTTCCTTCACCTTTCTTGCTTAACTTAAGCCCAGTAACACATGGAGTTGAAACAGAATTAGCATTCTCCATCTTGAACTTTTTCAAAATTTCCCTTGTATATCTTCCTTGAGAAATAAAAATTCCCTTATTAGACTGACTAACTTCAATGCCCCAAAAATGATGTAACTCTCCCAAATCAGTCATGTCAAACTCTTGTTTCATTGAAGCTTTGAAATCATTAAGCATCTCCATATCATTTCTAGTAAAAATGAGATCATCAACATAGAGACTTACCACCATAAATCTTCCTTTTGAAGGATCAATTTTGATGTATAAAGTATGCTCCTGAGGACATTTTTAAAAACCATTTTCTCAAAGTAAGAATTAATGCTGCTATACCAAGCCCTTGGTGACTGCCTCAAACCATATAAAGCCTTCTTTAACTTGTAAACTTCCTCAAGAAACCCATTTAAAAATGCCAATTGACATCTATTTGGAACAATTTCCAATTGTTTTGAGCAGCAAGTGATATAATTAAACGAACAAGTATCAAGTCTTGAAATAGGTGCAAATACCTCATTAAAATCTTCTCCTTCTTTTGTGCATACCCCTTTGCAACTAGCCTCGCTTTGTACTTATTGACGGAGCCATCTGAATTTAACTTTGTCTTAAAAATCCATTTAACTCCAATGGGTCTTTTGTTTGGTGGTAACCTGACGAGCTCCCATGTGTCATTCCTTTCGATAGCCATAATTTCTTCCTTCATGGATTGTTTCTATTTTTCTTCTTTTGCTGCATCTTCATGGGAGATCGGATCTTCTCCTGCATAGAAAGCAAAAAAAATAGCTCCCTGCATCTACTGGCTCCGTAGTATCATAAATCTCTTGCAAAGATCTTGTCTTGATTGCTTCAGGGGCTGCTATCAGAAGACGCTCCTGTTGAGGATGATGGAACATCAGTTGGGTTCAAGGATGGATCATCTTCACTTGGCATACTGCTACAACCTTCCAAATCCTCCACTGAGTAATGGTACCTCATCTACAGTGTTTATGTCAGCATCATTGAAAAAAGAATTTTCATCATAGTTTACATCCCCGCTAATGACAATTTTCTTTGTTTTTGGATTATACAACTTGTAGGCTTTTGACCTTTCACTGTATCCAACAAAATACATTTTTCTGCCTTGTCATCAAGTTTTTTCCTTATTGCATTTGGTACATGAGCAAAAGCTACACTTACAAAAATCTTCAAGTGTTGGACACTTGGTTTTCTCCCATACCAAGCTTCATGAGGAGTACAATTTTTTAAAATTTTTGTTGGTGACCTGTTGATCAAGTAAACTACACAAGAAACAGCTTCTACCCAAAATTGGCGTGGGAACCTTTTTCTTTTCAGCATGCATCTAACCATGTCATTTTTCATTTCGCAAACACCATTTTGTTGCGGTGTATAGCGAACTGTCAATTCATGCCTTATGCCATTATCTTTAAAAAATGCTGAAAATCATTTGAAAGATACCCTGACCCTCGACCTATTCTTAAAGTCTTTATGTGACAACCAGAAAAATTTTCAACTTCTGCTTTAAAATTTTTAAAATCTTGAAAACTTTCAGATTTTTCATGAAGAAAATAAGTCCACACCTTTCTTGTGTAATCATCAATAAAAGAAATAAAGTATTCGTTACCTCCAAAAGATGACATTGTCATAGGTCCACACTAGGTCTGAATGAACAAGTTCAAGTGGCTATTTTGCACCCCAAGAAGATTTTGAAGAGAATGGATTACGGTGCAACTTTCCTAACTGGCATGCTTCACAAATCTCCTCTATTTTATTAATCTGGGGTAATCCATTCACCATTCCTTTCACTGCTAACAATTTTAGGCTGTCGAAATTCAAGTGACCATACATGTCATGCCACAACTTAGAAACTTCTTCATTAAAACCAGCGAAATAATGAAAATTTTCCATTTGGAGAGGAAGTGGAAATAAATTATTCTCCGCCAAACTAATCTTTGCCACAACCTGATTATTTTTTGAACGCCTCGAATGGAGCCATGCCTATACTTGCTTGATAACTGTTGTTATAGGAGAATTCCACCAATGGCAAGTACTTATCCCAACTTCTTTTGAAATTTAGGACACAAAGTCTTAATAGATCTTCAAGATTTTGAATAGTCCTTTCTGATTGTCCGTCCATTTGAGGATGGTATGTCGAACTGATTCGTAAATCCGTGCCCATAGCTTTCTGCAAACTAACCCAAAATCATTGAAGTAAATCTTGGGTCACAATCCTAAACTATGGATATTGGCATGTCATGCAATCTCACAATCTCATTTACGTACATACGAGCAAGACGTTTAAGGGAATAAGTCTCCATTATCGGTAAGAAATGAGCAGACTTGATTAATCTATCACTAATAACCCAAATTGCATTTATGCCTTGAGAAACCTTGGGAAGACCCGTAACGAAATCCATAGTAATGTGCTCCCGTTTCCATTTCAGAATCTCAAGTGGTTGTAATGAACCCTTTGGAACTTGATGCTCTGCCTTTACACGTTGACAAGTTAAACACCTCGAGATAAACTCTGTGATCTCTTTCTTCATATTTCTCCACCAAAATAGTATGTCGAAGATCGTGATACATTTTGGTACTCCCAGGATGGATTGCAAATGGTGTATTATGTGCCTCCATCATGATTCTATGCTTCAAGTCAGAATCGTTAGGAATTCAAAGTCTGGAGTTGACTCAAAGTATTCCTTCTTCATCGATTCTTGCTTTTGAAATAACACCTTCTTGTACTTTCTTCTTTATACGTATCAGCTCTGGGTTTATGGCTTTAACAGCTTTAACTTTATCGATTAAAGTTAATTCTACTCGTATGTTTGATATCATCACGTGGGTGCTTGGAGCCTTAACTCTATCTCCATCCTTTGTAAGTCGTACAAAATGGGTCTTTGTGTTAACAACATCGCACTCGTACCCGCATACGATCCTCTACTCAATGCGTTAGCTATAACGTTTGCTTTTCCAAGATGATATTGAATGTTATGGTCGTAATCTTTTAACAGCTCGAGCCAACATCGTTGCCGCATGTTGAGTTCCTTTTGGGTGAAGAAATATTTGAGGCTTTTATGATCCGTATAGATCTCCACTTTCTCCCCATACTAGGTAGTGTCTCAAGATTTTCAATGTGAAAACGACTACTGCCAACTCCAGATCATGAGTAGGATAATTCCTCTCATATTCTTTGAGTTATCGCGAGGCATAGGCTATGGACTTTCCCATGTTGTATGAGAACACATCCTAACCCTTTGCCTGAAGCATCATTATAGATAACAAATCCATCCGAACCAGATGGTATTGTTAGAACAGGTGCCGAAATGAGTCTCCTCTTAAGCTCTTAGAAACTCTTCTCGCATTCTTCGCTCCATACGAATTTTGTATCTTTTCGAGTCAGCTGAGTTAACGGAGTAGCGAATTCGAGAAAATCCTTCCACGAATCTTCCGATAATAACCAGTAAGCCCATAAAGCTACGTACTTCGGTTGTTCCCAACTTTATATTGCTTCAATCTTTGTCGGGTCAACAGATACTCCATGTTTTGACACCATGTGCCCAAGGAATGCTACTTCCTTAAGCCAGAACTCACATTTCTTTAGCTTGGCATATAGCTTGTTATCACGAAGCCTTTGAAGTACCAGCTTCAAATGGTGCTCATGATTTTCACGGCTTTTGGAATAGATGAGGATGTCATCAATAAAGATAACAATGAACTGATCAAAATACTCTTTGAACACACGGTTCATCATATCTATGAAAGCAGTAGGAGCATTAGTCAATCCAAAAGATATGACTAAGAATTCATAATGCCCGTATCGAGTTCTGAAGGCAGTCTTCGGAATATCCTCAGTTTTAATCTTCAGGCTGCTGATATCCAGAATGAAGATCGATCTTTGAAAAGAATTATGCTCCTTGCAACTGGTCGAACATGTCATCAATGCGAGGTAGTGGATACCTATTCTTGATGGTGACATGGTTTAATTCCCAGTAGTCAATACAAAGTTGTATACTCCCGTCTTTCTTCTTTATGAATAAAACAGGAGCACCCCAAGGAGATGTACTTAGGACGAATTAAACAAATGTCTAACAACTCCTGTAGTTGGACCTTTAACTCCTGAAGTTTAATATGGTACATTCAATATGGGGTTTCAGAAATGGATTTTGTACCAGGTTCAAGGTCAATAAAGAATTCAACTTCACAGTTCTGAGGGTAGACCGGGAAGTTCTTCAGGAAATACGTCAGGAAATTGACTAACAACAGAAATATTATTCAAATCTGACGTGTTTTTGTTCAAGTCCATAACATGGGCTAAAAAAGCTTGACATCTATTTTTTAATAAATGAATGGCTTTATGGCTTGATATAACAGTGATTGACTTTAGTAGTTTGGTTGCTTGAATTCGTATAACAGGTTGGTAAGGAATATGAAAAACTAACAACCTTATGAAAACAACCAATTTTGGAATGATGAGTGGTTAACCAATCAATCCCTAAAATCACATCAAATGCAAGTATCTTCAAAGAGATAAGATCAACAGGTAATGTGATGGTGCCAACTTGGATCAAGCAAGATTTATAAACAATGGATGTAATGAAAGTTTCTACTAACGGAGTCTCCACAGATAAGTCAAAGTCTAATTTTTTCGGAGTCAAGTTTAAACGTTGAGCACAAGTAGGAGAGATAAAAGAATCGTGTAGAACCAGTATCTAGTAAGGTATAAACTTCTTAATAGTTTAAGATTAGCTTAGTTCGGGTTTCTCGCGTTTTGGCTAGTCACGACAAACGCTCTCCCTTGAATCATCGACTTTGTTTTTTCCGTAGTCGCCTTTGGTGCCACCATCCCAGTTGGACTTGACTTCACTACCGACAAAATCGGGTTATATGACCGTCTTCTTCACAACTGAAACACACCTTGAAAGGATGTGAATAGTTTAGACTTATGTGTCCCTTCTCTCCGAATCTGTAGCATCTAATTGGCGGTCAGTTCTCCTCCCCTAGAATTTGTTGTTGGTGTTGGTGCTGCTGCTGATATCTTCCCGTCATTGTTGAATCTCCTCTTTTTGAAATTTCCACTTAACTCACATCTCCTATTATCATGGCCATGATTACCACCTAGAGTGGTTACCTACTTTTGTCCGTATTTTTCCCTCCCCGCTGGTTATCATTGCTCTGATGACTACTGTCACTGGTATGATCCTGGTTGTGGTCCCTCGGTTGAACATATTCATTATCGCGCTCTAATAATTAAGCCATGTTAACAACATCTAAATATAGAGAAAATTTGTGAGAGATAAGGTATTGACGAATTTTGGGTTTTAGACCTCTCAAAAACATATGCGTCATATGTTCCTCATTCTCCACCAAACCTGGATAACTCTGTGAACTTTGCCTCGTACTGGGACGCCGTCATGTTGTTCTAGTTACAGTCTAATAAACTCTACCACCTTCATATGACGAATAATTTCAGGAAAGTACTTGTCATTGAACAGTTTCTGAAATGTTTCCCAAGACATGCTGAGTGCGGCTAGCTGGGTACGTTTCACAGATTTCCACTAGTAATCTGCCTCACCACGGAACATAAAGGTGGCGAATGGAACCTTCTTTTCCTCTTGTTACCAATCTCTGAGCCAAAATTCAGATACAAACTTAAATATACAACATGAGCTATGAGTTTTAATACAAGTCATTGTCTCTATACAGTACACAAACACAAAAATAAGTCCTCAATACATTTATTATCACACTATTTCATATAATAGTGAGGACTATTAGACTATCATCTGGACCATCACTCCGTTCCCCGACTCGTTCCAGCTATATATCTCATTTCCTGAAGAGAATAGTGAAAGAAAGGGTGAGCTCAACTAGCCCAGTAAGAAATATTATGACTAAGATAATACAGGATAAATTATCATTAGCCTTCAACAATGTTAAACTAATAAAATACAATAGACATCAAGTTTAACTGTAGTGGAACAAGCACTCCATTAAAAGAGTCAAATAGAGAATAAAATCTACTAACTTTTATGATTTAAAAAGGTTTTTCATCACTTTTTATCACTGAGACTCAGCTTAATAAATAATCCACATCATCCCTACACTACGGCCAAAGATATTCATTAGGGTCACAACCATAAATTATCCATGCACTACGGGCTAAGGATATTCGTGTATTCATCAATGGTCATGATCATGCCAACAACTATCCATCAATGCACTACGGGCCAATGAGAACTTTTACCACATCATTTGTAACATTACGGTCATGATTACACCGAATAATCACTGGTCATAATCATACCAAGTCCATCTATGCACTACAGGCCACAGATGACTTTCAACATAATATAAACATGAGGATGATGACAATGATATAAGAATTCAATAAAACAAGTTCAAGAATTAATTTAATTAGGAACTAATAACGTCCAAATTGTCAACATGATACTTCTTTGTAGAGTAAAATTCAAGAATGCTTCAGAAGAATATTTCCATGAAAAGATACTGGATGAAGCGCAAATATCAAGCATATTCTACTAATTTCATGGAGTATAGAAGTCAAAACTTTAACCAACTGAGTATAATAAAGAATGGAATAACAAAAGAAATCACCAGGCATGCGATAGACCGCACAGGCAGGTTATTCCAACAGAATAATAAAGACGGAACCAGGTCCGGCGTAAAACGCACAGATAGAATATTCCAACAGAATAATAAAGATGGAACCAGGTTCGACGTCGTAAAACGCACAGACATGATATTCTAACAGGAATAATAAAGACGGAACCAGATCCGGCGTAAAACTGCACAAATAGGATATTCCAACAGAATAATAAAGACGGAACCTAGGTCCGGCATAAAATACACAAACAGGATATTCCAACAGAATAATAAAGACGGAACCAGGTCCGACGTAAAATGCACAGACAGAATATTCCAACAGAACAATAAAGACTTAGAATAACAGAAGAATTTCACCAAGTATAGGGTAGCCCGCGTATACAGGTTATTACAACAGAATAATAAAGAATGGAATAACAGAAGTTCTCTTCATGAATACAAAAGGAATAATATCCCCTTACCTCAAAAGAAACTGGATACTAGAATAGTGAGGTAGCAGGCTTCTCTTCTTCTATAGATTTTCTCTCTATAAGCTTCTATCTATAATTTCTCCTCTATAATAATTTCTCTATAGCTTTAGTGAATTTGTGAGAAGTGAAGGAAGAATGAGCTTCTATTTATAGAAAAATATAGTTTCGATAATTGCACAGTTTTGGGGCTCAAAAAATTACAGTACAATACCTCTAACTTTTCTTTCATTTTTAATTTAGTCCTGCAAGTATTATCAAACTTGCACCACCTCCCCTAATAGTAAATAATGTGAATCAATAGTTCAATCATGTGAATCAATAGTTATAATCATGTGAAAATATGAATTACGGTATAGTACCTCCATTTATACCTCCATCTTTAATTTAATCATGCAAGTATTATCAATCTTGCACCAACTCTCCTAATAGTATAAGAATGTGATTCAATAGTACACACATTTGAACAAATAGTTATATAAGCATGTGAAATTAGTAGCAATTAATTGCTCATTTATCCGATAAATTCCCCGATTTATCAATATAACCCTCAGACATCAATTATCATCGGAATAGATGCCGATTTCCACTAACACTAATAATCTCAATACAATGGAACTATCAAATTCATCTTTAATCAATACGAACTTATTCATCATTAATATTATAACTCACAATATTTAACAACCAGGTCGTTCCCAGGAAAGAGGGGGCTTTCCAATAAGGATTTATCCCTATTGACGCGCAATTAGGTGACCAAACCTCTCCTTGGCAGAACTTCTAGACATCGTAAATATTGTAATTTAATAATATGAATAACTTTGTCGTCTCAATTATTGATTTAATAATATATCATATAATACAGATGATACTATGACAATAATCAAATCAATAATATGAGAGATATGATGCAACAATTATTATAGCAATAATTGAGTATAACTAAGTGACTTCTCACGTAAGCATCAATAATCAATACCGTGTGCTACTATGCAACCACACGTATTACATGTACTTTTACTACCAAGTAGTTCAACAGTATTAACGATAAAAATTCCGCCATTATTTTCATAAAAATATTTTTATCGTTTTCTCAATCCGACAATAATTCTGTTATGGGATCCACCAATGATTGCGCCGTTGTACGAATATTCACTACTAAAACAAATATTCTCCCGACCAATCGAATATAATATAACAACTTGTATACTTTGCAGAATTTATAAATACTACCCACAACTATAACATTATAACAAATTCATTCCATAATATTCAAAAATGATAATTATAGAAAAATCATCTTTATTCATAAAAGTTGGGGTCTTACACCCGTGCCCTTGCCGTTAACAGAAGACAAACGGGGTTTAAATTGGCTGACGTGACAGACACCTGGAGGCTTAAAGGGAAGAAGGTTCAAAAATGTCCCTGACAAATGTAAATATGTCATTTAATCTAAACAAAAAATATTAAAATTCAAAAAAAAACATTAACATATTTACATCATTTAATAAAAATACTAAAATTCAAATTATTTTGTTAACTAATCAAAACAACTAATTAAATAAAACAAGTTGTATAACATATTTACATCATTTAATCAAAATACTAAAATTCAAAGCATAACATATTTACATCAAATACTAATTAAAAAAACTAAAATACTAATTAAAAAATAATAAAATACTAATTAAAAATACTAAAATACTAAAAAAATCAAATAATAAAATACTAAAATTCAAATTATTTTGTTAATTAATCAAAACAAAAAAAAAATTCAAATTACATCATTAAAATACTAAAATCATAATACTAAATACTAATTAATATAAAATTTTAAATTACTATTTTTTTTAAATAACGTTTTTTAATATTTTTAATATCAAAAAATTAACTTTTTTTTTACAAAAATTTAAAATATTTTTATATTTTTATATCAAAAAATATAAACGTTTTAATATTAACCTCATATCAAAAAAAATTAATATTTTAAAAATATTAATGTTTTTTAATATGAAAAACTATTAAAAAAATATTAACATTTTTATATCAAAAAATATTAACGTTTTTTTATATTTTTAATATTAAAAAATTAACATTATTTTAAAAAAAATAAATTTATATTTTTATATCAAAAAATATTAATCTTTTAATATTAACCTCATATCAAAAAAATTTAATATTTTTAAAATATTAATGTTTTTAATATAAAAAATATTAATAAAATATTACTTTTTTTAATATAAAAAATATTAACGTTTTTTAATATTTTTAATATAAAATATTAAAGTTTTTTTAAAATAATTTAAAATATTTTTATATTTTTATATCAAAAAATATTAACGTTTTAATATTAACCTCATATAAAAAAATTAATATTTTTAAAATACTAACGTTTTTTAAAATCAAAAAATATTAACGTTTTTTAATATTTTTAAAATTTTAACATTTTTTTAAAAAAATATAAAATATTTTAGTATTTTGATTAAATGATGTAAATATGTCATACAACTTATTTTATTCAATTAGTTGTTTTGATTAGTTAACAAAATAATTTGAATTTTAGTATTTTGATTAAATGGTGTAAATATGTTATGTTTTTTTATTTTGAATTTTAATATTTTTGTTTTGATTAAATGACATATTTACATTTGTCAGTGGCATTTTTGAACCTTCTCCCTTTAAGCCTCCAGGTGTCTGCCACGTCAGCCAATTTTAACCATGTTTATCTTCTGTTAACGGCAGGGACACGAATGACCCAAAAAATATAACGTTAAGGGTACTTTTGGACAAAAAAAGTATAGGGTGCTCAGGTAGACATCGCGGTAAAAGTCAGGGGCATTTTTGAACCTTCTCACTAAAAAATTATCCACACGAATGTCATGAATTAAATGATTAACATTACTAACAAAAGATAAACAATCACTCACTAACAATTGATCATAAGTTGAAAGCTTCAAAAGGAGGGATACTTTGTTCATAACTCCAGAAATTGTCTGGATCAACTTTACCTTTCACCATTGCCAATCTCATAAGATTACCCTTAAAGTACTTGCATCCCCAAGTCATTGCTTGTGAGTAACTAGTCTCCACACCAGCATTTATACCCAAATCGAGATCTCTATAATTCACATAAGCAGCCCTAGGGCTCTTTGTCACATAAGGAGTCATATGCTTATATAACTTTCTGATCCAATTTATATGCCTTTCTGCTTCTCCAATATCTTCACTTTCCCACTTCACCAAGTACTGTATATTATACAAATTACCTTTCCTATGTGGGAACGGAATTTCTGAATCTAATATCTCATTCATTTTTCCACCATAAGGATCCATAATTAGTATCGGTTTCTCTTCTTCCGAGCACCAATTCCAAAGCTCCTCTAATCCTATTTCAGTTATGGCTTCTTCCACATAGTCTGTGGTAGCCTTGAAGTAAATTTTTGGCTCGGGTACTCTATCCTTTAGGGTATCTAGAGTTTTCTCTTTTTCCGAGTATATTGTAAAATAAAGTACTGATTCAATCCAAGTCATTTCGGAGCAATCTTTTTCCTCCAATCCTAATTCAGGAAATCTCTCTTCCATTACTGCAATGAGCTCATCTTTTTCACCAAGAAACAAAGAGTTGAATGTGGTTTGAATCGTTCGATTTTCCTCCTCATTAACCACTTCTATAATAACTCTAATAAATAGGTTTTTATCAAGTTTGTGTCCAATGTATTGCCACTTGTGAACAAGCTTAGTAGCACCTTGAGCTAAAGTTTTGGACAAGCTGAAAACAGTAACCACCGGTGGAACATGTACAAGTTTAATCTTCCATGAAAGTATAACCCCAAAACTCGCCCCTCCACCGCCTCTAATAGCCCAAAAAAGATCTTTGCCCATTGATTTTCTATCAAGAACTCGGCCTTTAACATCAACAATTTTTGCATCAATAATATTATCAGCTGCAAGACCATATTTTCGTAGCATAGTACCAAATCCTCCGCCACTAAAGTGTCCCCCAACACCGACAGTCGGACAAATTCCTGCTGGAAATCCGTGCACCGGACTTTTCTGGGCTATCCAATAATACAATTCTCCAACTGTTGCTCCAGATTCAACCCATGCTGTGTTTTCTTCTAAATTAACACTAATTGATCTAATATTGTTAAGGTCAACAACTATGAAAGGCACATCTTGCTTAGAAGTGTAGGACAAACCTTCGTAATCATGGCCACCACTTCGGATTCTGATCTGAAGTTTGATTTGCTTACAACAAATAACTATGGCCTGTACATGGGAATAATTAAAGGGTGTGATTATAGCTACTGGTTTTGGGGTTTTGGGTATTGAATATCTGAGGTTCTGAATTGAGGATTGGAGAATTGAGGAGTATGAATTATCACTTGGAGTATAAATAATATTTGATTCGGATGTAAAAGATGGAGAATTATGGGAAAGGCATTGGGTTAAGCTATCAAAGATTGGACTGGCATATGATGATGCTAGAAGAAGGTGAAGTGAGAGTAATGGTGCAATTTTAGTGGTAAGTAGCTCCATTTGATTTTCGTGTTGTTTTTGTGAGAAAATTATGTATATGTTACGAAGATTTTTGGTCTTGTTTGCATATTAAAATAAGGCCCAATTTGCAAACTTTCTCTCCAAGTTGTCACCCAATTACGATATGTATTGACCTTAAAAAATTTTAAAGTCTCAATATGACCCAAAATCGAACAACTTTATTTCAGGAGTCCTTTACATAAGTATACAACAAATAAAAAGTGATTATAAGAAAAATGTATCAACTAAATAATTACAAAAACAGTGTAATTATGACCCATATTACAAAAAAGTACAATTCACATTAATAAAGAAACCTAAAATCAAGGACAACTAACTGCCATAATTAATAATTCAAATTCAAATATTTGGATCTAACAACAAAAATAAATTTAAATTCAAAATTATAATTCAAATTTAAATATTCAAATTCAAATCTTCTCTCCCTCACATACACTTTGAAATAATAGTCCACCGCTACACCGCCGCTACACCGCACATATTCCGCCGCTACACCGCCGCGAGTCTCCGTTGTCCAAAACGCCAATGAGAATAAGAAGAATATTCGATCTACAAAAAATTTAAAAATAAATAGATGTAACTTTTAATGTTCTGAAATTTTTTTTATAACTATTTTGATACTCATAAATAATAAAATGGTTACCTTTGTATGAATAGTTGGCTACCAACTCCATCACATTCAAACGAAATTGGTAACTTAATAAAACTGAATTGGTAACCAAACTTTTATACCAAGGTAACCAAACTTTTATACCAATATAACCAATCTACCTTCACACCTGCAGTATGAATTAGTTACATTGGTCTGAAAGTTTGGCAATCAACTGCACGAAGGTTTGGCTACCAACTGTATTACATGCAAAATAAATTGGAAACTTTATAAAACAGAATTGGTTACCTTGGTATAAAGGTTTGGCTACCAACTGCATTATGAAAAAATTACAGAAACAAAGCGACGATGGTAACGTTCTTCTCTTCTCCTTAGTCTCCACCCTCATCCCCGGTCCTTCATATTTGCCGAGTCCATTGCACCGTTTCAAGATTCCATTTTGGATTCGGACATGGCTTCAGATCAAGAATACATTTGAGGTAAGATTCAAGATTATATTTGGTAACCTTCAGTACCAAACATTTGAAACATAATACTGGGTTCATATCAACATGGCTTACCGTTTCAAGATTTCGTTCATCACAGGGGGAGGGGGAGGGGGCGGGGGAGGAGGAGGGGGTGGCGGAGGGAGGGGGTGGGCGTGGGCGGGGGTGGAGAAGGGAGACGGAGGAAGAGGAAGGAGAGGGTGTGGGGCTGGGGCTGGGGCTGGGGCGGGGGCGGGAGGAGTAGTGGCGGGGGGCGGAGGTGGGGCGACTGCTGGTGGACCAGTGGCGGGGGCGAAGATGGAAGAAGGTTGCGGAAGAGGAGGAAGAAGAAGGCGGTTACTCCATTGATTCGTTAGATAAAAATATGGAGGTTGATGAGAGAGATAAGATTTAAATCCCTACAATCATGGACAATTATCAATAACTCATTAAATCAGTCAACTAAATAAAAGGGATAAGATTGCTCTTTTTTTGTAATTAAATATTGCATATGTACTCTTTTTGTAATTATTTTGTTTGTACACTTTTTTTGTAATATTTTAATAAAATGTACTAGTTATTGTAATTGACTGAGTTGGGGTTTCTTTTAAGGATAAAATGGTAAACTCGCATACATAGTTTTATTTTAAGTAATTAATATAATAAAACAAGTAAATATCAATATAATTAAAATACACACTAACACACTAAAAATACATACGCATATAAATTCAATCACACACTAACGCCCCAAGAACACACATGCCAAAAACAAATCTTAAGACATTTGAAGCTAATCTCAACACCTAATTCAAAATCTCCACCACTCATTAAATTTAGGTTAATAATAAGAGCAAATTAGATAGCAAAAATTATAAACTATTAAATGAAATAATCCAACAACAATCAGTACTTGGCTAAAGAAAAAAATCCAAATCACAAAAAGCAATTCCGAACTCAAATCACTTGATGCTTAGTTCTTGGCTTCTATGGCTGCAATACAGAATCCATTACTTAGATGTTGTTTAAGGCTTTTAATTTTGGGGTTCAAATTGTTTTGGATTTAATTAGGTGTTGTTTGATAAAATTGAATAAAAAAAATTTTAATATAAAAAAGAATTTGAATGAGCATAATTAATGAAATAGAAGCTCTAAATATAGAATGAAATGATGTGTTTGATAATTGTCTGTCTAAAACATCTGAATATGTGCATTTCCCTATTTTAGCCTTCTAGACTATTATGAACAAATTTATTATATAATTATAAATAAACAATACTATTTATGAAAAATTAAATATAAACTTGTGAACAATCTTTGATGGTCTTTGATGAAGTATACTATTACTAATATAATTTTAGGAATAAACACTAATTTTTTTTAATAACATTCTATTAGTCCATAAAACTAAAACTAAAGACTACAACAGTATTCATTAAATTGATTATTGACTAATTTATTATAGAAAAAAGTTTAAAAAATATTGTGTACGTAAACAACCAAATTTGTTTACAATAGTAAAAAAATGATGGATATTAAATGTAATTTTTAATTGCCTATGAGTGTAGGTAGGTAAAAATATCATTCACTCACGACTGTCGACTAAAAGAGTGCCAGAAATAGTACTTAGTGCACATGCCGCCTGGTTATATGTTGAGGCAAAGACCCAAGCACCCTGACGGTGACCTCCATTACCACCATTATCACCGCCTCCACCATTACCACGTGGTCCTGGTACAATCTCTAGTAATATGACTCATCTGCCTACACAAATTAAAAGCATGCACCAGTAACTCTACGGCACTGCCTCCACGGATTATGACTCCTACAAGTAGCACAAGGAGCTATCGGAATAAGATTTGGGTTACCCCCACTAGCTGATCCTGGACAACTACCCTGAGATCTGTCCCTTTTGGCGATTCTAACCTTGCCAAAGGTAGCTGAAGCTGACGATTATGCCATTGTTGAGGCATATATTTGTTGATAACCCTTATTTTGATTCTGTTCACGCCACTGCCCCTGTTGGCCATCATGGTTCTTATTCCACTGACCACCCGGTTTAGAAGTCCAAAAGTCATATCGCTCTATCTTAATATTCTTGGCTGTATTAGCCACTTCTGACACATCTACAAACTTGATGTTAATAAGATATTGGTGATACCTATAATGAATTCTCTATTTGAACTTCTCTGCCTACTCCACTGTAATCCCTACAAAAGTTCCTGCAATGCCTACTAACCTAGGTGAATCTCGTCATGAAATCTGTGATGGACTCATCATCAGTTTTGTCGAATAGACAAATATTCCTTAGCATAGGCCTCTTTATTAGCAACTGGAAAGTACTGCTGATAAAAGACCTCACAAAACTTTGTCCAACTAAGTGCCTCAATATATCCATCACATTTTGTTGTTTTCATCGCCTTTCACTACCTTTGTGCATCCCCTTCTAGTTTATAAGCTTCAAGCAACACTCTCTGATTATCCGATCGAGCACCCCAACACATCAAAAATCTTCTGATTCACCAAGGCAAGCCTTTACCACCAATTGCGGTATTGCATGTACAACCTGTACCACCAATTGCAATAAAGCCTGATTAACCACCTGATTCACCAAGGCAGCCAATTAAACATTAATTTGGTCATTAGATTGCTCATTGGGCTAGCCCTCACCACTTCTCCAATAATTATGACGGATCTCTAGCAATCTAATAAAGAAATCAACGGATATAAGACAAAATAGATTAGAAACATATTCAAATATAGCTAATATGATAGTTGAACAAAAAGTGAAATGGAATAAAAACTTAATCCAGAAGTCTACTCATAACTCACAGGTTAAACCTAAAGGTTTTCTACAAGAAAGAACATAACTTTAATACCAATTCTGTAGGACCCCCTTTCTGATATAGAAAGAGAGGTTACGTACAAAACATAACAAATTACAAAACAAATAGAGAGCTCTACGCCACAAGAAGAATATCTCTAATATCTTATAAATACCACAAGTCAAACCATAATAAATACCAAACTGACTCAAATCACAATTTAAAGTATTTATTATAACTCCAAATAAATCAATATATCACAACCTAAACAAAATATCAAAATAATTAGGATAAAAGAGAAGCTCTCATCACATTTGTCCTTGATCCCCCTGATTACCTGCTAGAAGAAAAACATCGTATGAGCCAAATGCATCAGTACGAATATAGATTACAAGAATAATGAAATGAAATAACTGACTCAATTAAATTATGAACTGGACTGAAATGAACAAAACTAACACAACAAAATAATAGGCTAAATCAAATGGTTGGGTGTTATTTCTTACGGAGCTCAAAAAAAACATAAATATACTTTGCCACACAGGCAAGTCACATATATTGGACAGCGAATCTATTATGTAAAATTGGAAGGCTTGTTTGGCACAAACACCATCAATCTGCAAAAACATAACAAAACAGAAAATTAGGGGTCGACCCATACGCCTCCCACAAAAAAATCACCATATGTCCAACTCTCACCTGGAGCGTACAAATCGGAGACGTCGGGGATTGATCACACCGCCACGAAAGGTGTCATGCCTCGGTGCCAAGAGGACATGCATGTGTTACCCCCACAGGTGGTTATTATATCTCAAGTATTGAAAGTAGTACGCAGACAAACCAATCATATTTAATATGATGTAACATATACTTTGTAATCTTATTCATTTATTAATAAAAGAATTCATTTATTAAAGGCATCTTACTTTATCAACATGGTGTTGTTATATTATATGTGATAAACCCATAGTTTTAAGTAATACTTTTAGAATCATGATATATGATGATCATGGTAACGATATCTAAATTCTTAGATAGCTTAAAACTAAAATTGTTTCCAATCATTGGATTACTAAAAAGGGAATCGGTGAATTTGGATAGATTGGTACAAACTTTGCTTAGTCTTAGGAAGAAGGTGATTGATCTTATAATCATTTGTGTGGAGACACAAAAGTAAGTATATAGGTGTTTATTAGAGAATAAATTCATTGAGCGTGACTTGCTAAAGGAATACTTAATGGAGCTTTACTTGTCTGTCAATAGAATTCCTCTAGTGATAATAATACAACTGATCCTTGGACTTGATATCATCATAGTATATTGTGTGCATGTGATGAATTATACTTTGACATATCCCTTAAGACCCTTAGGGTATATCAAAGGGTATGCTTGGTATAATTATAAGTTGTATATGGAGATACTGAATGATCAACAAAGAATCTACCGCTTCTAATAAAATGAGAGAATGTCATATATGATTCAATAAATGACAATTTAGTAGTCCTTGGCCAAGGCATAATAAAATTAGAAAGTAGTTTCTAATTTGCATTATTTAGAATTGTGCATTTTAAAATCGAAATACATATAATTAAATAAAATAAGACTTGATAGTAATTCCATGTCTTATATTTAATTGGGACATTGTATGGTAGAAGGATTGAATTGTTTGGTAACTATTCATTGAAAGGTTCTTTTATGATTGATGTTAAAATTTATATTATTTAGAAAGTCGTTGATCGCTAAGGGGGATTACCATTATTGTAGAATAAGTATTATTTATTTAAATAAATTAAATAGTTTAATATATATTTATTTAAATAAGATTAGAATTGTTCTAATTAATTTATTCACAACCGGTTTAATATGGAGATAATAAAGGGTTACACTGCAAAAAAAATATTTATTTAAGAAGTAAATAGCATAATCATAATAATAATAATTTAAATATATTTCATTTACTCTATGATGATAGAATAAATTAAATAGATCAATATTTAATATTTAATATTTTGGAAATATTAAATATAAATTAATAAGAGAAATATTATTATTATTACTACTATTATTATTATTTAATTCCTAATTAAAAGGGTTTGCGAATTAATTAATAAAAATACTCACATAAGTTCCTAATTGGATTAAGAATATAATTAATTAAAAGAGTTTAATTAATTCAAATAAAACCATATTCCTAAATAGTTTAGAAGGTTTACCTACATTTATAAATAAGAGAAGTCTTATTATGGGTAAAAGTTACACACAGTACACATTCTTCCAATAGATGAGAGAGTAATTATGTAAGACCCCAACTTTTATGAATAAAGATGATTTTTTCTCTAAATATCATTTTGAATAATTATTGTGTGGATTTTTTATAATATTAAAGTTGTGGGTAATATTTATAAATTTTGCAAAGTAAGCAAGTTGTTATAAAATATTCGATTGGTCGGGGAATATTCGTTTTAACATAGAATATTCGTACGACGACACAATCATTGGTGGAACCCACAACGGAATTATTGTCGGAGTTTGAAAACGACAGAAATATCTTTTTATAAAAATAACGACAATAATTTTACCGTTAACTATTGAAATACCTGGTGATAAAAGTACAGTAATACGTGTGGTTGCATAGTAGCACATGGTATTTGATGTTTACGTGAGAAGTCAATCAGTTATACTAAAGTATTGCTACAGTAATTGCTGCATAATATTTCTCATTATTGATTCAATTATTGTCATTGTATCAGCTACATAATATTTTATATTATTAAATCAATGATTGAGATGACAAGCTATTCATATTATTATTTGTATTATTGACAATGTCTAGAAAGTTCTGTCGAGAAAAGGGGTTTGGTCACCTAATTGCGCGCCAATAGGGAGAAATTCTTATCGAAAAGTCTCATCTTTCCTGAGAATGATATGGTTGTTAATATTGCAAGTTATATTATTGATGAATAAATGTTGTTAAAAATATTGAGGAAATTTTTATGAAGTATTTGTTGTAAATTTTTGCTTATTATATAGACCCCCACCTACTCATTTCTCATAATAGTGTGTTATGAGTGTGGTAATATCTATATATATATATATATATATATATATATATATATATATATGTGTGTGTATTTATATTATAATAATTTTTTTATGAAAAATAGAATATATTTTATTTTATTTTGAATAGTGTCTGCATAGTATTTGCATAGTAA
The DNA here is from genome assembly GCA_020205505.1 of Panax japonicus. NCBI lineage: Eukaryota > Viridiplantae > Streptophyta > Magnoliopsida > Apiales > Araliaceae > Panax > Panax japonicus. The sequence continues at coordinate 65,633,496 of CM035110.1, forward strand.
ATTCAAAAAAAATCAGCCGATTTCCCGTGACCTTAAAGTGCAGTCCGTGATTTTTTCTTTATTGTGCATCCAAATAGTATCCTTCCATTCTCCTATAAATAGGATGCTTAGTTTAGAATTGAAAAATACACTAGAATCAGAGAATTCTTTTTCTATAATATTAAGCGTATTTCTTTAGACTTTAAGGAAGCTTTGAGTGTAGAAAATAGTGCAAGTTTTCTTCAAGAATATCCCCGCTATACCAGTTGGAATACACTCCTTTTTAAGGTAAGGGATATTATTTTTGTTCAATATTCATATGAAATAATAATTTCTTCTATACTCTGTAGTATGTAAGTAATATTATATCGTTTCAGATTCTGAATTCTACAATCATTTTGTTAAAGTATGACTTATATACTCCTTGAAATTAGTAAAATATCCTTGAAATTTACGCTTCATCTAGTATCTTTTCACGTAAATATTATTTTGAACATTCTTGATAAAGTTTAATTTTTTTTATGCCGGAGTACTATTCACAGGGTACTATTTCCGAGTTACTATCCATGGGGTACTATTCACTCGGGGTACTATTCATGATAAAAAAATGATTTTTTTTGTCCAAATCATTTTTGGTACAATATTATTCTTGAATTTTACTTCACAAAGCATTATCATGTTGATAATTTGGACATTATTGAATTTCGGATAAATTAAATTATAAATCCTTAAAATATATCCTTTATTTTTATTTAATTAAATTCTTATATCATTGTCATCATCCTCATGCTTATAATGTGATGAAAGTCATCTTTGGCCCGTAGTGCATAGATGGACTGTTGATTGATATGATTATGACCAGGGATTATTCGGTATAATCATGACCTATAAATGTTACAAATGATGTGGTAAATGTCATCATTGGCCCGTAGTGCATTGATGGACAGTTGTTGGCATGATCGTGACAATTGGTGATTACACGAATATCCTTGGCCCGTAGTGCATTGATGGACAGTTGTTGGCATGATCATGACAATTGGTGATTACACGAATATCCTTGGCCCGTAGTACATGGATAATTCGTGGACATGATACTAATGAATATCCTTGGCCCGTAGTTCATGGATAATTCACTGATGTGAATTATTTATTAAGCTGAGTCTCAATGATAAAATTGATGATAAACACTTAAATCATAGAAGATAGTAGATTCCATGCTCTACTTGACTTTTCTAATGGATTGCTTGTTCCGCTGCAGTTAAACTTGATGTTTATTGTATTTATCAATTTAACACTGTTGAAGGCTAACGATAATTTATTCTGCATTATCTTAGTCGTAATATTTCTTACTGGGCTAGTTGAGCTCACCATTTTCTTTCATTGTTCTCTTCAGAAAATGAGAACGTAACCGGAACTAGTCGGGGAACGGAGTGATGGTCCGAGATGGTGTGTGACGCCCCCAAAATTAGGTATACATCACCCATCTTGAGTCGCCAGATACATGGTACAGAATTTAAATACAACTTACTAATACAACTGTCGTGTACAATACGACAAAACATAACTGTGAGTTTGAATACAATTATGTCTACTAGAGATCATACAAACTCAAAAGGTGTCCTCAATACAATTATTGTCACACTATTTAATAGAATAATGAGGACTACTAATACTACTCTCTGGTCCATCACTCCGTTCCCCGACTCGTCCCAGCTATATTCTCATTTCCTGAAGAGAACAGTGAAAGAAAGGGTGAGCTCAACTAGCCCAGTAAGAAATATTATGACTAAGATAATGCAGAATAAATTATCATTAGCCTTCAACAGTGTTAAACTGATAAAATACAATAAATATCAAGTTTAACTACAGCGGAACCAGCAATCCATTAAAAGAGTCAAGTAGAAAATAAAATCTACTATCTTTTATGTTTTAAAAGGTTTTTCATCATCGTTATAGCTGAGACTCAGCTTAATAAATATTCCACATCATCGAATCACCCCCGCACTACGGCCAAGGATATTCTTTAGTATCACGACCACAATTATTCATGCACTACGGCCAAGAATATTTGTGTATTCATTAATGGTCATGATCATGCCAACAACTGTCCATCAATGCACTACGGGCCAATGAGGATATTTAATTTTTACATCATTTGTAATATTACGGTCATGATTACACCGAATAATCCCTGGTCATAATCATACCAAGTCCATCTATGCACTACAGGCCACAGATGACTTTCAACAAAATATAAACATGAGGATGATGACAATGATATAAAAATTCAATAAAACAAGTTCAAGAATTATTTTATCCAGAAATTATTAACATCCAAATTTTCAACACGATACTGTTTTGTGGTGTAAAATTCAAGAATGATCAGAAGAATATTTTCATGAAAGGATACTGGATGAAGCGCAAATATCAAGGATATTCTACTAATTTCATGGAGTATAGAAGTTAAAGTTTTATCCAACTGAGTATAATAAAGAATGGAATAACAAAAGAAATCACCATGCATGCGATAGACCGCACAGACAGGTTATTCCAGCAGAATAATAATAACGGAACCAGGTCAGGTGAAATTCACACCGACAGGATGTTCCAACAGAATAATAAATAATGGAACCAGGTCCGGCGTAAAACGCACAGACAGGATATTCCAACAGAATAATAATAAAGACGGAACCAGATCCGGTGTAAAACACACAGATAGGATGTTCCAACAGAATAATAATAAAGACGGAACCAGATCCGGTGTAAAACACACAGATAGGATGTTCCAACAGAATAATAAAGACGGAACCAGGTCCGGTGTAAAACACACAGACAGGATGTTCCAACAGAATAATAGAAGAATGTCGCCAAGTATAGGGTAAACCGCGTATACAGGTCATGTATAGGGTATGCCACTTTTACAGGTTATTCCAACAGAATAACAAAGAATGGAATAACATAAGTTCTCTTCAAGAAGAAAGAATAACACCCCTTACTTTATTTAGGAGATTGAATACTGCAGTAGTGTAGTAACCGAAAACTCTTCTTCTTTCTCTCTTATTCTCTCTATACTTTCTCTCTCTATAGCTTGAGCGAATTCGTGAAAAATAATGAAGCACTAAGCCTCTATTTATAGAAGATTTCTAGCTTAGCACTTGCCGTGTGAAAAGACAAGTGGCTTGACGACTGGTGATGTGAAAAGAAAAGTGGTTTGACGCCTGTAATGTGGAAAGAAAAGTGGTTCGACGCCTGTAATGTGAAATGGCAAGTGGTTCGACGTCTGGTAAAGGTAATTACTATTTACGAAGGTAATTACTATTGACGAAGGTAAATACTACTGACGAAGGTAATTACTATTTACGAAGGTAATTACTATTTACGAAGGTAATTACTATTTACGAAGGTAATTACTATTTACGAAGGTAATTACTATTTACGAAGGTAATTACTATTTATGAAAAAGACTCTTAGATGATGACATATGGCCCCCCATAAATAATTAAACTTACCACAAACGTCTAATAATAGACTCTTTATATACATCAAGGATTGAATAAAAATTATCAGAAATCATTTTATTATTGTTTTAATCAACAATTATTAATCATTTATAACTTATCGTCTCAATTATTGTTTAGATAATATAATATATTATACAGATGATACTGTGACAATAATTGAATCAATAATATAAGAGATATGATGCAGCAATTACTGTAGCAATAATTGAGTATAGCTGAGTGACTTCTCACGTAAGCATCAATAATCAAAACCGTGTGCTACTATGCAGCAACGCGTATTACTGTACTTTTACTACCGAGTAGTTCAACAGTTTTAACGGTAACACTTCCGCCGTTATTTTATAGAAAGATAATTTTGTCGTTTTCTAACTACGACAATACTTTCGTTGTGGGGTCCACCAATGATTGTGCCGTCGTACGAATATTCCCCGACAAAAAGAATATTCCCCGACCAAACGAATATTGTATAACAACTTGCGTACTTTGCAAAATTTATAAATATTACCCACAACTATAACATTATATCAAATTTATTCCATAATATTCAAAAATAATAATTATAAAAATTTCATCTTTATTTATAAAAACTGGGGTCTTACAACCTCCCCTTCTTATGAAATTTCGCCCTCGAAATTAGGGTACGTACCTGGTATGTCAAAGAGGTAAGGATACCTTGATTTCATTTCAGATTCTAACTCCCAAGTCATTTCCTCAACATCGTGGTTTCTCCACAAAACTTTAACTTGAGGTATAACCTTGGAGCGTAGAATATGTTCCTTCTTATCCAAGATTTGAACAGGAATCTCTTCATACGTCAAATCTTCCGCTATTTCATCCGGTTCTAACTCAATAATGTGGTTCGGGTCTTTCACATATTTTCGTAACATGGATATGTGAAAAACGTTATGAACACGAGACATACTTGGCGGTAGAGCGAGTCTATAGGCCACAGTTCCTATTCGATCGAGGATTAAAAATGGACCGATAAATCGAGGATTAAGTTTTCCTCTCTTTCCAAATCTTGTAACTCCTTTCCATGGAGTAACACGTAACAACACATGATCTCCTATATTGAATTCCACGTCCTTTCGATGAAGATCAACATAACTCTTTTGTCGACTTTGTGAGGTTTTATACGTTGTCGGATCGTTTGAATCTTTTCCGTAGTCATTCGTACCAACTCCGGTCCCAACAACGTTGCTTCACCCACCTCATCCCAGCATACTGGAGAACGACACTTTCTTCCATACAACGCTTCGAATGGAGTCATGCCAATACTTGTTTGATAACTGTTGTTGTAGGAAAACTCCACCAATGGTAAGAACTTGTCCCAACTTCCCTTAAAATCAAGGACACAGAGTCTTAATAGATCTTCAAGAGTTTGAATAGTCCTCTCTGACTGTCCGTCCGTCTGAGGATGATATGCTGAGCTAAATCGTAAGTCTGTGCCCATAGCTTTTTGCAAACTAACCCAAAATCGTGAAGTAAATCTTGGGTCTCGATCAGAAACTATGGATACCGGCATACCATGCAGTCTTACAATCTCGTTTATGTATATACGAGCAAGACGTTTAAGTGTATAAGTTTCTCGTATCGGTAAGAAATGAGCAGACTTGGTCAATCTATCAACAATGACCCAAATCGCATCAATGCCTTGAGAAACCGTAGGAAGACCAGTAACGAAATCCATGGTAATGTGCTCCCACTTCCATTCTGGAATTTCAAGTGGTTGCAATGGACCTTTTGGAACTTGATGCTCCGCTTTAACTCGTTGACAAGTTAGACACCTTGAGATAAACAACGCTATCTCTCTCTTCATATTGCTCCACCAAAATGTATGACGAATATCATGATACATTTTGGTACTTCCAGGATGGATTGCAAACGGTGTATTGTGCGCCTCCATCATGATTTTATACTTTAAATCAGGGTCGTTAGGAACACAAAGTCTGGAGTTGACTCGAAGTATTCCTTCTTCATCGATTCTTGCTTCCGGCATAGCACCTTCTTGCACTTTCTTCCTCATACGCATCAGCTCCAGGTCTGTAGCTTGAGCAGCTTTAACTTTATCGATTAAAGTCGGTTCTACTCGTATATTTTCCATGGTCACATGCGTCCCTGGAGTCTTTAACTCTATCTCCATTCTTTGCAAGTCACACAAAATGGGCCCTTGCGTTGACAATATCGCACTCGTACTTGCATGTGATCTTCTACTCAATGCGTCAGCTACCACGTTTGCTTTTCCAGGATGGTATTGGATGGTATGATCATAATCTTTCAACAGTTCAAGCCAACGTCGTTGTCGCATGTTGAGTTCCTTTTGAGTGAAAAAATATTTGAGGCTTTTATGATCCGTAAAGATCTCCACTTTCTCCCCATACAAGTAATGCCTCCAAATTTTAAGTGCAAAGACAACAGCTGCCAACTCTAGATCATGAGTAGGATAATTCCTCTCATATTCTTTGAGTTATCGCGAGGCATAGGCTATGACTTTTCCATGTTGCATGAGAACACATCCCAGCCCTTTGCCCGAAGCATCACTGTAGATGACAAATCCCTCCGAGCCAGATGGTATTGTCAGAACAGGTGCTGAAATGAGTCTCCTCTTGAGTTCTTGAAAACTCTTCTCACATTCTTCGCTCCAATAGAACTTTGTATCTTTCCGAGTCAGCTGAGTCAATGGAGTAGCGATTCGAGAAAATCCTTCCACGAATCTCCGATAATAACCAGCTAAACCGAGAAAGCTACGTACTTCGGTCACTGATTTAGGTTGCTCCCAGCTTTGAATAGCTTCAATCTTTGCTGGGTCAACAGATATTCCATGACTTGATACCACGTGCCCAAGGAATGCTACTTCCTCAAGCCAGAACTCGCATTTCTTCAACTTGGCATAAAGCTTATATTCACGAAGCTTTTGGAGTGTCAGCCTTAAGTGTTGCTCATGATCTTCACGGCTTTTGGAATAAATAAGGATGTCATCAATAAAGACGACCACAAAGTGATCCAAATATTCTTTGAATACTCGGTTCATCATATCCATAAAGGCAGCAGGAGCATTAGTCAATCCAAAGGACATGACTAGGAATTCATAATGCCCGTACCGAGTTCTGAAAGCTGTCTTTGGAATGTCATCGGTTCTAATCTTCAATTGGTGATACCCGGAACGAAGATCAATCTTTGAAAAGAATTTGGCTCCTTGCAACTGGTCAAACAAGTCATCAATACGTGGCAATGGATACCTATTTTTGATGGTGACATGATTCAACTCCCGATAATCAATACAAAGTCGCAGACTCCCATCTTTCTTCTTCACGAATAAAACAGGAGCACCCCAAGGAGAAGTACTAGGACGAATAAAGCCAATGTCTAACAATTCTTGCAGTTGGGTTTTTAACTCCTGAAGTTCAATAGGAGCCATTCGATATGGGGCTTTAGAAATGGGTTTTGTACCGGGTTCAAGGTCGATACAAAATTCAATCTCACGCTCTGGGGGTAGGCCAGGAAGTTCTTCGGGGAATACGTCAGGAAATTCATTAACAATAGAAATATCGTTCAAAACTGACGTATTTTTGTTTAAATCTGTGACATGAGCTAAGAAAGCTTAACATCCGTTTTTCAATAAACGAATAGCTTTATGGCTTGAGATGACCGTGATTGATTTTAATGGTTTGGTCGCTTGAATTCGCATAATAGGTTGATTAGGAATATGAAAGCTAACAACCTTATGGAAACAATCATTTTTTGCATGATGAGTAGTTAACCAATCAATCCCTAGAATCACGTCAAATGAAAGTATTTTCAATGAAATAAGATCTACAGGTAATGTGAGGGTACCGATTTGAACCAAACAAGATTTATAAACAGTGGATGTAATAAAGGTTTCTCCCAACGGAGTTTCCACAGATAAGTCAAAGTCTAATTTCTCCGGAGTCAAATTTAATCGATGAGCGCAAGTAGGAGAAATAAAAGAATGGGTAGAACCGGTATCAAATAAAGTATAGACTTCTTTAGAGTTTATGATAAGCTTACCCGTGATGACCTCATTTGGGTTCCTTGCTTTCTGGGAGGTTACAACAAATGCTCTCCCTTGCACTACCGGCTTTGACCTTTCTGGGACAGCCTTTGGTGCCTCCATCCTAGCTGAATTTGTCTTTGGTAAACGACAAAATCGGGCTAAGTGACCTTCTCTTCCACAATTATAACATGCTTTAGACGGCATCGCGCAATTTGGACTGATGTGTCCCTCCCCTCCGCATTTGAAGCATATGATAGGTGGTCTTTCTCCTTCCTTAACAACGGGTGCTGGTGCTGACGTCTTTTCATCATTGTTGAATCTCCTCTTCTTGAAATGTCCATTCTTATTGTTTTGGCCCTGATTACCACCGAAGTGGTAGCCATTTATGGCCTGCTGATTCCCTCCACGCTTATTGTCACCGCTTCGATGACCACTCTCGCTGGTATTATAATTTTGTCGGATGCTCTCTTTTAGTTGAGTTGACTCGTTATCGCGCTCCACTAACTGAGCCCTATTTACAACATCAGAATACAAACACAGTTTATGAGAAATAAGATGTTGACGTATCTCCGGCTTCAAACCTCTTAAAAACATTCGCGCCATTCTCTCTTCATTATCCACTAAGTGGGACGCAAACCGTGATAACTCTGCAAATTTTGCCTCGTATTGCGACACGGTCATATTATTTTGTTCCAACTTAATAAACTCCACCTCCTTCATGTGGCGAATACTTTCGGGAAAGTATTTGTCATTGAACAGCTCCTGGAACTTCTCCCAAGATATCTTCAGTACAGCAGGTTGAGTACGTTTTACCGATTCCCACCAGTAATCTGCCTCTCCGCGCAACATAAAGGCGGCAAAAGGAACATTTTGCTCCTCGGAGCATCCCAAGACATCAAATATCTTGGTCATCTGCTTTATCCATGTTTCCGCCATAAGTGGTTTTGGCTCTCCCTTAAACTCCGGTGGTCCCAGCTCCTTGAATTGTTTAGCGGTGACCGCCCGAGAGTTTCCCACGTTTCCATCTACGTTTTGGACAGGAGTTGCTCTCGCCTGCTGTTGCATAAATTGCATAAAACCTCTGAACATTTGATCATTCGTCATTTGGTCAGTGTTGTTGTTTGCATGAGGATTTTCGCCTTCCTGATGCACATTATCCTGATTATTGATATGTGGTGAATCAACAATCGCCTGTGCTCCATTGCTATTCTCAACATTTTAAGATGTCATTTTCAGATACTGCCACAAAGCAAAAGGTTAATTGATATGTAACATATTATCCCTATATTCTGACCAACCAATAAAATAGCACATAAACTTAGGTAGGTCATACTAGCGAAGGAATTCCCCGTCTCTCCCCTCATAGTACTATTCTCACATCTTAGCCAGGGATCATATCCCTAAGCTCTGATACCAACTGTGACGCCCCCAAAATTAGGTATACATCACCCATCTTGAGTCGCCAGATACATGGTACAGAATTTAAATACAACTTACTAATACAACTGTCGTGTACAATACGACAAAACATAACTGTGAGTTTGAATACAATTATGTCTACTAGAGATCATACAAACTCAAAAGGTGTCCTCAATACAATTATTATCACACTATTTAACAGAATAATGAGGACTACTAATACTACTCTCTGGTCCATCACTCCGTTCCCCGACTCGTCCCAGCTATATTCTCATTTCCTGAAGAGAACAGTGAAAGAAAGGGTGAGCTCAACTAGCCCAGTAAGAAATATTATGACTAAGATAATGCAGAATAAATTATCATTAGCCTTCAACAGTGTTAAACTGATAAAATACAATAAATATCAAGTTTAACTACAGCGGAACCAGCAATCCATTAAAAGAGTCAAGTAGAAAATAAAATCTACTATCTTTTATGTTTTAAAAGGTTTTTCATCATCGTTATAGCTGAGACTCAGCTTAATAAATATTCCACATCATCGAATCACCCCCGCACTACGGCCAAGGATATTCTTTAGTATCACGACCACAATTATTCATGCACTACGGCCAAGAATATTTGTGTATTCATTAATGGTCATGATCATGCCAACAACTGTCCATCAATGCACTACGGGCCAATGAGGATATTTAATTTTTACATCATTTGTAATATTACGGTCATGATTACACCGAATAATCCCTGGTCATAATCATACCAAGTCCATCTATGCACTACAGGCCACAGATGACTTTCAACAAAATATAAACATGAGGATGATGACAATGATATAAAAATTCAATTAAACAAGTTCAAGAATTATTTTATCCAGAAATTATTAACATCCAAATTTTCAACACGATACTGTTTTGTGGTGTAAAATTCAAGAATGATCAGAAGAATATTTTCATGAAAGGATACTGGATGAAGCGCAAATATCAAGGATATTCTACTAATTTCATGGAGTATAGAAGTTAAAGTTTTATCCAACTGAGTATAATAAAGAATGGAATAACAAAAGAAATCACCATGCATGCGATAGACCGCACAGACAGGTTATTCCAGCAGAATAATAATAACGGAACCAGGTCAGGTGAAATTCACACCGACAGGATGTTCCAACAGAATAATAAATAATGGAACCAGGTCCGGCGTAAAACGCACAGACAGGATATTCCAACAGAATAATAATAAAGACGGAACCAGATCCGGTGTAAAACACACAGATAGGATGTTCCAACAGAATAATAATAAAGACGGAACCAGATCCGGTGTAAAACACACAGATAGGATGTTCCAACAGAATAATAAAGACGGAATCAGGTCCGGTGTAAAACACACAGACATGATGTTCCAACAGAATAATAGAAGAATGTCACCAAGTATAGGGTAAACCACGTATACAGGTCATGTATAGGGTATGCCACTTTTACAGGTTATTCCAACAGAATAACAAAGAATGGAATAACATAAGTTCTCTTCAAGAAGAAAGAATAACACCCCTTACTTTATTTAGGAGATTGAATACTGCAGTAGTGTAGTAACCGAAAACTCTTCTTCTTTCTCTCTTATTCTCTCTATACTTTCTCTCTCTATAGCTTGAGCGAATTCGTGAAAAATAATGAAGCACTAAGCCTCTATTTATAGAAGATTTCTAGCTTAGCACTTGCCGTGTGAAAAGACAAGTGGCTTGACGACTGGTGATGTGAAAAGAAAAGTGGTTTGACGCCTGTAATGTGAAAAGAAAAGTGGTTCGACGCCTGTAATGTGAAATGGCAAGTGGTTCGACGTCTGGTAAAGGTAATTACTATTTACGAAGGTAATTACTATTGACGAAGGTAAATACTACTGACGAAGGTAATTACTATTTACGAAGGTAATTACTATTTACGAAGGTAATTACTATTTACGAAGGTAATTACTATTTATGAAAAAGACTCTTAGATGATGACATATGGCCCCCCATAAATAATTAAACTTACCACAAACGTCTAATAATAGACTCTTTATATACATCAAGGATTGAATAAAAATTATCAGAAGTCATTTTATTATTGTTTTAATCAACAATTATTAATCATTTATAACTTATCGTCTCAATTATTGTTTAGATAATATAATATATTATACAGATGATACTGTGACAATAATTGAATCAATAATATAAGAGATATGATGCAGCAATTACTGTAGCAATAATTGAGTATAGCTGAGTGACTTCTCACGTAAGCATCAATAATCAAAACCGTGTGCTACTATGCAGCAACGCGTATTACTGTACTTTTACTACCTAGTAGTTCAACAGTTTTAACGGTAACACTTCCGCCGTTATTTTATAGAAAGATAATTTTGTCGTTTTCTAACTACGACAATACTTTCGTTGTGGGGTCCACCAATGATTGTGCCGTCGTACGAATATTCCCCGACAAAAAGAATATTCCCCGACCAAACGAAAATTGTATAACAACTTGCGTACTTTGCAAAATTTATAAATATTACCCACAACTATAACATTATATCAAATTTATTCCATAATATTCAAAAATAATAATTATAAAAATTTCATCTTTATTTATAAAAACTGGGGTCTTACATGGTGGTTGTAGTAGTGCTCACTATTTTATAAAATAGTGTGATAGTAATTGTAATGAGGACTTCATTTGAGTTTGGATAATGTCTAGAAGACAATATTCGTGTCAAAACTCTCAGCTATGCTTTTGTCGTATTATATAAAAGAAGTTTGTATTTAAATTTTGTACTATATATTTGGCGACTCAAGATGGGTGATGTATACCTATTTTGGGGGCGTCACAGTTGGTATCAGAGCTTAGGGATATGATCCCTGACTGAGATTTGAGACTAGAACTAGGAGGGGAGAGACGGCTAATTCCTTCGCTAGTATGACCTACCTAAGTTTATTTATTATTTAATTGGTCGGTCAGAGTATATGGATAATATGTGGCATGTCAATTAACCCTTATTTTGTGGCAGTGTTTGAAAATGACATCCGAAAATATTGAGATAAGCAATGGAGTACAGGAGATCGTTGAGTCATCGACGATCAATAGCCAGGATAATGTGCATCAGGAAGGCAACTATCCTCAGGTAAACAACAACACCGACCAAATGATGAACTATGGGATGTTCAGAGGCTTTCTGCAATTCATGCAACATTAAGCGAGAGAGACTCTTGTGCAAAATGTAGGTAGAAACACTGACAGCTCACGGATGGTCACTTCTAAGTAGTTCAAGGAGCTGGGACCACCGAATTTTTTGGGAAAACCAGAACCACTTAAGGCAGAGACGTGGATAAAGTAGATCACCAAGATATTTGATGTCTTGGGATGCTCCGAGAAGCAAAAGGTTCCCTTTGCCACCTTCATGTTGCGAGGAGAGACATATTATTGGTGGGAATCTGTAAAACATACTCAACCAGCCGCATTAAAGATGTCTTAGGAGAAGTTCCAAGAACTGTTCAACGATAAGTACTTTTCTGAAAGTATTCGTCACATGAAGGAGGTAGAATTCATCAAGTTGGGGCAAAATAATATGACCGTGTCGTAGTACGAGGTTAAGTTTGTCGAGTTGTCCCGGTTTGCATTCTATTTGGTTGATAATCATGAGGAGAGAATGACGTGAATATTTATGCAAGGTTTGAAACCCGAAATACATCAATACCTCATTTCTCATAAACTGTGTTTGTATTCAGATGTTGTAAGTAGGGCTCAGTTATTGTAGCGCAATAATGAGTCAACCCAACCAAGAGATAGCAACCGGCAAAGCGATAATACCAGTGGTAGTAGTCATCAAAGCGGTGACAACAAACGTGGAGGAATTCAACATGCCAGAAATGGTAACCACTTCGGTGGTAATTCTGGCCAAGATAATAGAAGTAAAAATTTGAAGAAGAAAAGGTTCAATAATGATGAAAAGACAACAGCACCAGCACCAGTTTCCAAGGAAGGAGAACGACCACTGATCGTATGCTTCAAATGCGGAGGGGAGGGACACATCAGTCCAAACTGCACGATGCAGTCCAAAGCGTGTTACAATTACGGAAGAAAAGGTCACTTAGCTCAATTTTTCGTGTAGTGAAGCCAAGTCCATTTGGGATGGTGACACCAAATGCCATCCCAGACAAGTCAAAACCAGTAGTTCAAGGGAGAGCGTTTGTCGTGACCTCCCAAAAAGTGAGGAACCTGAACGAAGTTATCACGGGTAAGGTAATTATAAACTCTTGCAAAGTTTATACCTTATTTGATACCGGTTCTGCCCATTCTTTTATTTCTCCTACTTGCGCTCAATGTTTAAATTTGACCCCGGCGAAATTAGACTTTGACTTATATGTTGAAACTCCATTGGGAGAAATCTTCATTACATCCACTATTTATAAGTCTTGTTGGATTCAAATCGCCAACCGCACGTTACTTGTCGATCTTATCTCTTTGAAAATACTTGCATTCGATGTGATTTTAAGAATCGATTGGTTAACTACTCATCATGCTAAAATTGATTATTTTCGTAAGGTTGTTAGCTTTCATATTCCTAACCAACCTATTATGTGAAATCAAGCAACCAAACCACTAAAGTCAATCACTGTCATATCAAACCATAAAGCTATTCGTTTATTAAAAAAAAGAAGGTCAAGGTTTCTTAGCCCATGTCACGAATTTAAACAAAAATACGTCAGATTTGAATGATATTTCTATTGTTAATAAATTTCCTGACGTATTCCCTAAAGAACTTCCTGGCCTAACCCCAAAGCGTGAAATCGAATTTTGTATCGACCTTGAACCCGGTACAAAACTCATTTCCAAAGCCCCATATCGAATGACTCCTATTGAACTTCAGGAGTTAAAGACCCAACTGCAGGAATTGCTAGATATCGGTTTCATTCGTCCTAGTACGTCCCCTTGGGTGCTCTTATTCTATTCGTAAAGAAGAAAGATGGAAGTATGCGACTTTGTATTGACTATCAGGAGTTGAATCATGTCACCATCAAAAATAGGTACTCGTTGCCTCACATTAATGACATGTTTGACCAATTGCAAGGTGTCAAGTTCTTTTCAAAGATCGATCTTCGTTCCGGATATCACCAGTTAGAGATTAAAACTGATGACATTCCAAAGATTGCTTTCAAAACTCGGTACATGTTACAACACATAGGACATAATATCAACACAAATGAGTTCTAATATGTACATGTTAAACTGAAACGAATTATCAACACAAAGTCTCCAAAAAAATATATTAATATATACATTACTACGAACATCAAATTAAATTATATACATGATGCACTAGTCGGCAGAGTACAAATTAATAGGAGTTCCAAATATCAACATCAAAATGAACTATCATAATAAATTTAACAAGGAATAATCATGAGAGCCAATACTAAATTTTGAAACGAGTAGAAAAACGAATAAATTAAAATAAAAAGAGTCTCACTGAAAGAGTACGGAATTCGTAACTGGATTAAGGAATATAATAACCGAAATTATAATATCAAATATAATTCGTTAAACTCCCATCGTCTAAACTAATTACAAAAAAATAATAATAATATAAATAAATTTGTAAAAAATATGTCTTCCATCTTTAACTCATTTATTATTTTATTACTACTACTACTATATTCTATTGATTTCCATAATACCACATGTACTTGCTATATTATACAATTACCATATCGTCTGTTTTAAAATAAACCTGCATAAAACTTGAAACCTGAAGCAAATCTCTAGTTACAAAATTAATTGGAACTTCACGTCCTCCGACGTTGCAAGAATCAAACTTTACTAAAAATATAAATCTAATCAATTGATAATCACACTTAAACCAATCTAATAAAATATATAATGATTCTTTCATCAGGACATCATTAGCAATAATATTAAATTAACAATCAATCCATTAGCTGGCTCCCCTCATGTAATCCCCATATGGTCACTTGGTATAATATATATATATATATATATATATATATATATATATATATATATATATATATATTGATTCACAAAGTAAAAGTATTCACAACAGTTTTCCCAATTAACTCTTTTCTCAATTAACTCTCTATCCCCAATTTTAAAGAATATATCAATAAATTATAATCCAACAGTTTCTTTATACTTATTTGACTCCCTATTTTAATCTCTATATATGATTTAACTCTCCATTGTGAGAGTCAAAAAATCATTCCCTATATATGCAAAATGACATTTCACACCCTCATTTAAGTGGACAACTCATCAATCATACACATCTTGACATTTTTTTTACTTTTTCATTTTTAAATTATAAAATTAATATTGACTTATTTTTTAAAAATTAATTTCAAACGTATTCAAATTTAAAATTGATATAAATTTATTTAATTTATGTCAATATAATTATAAATATTATAAAATTATTATTAATTATAAAACTTATTATTTTCAAAATTTAAATGAATCATATTAATTTAAATTTAAAATATTACAAATTAACTTTTTAAAAGTTAATATTGATCTTATGTACATTTGCACCTACAATCCATTCAATACTCACTCCAGTAAATTACTTGAAATTTAAAATAAAATAAAAATTATTTTACAGTAGAATACAATTGATAAATTATACTCTCTCTTATAAATTATAAGATTATTATTAATGTGATGTTTTGCCTGTTAGAACTTTCAAATTTTAACTTTTAACTTTTAAATTTCATTATTTAAGGAATCAATACAAGGAACCTGTTAGGTATACATGGTGAAAAAATTGAATCTCTATTTTACAGAATGACTCAATAGCATTGCAGAGTAAGGATAAAGATAAGAAAACTGTTGTGAATGCTCTAATAATATTACCTTAATTGAAAGAATCTTTCTCCTTTTTATTTTATGTTCATCTACAACCGCTTTTCTCCCTTCTTTTTCCTCAGTTGCGTATTAGGCGTAACTAGTTTGAATAAATTAGGTTTAGTTATTTATTTATTAATAAATTTATTAATTTTCTTAATTTTAATAGAATTTTAAAATTGCATAATTATAAATTAGACTCAATTAGTTTAAAGGCAAAAATTAATATAATCTCTTATTTATTATAGTCCACATAAATTAAATACAATTTGATCAAACATAAAAAAGTCTAATTAAAATATTTAAAATATATATTTAAATATTATTTATTTATTTATTTTTATTATTTTTTTCTAGGTATTACATAATAACTTTAAGATTTAATATTTTAAACATTAAACTTTGGAGTTTACTTTGTAAAGGACAGAATATTACAGGATTAAAAGTGTTTTTAAGCCAAAACTTTACAATTTAATTTTCCCCCCTTTTTTAAGTCTTCTTGGAATATATTAAAATAAAAAAGAGGGACCATTCACCAATAATTAATTATTTTGTCTCTGAATAATTAAATAGTGTTATTTGTATAGTTGTTGTGGAGTCTGGATCGTCATGGAACACGTTGAAGGAAAATTATACACATTGTTGTCGGTCAACAATCAATAGGCGACAACAATTATCAAAATATTTTTATGCAGTGCCTTCGATGAAATGTTGATCATCATTTTCAACAACAACAAAAATTGCTTTTTTATTTTGTTGTGAAAGACCTAAACTTTTTATCAAAGAAATTAATGAACGAAGTATGATTATTTATGAATAGCTAAACAAATACTAACATGCATAAAAACAACATAACTAAAAGCTCTGTGATTAAAACTGTAAAATAAGTAAATAGTTCGAGTTCGATTTGTACTCGTTTGATTAAAAATTTTATTCGAGCTCGATTTGAAATATAAATGAGTCAAATATTAACAAATTTTAAAATTCGATAAATTACTCGAACATTCTCAAATTGCAATTTTCTATTAATACTCGAATCGAATCATATTCGTTCAAAAAGTTTAAAATGCTCGGGCTCGATTCGAGATCGGGCTCTACTCGGTAGCTAAATGAGCCTCAATCAAATCTTTTTTTATACTCAATAATTTTTGTGAACTAAATCTGAGCAACTCAATACTCGGCTCGACTCGGTTCATTTACACCCTTATCTGTGATGGTTATTTGAAATTTATTGTTGAGAAAAATTATAGAAAAAAATATATTTTGAAAATGTCATATGTAAAATTTTATCTTTACTTCCATATAAACAAGAGCTTTGTAAGCAGGGGTTTTTCTATGCTGGATTTTTTTTTATATAAACATAGGGGCATGAGTAGAAATATAATTTAATAAACTTAAGGGGCAGATTTATGGAGAGGCTAACCTTAGAGGGAAAAAACACTAAAATACTTCCCTACTAAGAAAAACTATATATATATATATATATGGGCTATATGAGTGAAACCGTCACTATATCCTAAAAAACCGTCGTCATAACCGACTGTGTACTATACAAATGTGTACGTGTGATAACCCAAAATTTTGGGTAATATTAAAATAAGAATTAAATAAATAAAATTCTTATTAGATAATATGTTATATATTGCATAAGTGGGTATTAACTATGTACTGTGTGATGCGTATGCTTAATAAATATATTGGTATTATATATTTATTAATTGTAGGGGCAATTTATTAAAGGAAGTGAAGAATAGTATATATTAATATAATGTTATATAAACATCAAGAATAAAAAGGAAAGTCAGCAAGGCTTAATTAAGAGTATTTATTTTTAAATAAAGATGTGCATTTACTCTATGAAGTAAATATCGTATGATATGATTGAATTCATTCATTAATGTTATTAAGTAATAAAAATAAGGATAATAATATCTACTCCATTAAGTTCATTTAAAATACACGAACCCATCATTTTAATGATGTACGTGCAAAGTATTTATGCTAGTTAAAATAAATGTGGTGGATAAAAATACATATATATTAATAGGTAATATGAGTCCATATTAATTATTGAGCCACATTAAATTAGCTATATGTATTATATTAACTTTGATGGTATGAACTCTTGCTTTATTAAAAGAGGTGTAACGAGAGTTCAATATATATAACTTGGGCCAAATTAATTGTTCTATGTATGCTTGCAATCCTCTTATACTTTTATTATAGTTTGAGAGAGTGTGATTAGCCCAAATTAAAACAATGTTCAGCCATTTTCCTAGCTAATCCAGCAGCCCACATGATTGTAATAGGAGAACTGTTTTAGCCTAATATGAGGCCCAATCTGGAAGCCTTATGAGAGAAGAGAGCTGAGGATGGTGTATGTAAATAAGTTAGTTACTGGCATAGTTAGTGAGTTAGTTCTATCAGTTAGCTAATACATTTGTTAGTCAGTTAGCAAGAGAGCAACCAGTTAGTGCATTAGTTTGAGGCTAAGCTCATAGAGTGGTTGAGGATAAAACATAGATGGTTGTGGCTGGACAGGTCCCTTAGGGGCTGGACAGGTCCCTTAGGGGCCAAGTAGACTGCTAGGGGGAGGCTAGTTAGGGGCCATTGCACACTTGTCAGTAGATGTATCAGGAGAGTGTGATAGCAGCCAAGTAGGAGCTAGGTAGAAGCAATGATGGGTCTGGATAAAGGCAATGATGAACTTTAGCCATATATGGCAACATATTGCACCCAAATTCAGATTGTATATCACATTGTTGAACTCCAAAATATGTTGCATATAGAGAGTGGGAGAAAGAGCTCGGCTGGGGAAAAATGGAAGGAAAAGAAGCAAAGCAGCTAGCTTTATATAATTGCCCAGCAAGGTATACTAATTCAAACCTTTTTCATTCCTTTTACATTCTATTTTGATGTTAGGATAAACTAATTAGTGGATAAGTGACTTGAAATGGGCTAATACATAGAATGTTGATTGTGGACAGCTAGTGGCTGTTATAATAGCACTGTTATGATTTGTTGGTATTGTTTTTGTAACTATTGTGTTGATGTTCTAATAGACTAAAAGAGACAAGGTTGGAACCAAGTTGCTTGGAATATATGTACTATGTGTCTATATATGGATTGCACACTACCTGTTTGATAAATGGACTAAATAAGGGTTGTTATGTATTAAAAGCATATTAGCTGTGTGATCAAGTCTAAAACCATATCTATACGCTATCATAGTAAGAGTAATGTCTTAAGTCTCATTCCATGATTAAGTGTAGCATGTTTCTATTTAATGTACAAACCATGATAATTTTGTTAGATGCCCAAGTAAAGTCATGTTGACTGTTATTAAAAACAGATCATACAACTGTTATGCCTTGTTTCTAGTTAGGTTGTTATGCTATAATATGGGGTAAATATACCAAACCTTGAAGGCTATTACTGGTGAAGTTTTAAGTTTCATTCTTAGTCAAAATAGGACAGTTTGGACCTGTTTAAAATAGGTCGGACCATGCCCCTATTTTGAAAGCTTGAATGATTGCTAAAGGCTTTGTTGTGGACTGTCAATATGTAAACTGATGTATACCATCCGGACTTAAGCTATACATGTTAAATCTTGTGTAAAAGATTAGTCAAAGCTCACGTGTTGTATAATCATGCTATTTTGTTAACTGGATTGTCAAAACATGCTTACTTGTGGCATTTAAGAGCCTAATAGGGACTATTTTGAACTAAAGTTAGAATCCTTGAATACAGATGTTTTAAACCATGAACATATAGTATATGGCATGTACTTGTTGTGGTAAAACTTGTATTTGAAAGCTTGAAGGTTGTTATGGTGGTTTAGTATTAAACTATGCTTAAAAAGCCTAGAAATGGACTATTTTGGTCAAAAGCATGAAAGCCTTGCACTTATGTGTGTTAAAATATGTATGTAGTGAATATAGTAAATATATGGTGTGATAATTTTTGTATTTGAATACTAGGGCACTGTTATGATAATTCAGTGTTAAACCATGCTCAAAATGCTTTAAATGGACTTTTTTGGATATTAGAAAGACAACTAACTGTTACAAGCATGATAATGGATATAATGTAATATTAATATCATGTTTTAAAAGTTGTTTGAATGCCTAAAGGTTTCTTTTGCCTTCATATGGACAGTTTATGAAATGATCAAAAAATATGCATATATGAACTGTTATAGCAAATTTTGGCAACTGAAGTTTTGAGACAGTATAAAGTCCCTATACTGTCTATATATATCATTTAAAAGTTATCCCTTAGGTTAGTTAAGGCCTAAGTTGGGTATTGCCCAAAAATCACGCTAAAAGCTATAAAAATTAGCTTTAAATGTCAACTAACACTCAACTATAGAATTATCATACATGGACCATGTAGGCAAGTTTCAATAGTCATAATAGGACATAAGAAAGCTACACAAACAAAAGGAACCAAGCCTAAGCCATTTTAAGCATGAGACTTGTTAAAAATCACATTTTAAAGCTAAAAATGGACTGTTTTGGACAATTCATAGTACCTGACCTTAAAGGACTATTATGAGCAGATACAAAGTTGCTCATACATGCTAGTAATGATTCCCAAACATGGCCATGACCAAAGCTAGCAAGAAAACCAATTTAAGATATCTTTTTCAAGCCTAAAGTGAGCTTTGATAAGTCAAAATGATCTAGATGATTAAATAAAGTGTGGTGATGCTAAAAGTAATCTTAATTAACTTAAATATATATGTCTAGACTATTCTAGTGGCCAGAACTAGAAAATTTTGGAAAAAGTTCAAAAACAGTTTTGTAGAAAAAGTGAGAAAATGGCTAAGTTTGAGCCTTATTTTGGGAAGCTTAATGGGCATGAATAAGAAACCTAAACCTTGGTTAAAATACCTTGTAGTATGGTCTAGAATTAGGGCCAAGTGGTTAAGCTATTGGCTTAACCAAGGAGTTTAAATAAACCACCAAACTAACAAGGAAAATCACTAAAATGCAGTTTTGCAAATTTGTCTAAGTATGAAAATTTAAGATTTTTCTATTCTACTTAGAACTCAATTTAGACACCTTAGACAAGTGAGTTATAGTTATGATAAGCTACTCCAAGTGTTGGAATGCTAATATATACAAGAACTTGTGAAGTTAGTGTGTAAAAGCTTGAAAAAACTAGGTTTAAAGGGTCAAAACCCAATCTATGCTTAGTAAACCCAAAGGAATGATAGAACTAGTCCTAACTAAATATAATTCAAGTGATGGAATGAACCAAAGTGACTAGAAATGAAATTGGCAAGAATTGACCAAAACTAGTAAACTCAAAAGTGTGAATAGTGGCCTAGTTTGGGCATTAGTTTCAAGAAGCATAAATTGGCTTACTTGGAAACCTAAACTAATACAAAAATACTTTTGTATGGGGTATATAAGTATGCACAAATGATAGGTTCAAAAGACTATCATAGAAGATTCTAAAAATCCTCAAAGGTGCCTCAAAAAAGCATAACTTTTTGAAGTATATTTCTAAAAGTAAAGTTTAAGGATAGTAAATATTCTAACATGTTTAAATGAACTAATAAAAGTGTGTTATGGTCCAAGATCCATGAAATGTCATATTTGGGTAGAATCAAGTATGTTTTGGCATAGTGTAGAAAAACAAAGATAGTAATGCATTAGTATGTTGAAATGAAACACTCATGTGTTACATTCCTAATAGGATGTAAACTATATATATGTTGTGTGTGCATGTTATAATCATACTAAACTCCATTAAAGAGAAAAATGACTAATGTGAAAACATGGATGAGGTATTTGAAAAATATATACAATATCTCAGATATAGAAATCTAAACTACAACCATGATCACTGAAACTACGTGTTATGTGAGCTTGCAGACTATATAACTTGGCTATGTGGCTAATATGCTTGTTAATGTAAATAACTATGTAGGATCTGTGAGAACCCTTCAATTAAGACAATACACTACAAACGAGGCAAGTTTCTCAGTTTATTTATGTGGACTTATAATTGCTATAGATTACTGTTAGCATGATTTATGTTTTTAAGTATGTAATACCTATGAACTGCATTATTTGCTTTGTGAATGATGAAGGTAAAATTATGACTAATTATTGAATTGATTATGGAAACTCAATATATATGTGCAATGAATGACATGTACAAGACATGTGTAGTATGCTATGGTATGTATGTTGTTACCAGCATGACATAAATGTGATAATGCATTTATAATATGCTTGAATACCAAGAATATAAATGCATAAATTGAATGTGAAATCTATGTGCTACATGATGCATGGTAGACTGTTAGACTTGTTGGGCCGTCGTGCTCAATCTTGCTTAATTTGCTGGTTAAAGCTATGATGCGATCTATCGTGATTAGGAGCTCATGAAAAGAAGACTAGTGATTTAGTTGAGATTGTGATGAATCATTTGATGATATTTTCATGTGTAAATTGTTGAATTATTCGATAGATGAAGATTATTTGTTCTAAAAAGGGGATATATTTGAAAGAATGAATTGTATATTTATACTCATATCTACTCAGGCTAAAAAAATCATATAATATGATTCTAGTATAAAGAAGAATTGTAAAGGTTACGATTCAAGGAATGAATGAATGGAAAGAAAATAAAAAATTATTCCATATTTTTAGCTATTTTAACATTAAATAATGTTTTAAAGCTAGAACAAGATATAATATTAACGCACAAGATCGAGAAGGAAAATAGTCTCGATTTTGGGGGAGTTACAATACATACATTTCTCTCTCTCTCTCTCTCTCTCTCTCTATATATATATATATATATATATATATATATATATATATATATATTTAGTCGTACCGTATACTTCATAGTAGTTCTAAATATCAAATATTATATACAATATGTTTATAGTACTTATAAGACACTTTGACTTTGTTATATAATTATTGTAATAATAATATAATTATAATTATTATTATTATTCCCTTTCTACGGAATAGTACCATTTACAAATACTAAAGAAGAATAAATTATATTTAATATTTAAAATTAATATATACACAATATTTTATTTTTAGAATAAAAGTAATAACTTAATTTTATTATATATTAAAAATTAATTATAAATTTAATTTATATTAATATATATTAAAATAATAATATAATGTAATGTAATATAATATACATAACTTTACAAATTTGTCCATGCCTTGTACAATTTCTCAAACTTGTACAAACTAATTCTTCACATTAAACTTGTGAGCTAAAAATTCTAAATAGTGAGCAATATATATATATATATATTGTGATTAAAGACACAAATTTTAAATTCAGGTTGTAGATCCACCTACTCTTCTGAACACTGCGAAATAGCTTAATGGCACTCCTTCGGAGTGGTGACAGCTTCTCACCACTCCGAATTCTTCAGATGGGTAGTTCTCACATAACGTCTCACCTCTTTTTCTGTGAGAACTACCTATCTGAGGAATTCGGAGTGGTGAGAAGCTATTTATGTCATGGATTGAACACATATCAGGCGATGATTCATTCCTAGTAGAGAATTGATCATTCGTTCATCTAGAGGGTTGCTTAACTTGGAACTTTGTTAAATAGCTTAATGGCACTCCTTCGGGATGTTGTCATCTGTTATGATGGAGCAGTGAGGAATGTTCGCAGTAATTCAATTAACTTATTATTCGAGTATGGGACACAAACAAGAACTATGACCTATATTTTTTTTGTTGTCGAGGAACCAGTTGGAGTATTAGCTGCAACTGCTATGTTGAATCCTGCATATAAGGAAGTCCTTGACTTTTCCCATAGTAGTCATTTTTCATGGGCAATGAAGGCATTTGTTTTACAATATATATAACTTGAAGTTTCCATCTAATTGTGACAAGTTATCTTTCAGTAAGTGCACACTTTCATCTTTCTCCAATTTGTTGTATATATACATTTCGGAGATACTGCTTTGAAGAGTCAAATTCAAGACTAATTAGGTTGATCGCAGGTTCATATTATACTTTCATGATAGAGATTGTGAGAGCAAGTCTTTTCTAATAAAATGCTGATATTTGGTTACAAAACATTTGAAATAAGTCGGTCTTAAGGATGTTGTAGTTAAGTTATTGATAGAGTATATTCTCTCTTTTATTTATTTTAATTAAATCATTGTCATTCTTTTTTTTAATTAAATAGTATTATTTTATTTATTTATTTATTTATTTTGTAATGTATTATATTATTTAAATTAATAAATTTAAGGAATGTAATTAAGTTAATTAACTTATTTCATTTTATGTTATGCCATGAATTATGTTATGTTATGTTATGATATATTATGATATATTATTTTATTTTAAATTATATTATCTTATATTATACAAAGTAATATAAATTTATGTTATTATATTATTTTATTTTATTTAGTTGTGTAAAATTAAGTAAATTAATGCTACTTAATTTAGTTTAATTAGTATTGGGAAACTAAGTAATATTAACTAATTAAATACTACTTAGTTGATATATATAAATTTAGTAGTGAAAATTAAGTAAATGCTACTTAGTGAATTTTAGTAGAGGAAAATTAAGTAAACTAAGAAAATTTATTTTTTTTATTTTCTGTACTTTAGTTTGTATTATTATTTGTTATTTTATTTTATTTATATGTTATTATATTTAATTTAATTTAATTTAGTTTAATATTTTATTTATGTATTTTAGTAATATTATATAATAATGGACATTATATTATTTTAATTATAATTTATGTCTAACCACTTAAACAACCTACAAATTATACGCCAAATTTATACACTATGAAAAAAACAACTCAAATTGAATATATGTTTCAATACACTAACATAAGCCTCAATATCATATTATGAAGATTCATGCACTAAAAATTGCACAAATTAAAGCCAAATTAAAACTAAATATCACACTATTATTATATAATCAACACGCTAGCTGACATTGCATAAATCTAACCCAAATCCAAACTAAATAGCCAAATAAAACTCATATAAACACATAAGTGTGCAATATATATAGGAAAAAAATGTATGTACACGGCTGTGTATTACACAATAGGGCTATGACGACAGTTTTTTGGGCTATAGCGACGGTTTCACCCGTCACCATAGCCTACTGTATAATACACAGCCGTGTATATACATATAACCCATATATATATATATATATATATATATATATATATATATATATATATATATATATATATATATATATATCTAAATCAAACCTAAATTGAAAACTATATATATATATGAAAGAGAAAGAGAAAGATTGAATACCTAGGTGAGGTAGCAGGTGGTGGCGGAAGGCGGACGGAGGCGTCTCTTTCTTCTCCGTTTTTTCTCTTCCTCCCATATTTCTTTCTATTTTCGTCGATCTGCAGACGATCCAGGGCCTGGTTGATTTTAAAAGGATCAGCGCCTGCTTTGTCGCTAATTTTAATCAACTAAACGGTCAGACTACTTTGGAAGTTAAACAGATCTGCGACCGCGAGCGGTCGTAGATTTGCATTGATTTTTTCCACCAACACACGCGCCAAAATTAAAGGTGGAAAATTCAAATTAGCGACCATTTAGCGACCACACTGTGGTCGCTACAAAGAAATAGCGACTAGTTTGGATACTCGTCGCTAATATCGGTCGCTAAGGCTATTATTAGCAACCAAATACGGCAGTCGCTGATAGGCCTTTTTCTTGTAGTGAATTATGTCATACCAAATAAATTTTTACCTTGACTCGAATCCTCCAAATATAGCACAAAAAGTGAACTTTCTCCCCTTCTCAAATGCATAGCTCAAGTGCATCGAACACTAACCAAGTCCAAGCAATGTTTAAACTTGGTATGTGGTAACGACTTCGTTAACATGTCAGTTGGATTGTCTGCAGTACCAATATTCAAGACCTTAATGTCACCATCTTCAAAAATGTCTCGAACAAAATAATACCTAACATCAATATGGTTTGCCCTCTCATGATACATCTAATCCTTAGTCAAGTGTGTAGCACTCTGATTATCACAATGGACAATAGTACCTCCATGATCCATGTTGATCTCTCTAAACAAGCCTCACAACCAAATAGCTTCCTTAACAGTCTCCGTAATAGCCAAATATTCTGCCTCGATAGTAGAGAGAGCAATCGTATGCTGTAAAGTACCTTTCAACCTAATTGCACAACCTCCAAGAGTAAATATATAACCATTCAACGACCTCTTCTTATCAAGATCACCAGCATAGTCAGAGTTAATATACCCTATAAGGGTATCAACATTCCTTCCAAACTCTAAACCAACATCGAAAGTACCTCGCAAGTATCCTAAAATCCATTTCACAGCTTCCCAATGAATTTTAATTGGACGTGATAAGTATCTACTTACTACACTAATGGCATTTGAAATATCTGGATCGGACGAGTACAAATTATAATGTACATGAGGCTACCAGCTGCACTAGAGTAGGGAACATTTGGCATATACCTAACCTCCTCATCTGTCTGAGGAGATAATTCAACTGATAATTTGAAGTGAGCAGCAAGAGGACTACTTACTAGTTTTGCATCCTACCAAAATGATCTAACACCTTCACGATATAGTCTTTCTGTGATAAGTATAATTTCGTAATTCTACGATCTTGTTGAATCTTCATGCCAAGAATCTTCTTAACAGCCCTTAAATCTTTCATCTCAAACGTAGTGCTCAATTGTGATTTCAGTTTACTAATCTCTGAACTAATTTTTGCTACAATCAACATATCATCAATATAAAGCAACAAATAAATAAATGAGTCATCCTAAAGCTTCCTGAAGTATACACAACTATCATATTGACTCCTGTTATATTCGATACCAACCGTAAATGAGTTAAATCGTTTATACCGCTGCCTAGGAGATTGCTTTAAACTATATAAGGACTTTTTCAACAAGCAAATGTTGAGATGCCCCCAAAATATGTCTACACAACCCATTTTGAGCCGCCAAAATACATGGTACGTAATCCAAATACAAACTTCATTTATAAAACTGTTGTTCAAAATACGACAACACATAAACTGTGAATTTGAATACAAATATTGCACCGTACATAATAAGACAATATCCATACTCAAATTAAGTCTTCATTACAATTATTGTCACACTACTTTACAACATAATGAAGACTGCTATAGTGACTATCTCGGACCGTCACTCCATTCCCCGACTAGTCCCAGTTATATTCTCATTTCTTGAAGAGAACAATGAAAGAAAAGGGTGAGCTCAACTAGTCCAGTAAAGAATATTATGACTAAGATAATGTATAATAAATTATCCTTAATCCTCAACAGGAAAAAATCTAATAGAATACAATAGACAACAAGTTTTAGATCAACAATTGTAGTGGAAATGGCAGTCCAATAGAAGAGTCAAGTAGAGCATGATGTCTACAATTTTCTATGATTTAAAAGTCCATCATCAATATTTTATCCCTATAACACCAATCAATAATTATTTTCAATCAACGAATTATCTATGCACTACGAGCCAAAGATAATCGTTTGCATCACTAGTGGTCATGATCATTCCAAACACCTGTCCATCTTTGTACTACGGGCCAAAGAGAACTTTCATCATAAATCTTTGTCTGTAACATTAAAGGTCATAATTATACTAATACACAATTCCTGGTCATAATTATACCAATCAACGGTGCATCTATGCACTACAGGCCAAAAATGACTTTCCATCACAAATTTAAGCATGAGGATAATGACAATGATATATATAATGAATCAAGTGAGATCAAGGATAAATATTAAAGATTTATTGTAAGACCCCGAATTTTACAAAATGAAAGTATTCAATTTTTATAATTATTATTCTATTTAGTAAATGGTTAAATTGATGAAAGTACAGTAATACGCGTGGTTGCATAGTAGCACACGGTATTGATTATTGATGCTTATGTGAGAAGTCACTCAGTTATACTCAATTATTGCTATAATAATTGATACATCATATATCTCATATTATTGATTCAATTATTGTCACAGTATCATCTGCATAATATTTTATATATTATTAAATTAATAATTGAGACGACAAAGTTATTCATTTTATTATTTGCAGTATTGACAATGTCTAGAAGTTCTGTCAAGGAGAGGTTTGGTCACCTAATTACGCGCCAATAAGGAGAAATCCTTATCGGAAAGCCCCCTCTTTCTTGGGAACGACCTGGTTGTTAAATATTGTGAGTTATAATATTAATGATAAATGTTATTAAAAATCAAATTTGATTTCGGAGTTGAATTTGGAGACGCGGACGTGATATTTGAGTCCGGAACGATGAAATTAGTAGAAATAGACTATAAACACAAAATTTGTCGAGGTTGACTTTTTGCTCAAAAAAGTCAATAGTTGACTTTTTCGGAAAAATTCAAACTTCAAAATTTCAAAATTGAAATTTTTGAGAAAAATATTTGCATTGTGTTGGGATTGTTAGTGTTAGTGGAAATCGACATTTATTTCGATAATAATTGATGTCTGGAGGTTATATTGACCAATCGGGTAATTAATCGAATAAATGAGCAATTAATTGCTATTAATTCACATGATTATAATTATTTGTTCACATGTGTGTACTATTGATTCACATTCATGTACTATTAGGGGAGTTGGTGCAAGATTGATAATACTTGCATGACTAAGTTAAAAATAGAGGTATAGATGGAGGTACTATACTGTAATTCGTATTTTCACATGATTATAACTATTGAGTCACATGATTGTACTATTGATTCATATGATTTACTATTAGGGGAGGTGGTACAAGTTTGATAATACTTGCATGACTAAATTAAAAATGAAGGAAAAGATAAAGGTATTATACTGTAATATTTCGAGCCCCAAAATGTGCAATTATGAAAACTATATTTTTCTATAAATAGAAGATCATTCTTCCTTCATTTTTCACCAATTCACTAAAGCTATAGAGCAATTATTATAGAGAGAAAGAAGAAGAGAAGTCAGCTACCTCTCTATTCCAGTATCCAGCTTTATTCTAAGGTAAGGGGTATTATTTCTTTCGTATTCATGAAGAGAGCTATTGTTATTCTATTCCTTATTATTATGTTGGAATAACCTATCTATGCGAAGTACCGCATACATGGTGAAATTCTTCTGTTAATCCATTCTTTATTATTCTATTGGAATAACTTATATGTGCGGTCTATCGCATACATGGTGAATTTTGTTGTTATTTCATTCTTTATTATTCTGTTGGAATATCCTGCCTGTGCGATTTACGCATGACCTGGTTCCATTCTTTATTATTCTATTGGAATATCATGTCTGTGCGGTTTGCGCATGACCGGGTTCCATTCTTTATTATTCTATTGGAATATCCTGTTTGTGCGGTTTATGCATGACCTGGTTTCATTCTTTATTATTCTGTTGAGAATAACCTGTCTGTGCGGTCTATCGCATGCATGGTGAATTCTTATGTTATTCCATTCTTTATTATTCTGTTGGAATAACCTGTCTATGTGGATTATCGCATGCACGATGAATGATCATTTGTATTCATTCCTTATTAAATTATGGAAATGATATGTTTACGTGGATTACCGCATGGCGGGTTAAAATCTATTTGCAGTTTCGTAATTTTTCGGACATTCAAAAATTTTGGAAAAATTTGGGAGTATATTATGATAAGTTTTCTAACATCTCCAAGTGGAATTACTGAAAGAGGAGTTGTAGATTTTTGTATGGACTATTTTTAACAAAGCACGAAAAAGGAGAAAAAACTACTGCCCAAAATTTTGTAAGGGATGTATCGGCCACTTAATTTGTGAGAAAATTTTTGGCCTTTTGGAACATGGAAATATATGGTATAAAGTACCTCCTGTCCAAAAATGAGCTCATTCCGACTTAAAATGAGCAAGTTATGACTATTTTAATATTTAGGTTTTTTCGATGAAAAATGCTATAATCGGAGTTCTATAACTCCAATGACCATGCAATTTAATCTGGAAGCTCACGTTAACATGTGCAAGATCTTGCCAAGATTTGGGAATTTCTGGAGTTAAACTTGAGGTAGCTAATTTCTTAAGAAATTAATTAGAAAGTGATTTTTGAAAAATACTTAAGGGAGTTAAAAAATTATAAAAAATACTTGTTGTGTATGAAATATATGTATATATGTTTGGACATAGGATAGAAAAATAATAAGTTGATTTGGTAATTTTTCATGAAAATGGTTTAGTTACGAACATATGGGTTAAATATGTTTTGTGAAGTTGAAAAATTAGTAAATAGGATTTTATGGCTTGAAAATCCTATATAAGGTATATGCAGATTTTTGATGAGGGATTTGATCATTGGTGATGAAATCTTATGAGTATGGTATTTTTGAATGATTAAATGCATTATTTGGTAAAGTGTAAACAATTAAAGTAAATTGTTTATAAGTTTAAGAAATGGTTAAAATATTATTATAATATTAATGATATTAGATTATGAGATTATTAAGTGATTGATAACATTGGGATATTCTTGAACCCTGGATAAATTATATTATAAATGTTTAATATTTTTCTTTTATCTCATTTGATTAATTTTTTATATCATTGTCATGATCCTCACGCTTATATTGTGTTGAAAGTCGTCTTTGGCTTGTAGTGCATAGATGGACTTGGTATGATTATGATCAGGGATTATTTGGTTTAATCATGACCGTAATTGAAAACACGGATATCCTTGGCCCGTAGTGCATGGATAATTTATGGTCGTAATACTAATGAATATCCTTGGCCATAGTACATGGATGATTCGATGATGTGGATTAATTATTAAGCTGAGTCTCAGCGATAACATATTGATAACATATTTTTAATTCGTAGAAGATAGTAGATATCATGCTCTATTTGACTATTCTATAATACAGTTGTATGTCTTTGGCCTATATAGCAAAGATGAATTGTTAATGAATATCTTTGGCCCGTAGTACAAAGATGAATTTAGTAGTATGATTACGAACAAGAATTGTGATTTGGTATAACCATGATTTTTAATGTTTCAGGTAGAGACGGGTGATGAAAATTATCTTCGTCCTGGGTGCGAAGAGGAATTTAGAATCACAATTATGATTATGAGTTATTCATATGATTGTGGACAGAAATTGTTGATTGATGTTACAGGGATAAAAAATTATTGGTGGACTTTTAACATGGAGAAAATAATAGACTTGATGGTCTATTTGACTCTTCTAATGGATTGCTCGTTCCGCTACAACTATGGTTGAAATTTTTTATCATCTACCATATGTTCTAAATCTCTGATTTATTATTGATGAAGGTTATTGATGATGTAAATTATCTTTAGTCATGATATTCTTTACTGGGCTAGTCGTGCTCACCCTTTTGCTTCACAATTCTTTTCAGGTAATAAGAGTATAGCTAGATCGACCGGGGGTAACAGGAGAATAGAACGGTGGTCTATAGCTGTTAAGGTTCTCCCTAAATAGTATGAAAATAATTTTATTGAGAACTTTAGATAAGTGTGGCATATTGTATACATCATTTTATATTTAATTTTGGTGAACCGAATAGGGTGAGGTGAACCCAACTTTGGAAGGGTGTTTTGTCACTATTATACAAGATGTCTAATGACATACAACCTCGTGTTATCATAAGACATGGTTGTTCACATCTACTTGCTGAGTATATCTACGAGCACTACCTATATAATCTTGGAGTTTGTTTGAAATATGATTCTCAATTGGAGACAATGGAGATAATTATAAGTCAAGAGAAGACTCGCCATTGGAAAGAAGATGATATATATCTTCTTGTTTTTCTTTGGGGACTATTGGGTCAACCAAGGATAATTCTGTGGACATATGATATCTATCATAACCTAGACGCATGGCCTCCAATGTACGAAGGTTTCCTTGAGTATTTTCCAAAGATTTTAATTTCTAAAACAGTTATTGACTGTACTTTTATCTAAAGTACCATTGTAAGGTTGTGGTCGAGTCACCATGAGAGTTACATACATTTGTATTAAAACTAACAGTTTAACTGTGATCGTATTTTGCACGATAGTTTAACAGTTGTATAAATAAAGTTTGTAAATGATTTTTATAGTGTGATATCTGGCGACTCGGAATGGGTCGTGTGTACCTATTTTGGGGGCGTCACATTTATAATTTAATTTATCCCTGAGTTCAAGAATATCCAAATTGTCAACATGATAACTAATTATGGAGTAAAATTCAAGAATGATATTCATGTATCAAAAATAATTTGGACAGAAAAAAAAAACCAATTTTGTCGTGAATAGTACCCCGAATAAAAATATTAAAATTTAATAAGAAAGTTCTGACCAATATTCTAATGAAATGATATTAGATGAAGCACAAACTATTAAGGATATTTTACTAATTTCAGGGATTTTCACCATTTAACAATAAGGTTATGGAAACAAACAATATATTTGTACCATAAATGGAGAAAAATATGAAAGAAAATGATATCTCTTGACGAGTACAAAAGAAATAATATCTCATACGAGTTTAAAAGAATATACTAAACTGCAAATGGATTTTCACCCGTCATGCGGTAATCCGCGTAGACAGATCATTTCCACAATTTAATAAATAATGAATACGAAGGGTTATTCACCAAGCATGCGGTAGTCTGCGTAGACAGGTTATTCCCACATATTAATAAGGAATATAATGACAACCCTTATGAGTATGAAAGAAATAACATCATTTACCTTAGTAGGAGACTAAATCTGAATGGTATAGCGGAGATATTATTGAGGAAATCTTGTATTATTAACTACACTCAAAGTATTCTTATACTAGAAAGAAATACGAACAATATTATAGAAGAAGAATTCTCTGATTCTGGTGTGATTATCATTTCTTTACTAAGCAACTTATTTATAGGAGAATGGCATGGCACTATTTAATCACAGATGAATAGTCAAATTTCGAACGAATTCACGTGCGAAAAATCTAATTTTTACTATTCAACACTATGCAATAAAATATTCTAATAAAATAAAAACTTTATATGTATTATAATATATTTTTATTGTGACGCCCCCAAAATAGGTATACATCACCTATTCTGAGTCGCCAAATACATGGTACAGAATACAAATACAATCTTAAATATACAACATGAGCTATGAGTTTTAATACAAATATTATCTTCTAGACAATATTCAAACTCAAAATAAGTCCTCAATACATTTATTAACACACTATTTCATAGAATAGTGAGGACTACTAATGCTATCATCTGGACCGTCACTCCGTTCCCCGACTAGTCCCTGATATGTTCTCATTTCCTAAAGAGAACAATGAAAGTAAAAAAGTGAGCTCAACTAGCCCAATAAGAAATATTATGTCTAAGATAATGCAGAATAAATTATCGTTAACCTTCAACAATGTTAAACTGATACAATATAACAAACATCAAGTTTAAATGCAGCGGAATAAGTAATCCATTAAAAGAGTCAAGTAGATAATAAAATCTACTATCTTTTATGATTTAAAAGGTTTTTCCATCACTTTTATCGCTAGGACTCAGCTTAATAAATAATCCACATCATCCCTGCACTACGGCCAAGGATATTCATTAGTATCACAACCACAAATTATCTATGCACTACGGGCCAAGGATATTCGTGTATTCATCAATGGTCATGATCATGCCAACAACTGTCCATCAATGCACTACGGGCCAATAAGCACTTTTACCACATCATTTGTAACATTACGGTCATGATTATACCGATTAATCCCTGGTCATAATCATACCAAGTCTATCTATGCACTACAGGCTACAGATGACTTTCAAAATAATATAAACATGAGGATGATGACAATGATATAAGAATTCAATAAAACAAGTTCAAGAATTAATTTATCCAGAACTAATAACGTCCAAATTGTCAACATGACTTCTTTGTAAAGTAAAATTCAAGAATGCTCAGAAGAATATTTCCATGAAAAGATACTGGATGAAGCGCAAATATCAAGGATATTGCACTAATTTTATGGAGTATAGAAGTCAAAACTTTAACCAACTAAGTATAATAAAGAATGGAATAAAAAAAGAAATCACCAGGCATGCAATAGACCACACAGACAGGTTATTCCAACAGAATAATAAATAACGGAACCAGGTCATGCGTAAACGCACAGACAGGATATTCCAACAGAATATAAAATAATAGAACCAGGTCATGCGTAAACGTACAGACAGGATATTTCAACAGAATAATAAATAACGGAACCAGGTCATGCGTAAACGCACAGACAGGATGTTCCAACAGAATAATAAAGAATGAAATAACAGAAGAATTTCACCATGTATGCGGTACTACGTATAGATAAGTTATTCCAACATAATGATAAAGAATGGAACAACAGAAGAATTTCACTAAGTATAGGTTAGCCCGCGTATACATGTTATTCCAACAGTTAATAAAGAATGGAGTAACAGAAGTTTTCTTCATGAATACGAAAGAAATAATACCCCTTACCCTAAAAGAAACTGGATATAGGAGTAGTGAAGTAGTAGGATACTTTTCTTCTTTCTCTCTATAGTTTCTCTCTCTAGAGTTTCAATGAATTCGTAAGAAATAATGAAGGAATTAACTTCTATTTATAGGAGAATGGACTGAATAGTAACTAATTCATGAACGGTCCAGATTGATTTACTTTTAAACGGACGGTCCATATTGATTTAATATGCAGTATTAATAAAATATTCTAATAAAACAAAATATTTTAAATAAAATATAATATATTCTATTTATAATCTAATAAAATGAATAACTTTATAAAAGTATTCTGTTTTATATAAAAAAAATTTACTATGCAAAACACTATGCAGACACTATGCAACACTATGCATAATAAAATATAATATATTCTAATTATTGTCTAATAAAATAAATAACTATAAAAGTATTCTATTTTATATAAAAGATTTTACTATGCATAATAAAATATAATATATTTTAATTATTGTCTAATAAAATAAATAACTTTATAAAAGTATTCTGTTTTATATAAAAAATTTTACTATGCAAAATACTATGCATAATAGAATATAATATATTCTAATTATTGTCTAGTAAAACAAATAACTTTATAAAAGTATTCTATTTTATATAAAAAGTTTTTCCGTTTTATTACATTAATAATACTAATAAAATAAAATTTATATAATATATATATATATATATATATATATATATATATATACAAACTTCCGTGACTTCATAAAAAGACATCTCAATATATTTAACACCATTTATCATCATTATTATAATTCACAATATTAATCGACCAGATCGTTCCCAGAAAAGAGGGGGCTTTCCAATAAGGATTTCTCCCTATTGGCGCCCAATTAGGTGACCAAACCTCTCCTTGGTAGAACTTCTAGACATCGTTAATATTGCAAATAATAATATTAATAACTCTGTCATCTCAATTATTGATTTAATAATTTATAAAATATCGACAATAATTGAATCAAATAACGTGAGATACTATGCAGCAATTACTGTAGCAATAATTGAATAAAACTGAGTGACTTCTTATGTAAGAATCAATAATCAATACCGTGTGCTACTATGCAACCACGCATATTACTGTACTTTTACTACCGAGTAATTCAACAGTATTAACGGTAAAACTTCCGCCGTTATTTTCATAAAAATATTTTTGTCGTTTTCTCAATCCGACAATAATTCTGCTGTGTGGTCCACCAATGATTGCACTGTTGTACGAATATTCCCCGCTAAAACAAATATTCCCCGACCAATCGAATATAATACAACAACTTGCATTCTTTGCAAAATTTATAAATACTACCCACAACTATAACATTATCTCAAATCCACACCATAATATTTAAAAAATATTTCAAGAAAAATAAATCTTTATTCGTAAAATTTGGGATTTTACACTTATTATATTCTAAAAAAACAAATAATTGTATATATATATATATTATAAAAAGTTTCTATTTTATATAAAAAAAATTATGTTTTATTACTATTATAATAATAAAACAAAACAGAGACAACTTTCTACCTACGGTTTTGAAAAATGAGTAAGTGGGAATCTATGTAATAAGTTGAACTTACAACAAATGATTCATGACAAACTCCTCTATTTATATTAAAAATTGAATAAATATCTACCACAATCACTTATCTTCAATCAACACATTTTTAATCTTTCAACAATTATTTATCATTAATATTATAACTCACAATATTGACAACCAGATCATTCCCGCGAAAGAGGGGGCTTTCCGATAAGGATTTCTCCTTATTGGCGCGCAATTAAATAACCTAACCCTTTTCCTCGACAAAACTTTCTAAAAATTGTCAATAATTCAAATAATAATATGTATAACTGTGTCGTCTCAATTATTGATTTAATAATATAAATATTGTGCAGATGATACTGTAACAATATTGAATCATTAATATGAGATACTATGAAGCAACTACTGTGGCAATTATTGAATGAAATTGAGTGATGCATCAATAATAAGAGATATTGTGTAATACCGTGTGCTACTGTGCAATACTGTGTACCACTGTGGAACAATGCGTATTACTGCACTTTTATTACAGGGTATTTCAACAGTTCAACAGTAAAAGTCTTGTCATTATTTTATGAAAATGTTATTTTTGTCGCTTTCTATATCCGAAAGTTATTCCATTGTGGGGTCCATCAATGATTGCGCCATCGTACGAATATTCCCAAACGAAAAGAATATTCCCCGACCAAACGAATATTTTATGACAACTTGCTTACTTTGTAAAATTTGCATATATCATCCATAACTATAGCATTATATCAAATCAATACCTTACTATTCAAAATAATATTTAGAGAAAATTAAATCTTTATTCATAAAAACTTGGGGTCTTAAAAATGTGGTCTTCCTTTCCCTAAATATGAAATCTGTGAGGTTAACGCATATAAATCTTTTCATCAAGTTCAACATGCAAGAAAATTGTTTTCAAATCAATATGTTCCAACTCCAAATCATGCATAGCAACCAAACCAAGTAATACTTAAATAGAGTTGTGTTTCACAACTGGTGAAAAAACTTCATTGAAGTCAATTCCATCGACTTGAATGAATCACTTAACTACTAGTCGAGCCTTGTACCTAGCGTCTTCAACTCCTAGGATGCCTTTTTTTTTTTTTAAATATCCATTTGTAACCCATAATTTTCTTACCTTAGGTGGTTTCACAAGCTCACAAGTTTGATTTTTCTGAAGAGAATTCATCTCCTCATTCTTAGCAAACAACCACTTTTCTGAATCATTCGAGGAAACAACATCTTTATAAGCCACATGATTATTATACTCAACCGCCTCGACAACTAACAAGGCATGAGCAATATAATTTGAATACCCATATCTTTATAGTGGTCGCACTGTCCTCTTTGCCCTATCTCTAGTGAGACTATACATCTAACTAGACATTCATTGATGAATAGAATATTACACCACATTAACTGATATAGTTAATACATTCGTCCCAGGTTATCTAACATTCATATTACAAACATACCCTTTAGATATACAAAAAGGGTTTACAAATATAACATAATAATAATGTCATTACTCTATTCCAGCAATAAGCCTTTGCCCTTGTTCTTCTCAGTCCCTCCGGCTTCTTCGTTCCTAGCTGAAATATTTTATTTAGCAAGGGTGAGCAACAAATTTGCCCCGCAAGTTAAGATATACAATGAATGTATAAGAATCAGAACAACAGACTATCTATTTTGATAGAATGACACCAAAGTTCGGAGAATTTTAAAATAGCTAAACAATTTGTTCTTCTCTAACCAATCATCTCGCAACCTACGTAACAAAATAATTAAATAATGAAAGGGTACAACACTTTCAAGGTTTCTACAATATTCGATTAAATAATAAGTTAGAAATATTCTCCAAAGTTTAAGCTGAATGATCTCAAATGATCTTGAAATTATCTTCTCGAGTAACTATCAAAGATTTACTTTGATATACCCAAATATACAGGATGGAAATATTTTCCAGAGTTATGCTTAGTGATCACAAAGGATCTAGAACTTCTCTTCTCGAGTAACTATCAAAGATATACTTTGATATACCCAAGTGTATCAGATAACCATAAAGATTAAGTCATACCCCTCTACAAGTACTTAAAGCGGCCAACTCCTTGTACCCTATATTATGCATAATACTTACACGCGTGCAAAGGCCGAATATACGACCAAAAATGTTCCCTTTATATAAAAGGTTGTTTCTTCTCAGTCTTTGAATCAGAATTTGATTTAACAATGAAATACAATGATTTCAATATCTAATCACTTCTCTTCTCTTCTCTTCTCAAACCTATCAAGTTTTCTTTTTCGATCTAGCCGAAACAATTGGCATCGATCTATCAATAATAATTGAATTATCTTCTCTTCTCTTCTCGAACCTATCAAGTTCTAACAAATGTTCGTCTAGCCAGAAAAATTAGCTAAGATATTTCTCAACACGATTCAATAATAGACATGAATTATCTTTACTATTGGCAATCACTAATAGCTTCTACGGATGTGAATATCCAATAACAATTATCCTTTAAGTCTATTCTCAAAATCATTAATTCAATTTAAATTAATAAACATGCACTAACTGCGAATAATCAACAATAAATTCTTGGACGTGGTCTAATCAACAATAATTAACCACCATAGTAATTAAACAGATGTAACTCAAGGTTGAGTTAGAAAACTTGCCTTCCGCGTTGATTACTGCTACACAATATACTTATCTGCGTTCAAAAGACCTATAACCAATAATATCGTTGTGACGCCCCCAAAACAGGTATACATCACCCATCTTGAGTCGCCAAATACATGGTACATAAATCAAATACAAACTTAATTATACAACAGTCATGTACAATACGACAAAACATAGCTGAGAGTTTAAACAAGAATATTGCCTTCTAGATAATATCCACTCTCAATGGAGTCCTCATTACAATTATTATCACACTATTTCACAGAATAGTGAGGACTACTAAAGCCACTTATCCTGGACCATCAATCCATTTCCCGATTCGTCCCAACTATATTCTCATTTCCTGAAGAGAACAATGAAAGAAAAGGGTGAGCTCAACTAGCCCAGTAAGAAATATTATGACTAAGATAATGCAGAATAAATTATCCTTAGCATTCATCAGTATAACAACTGATAGAATACAATAGACAACAAGTTTTAGATCAACAACTGCAGCGGAATAAGAAATCCATTAGAAGAGTTAAGTAGAGCATAAAATCTACTATCTTCTATGATTTAAAAAGTTTTTCATCAACTTTATCGCTGAGACACAGCTTAATAAATAAAATCGAATCATCTCTGCATCACGGCCAAGGATATTCATGTAATCATCAATGGTTATGATTATACCGAATAATCCCTGGTCATAATCATACCAACAACTATCCATCAATGAACTACAGGCCAATGAGGACTTTTACCACATCATTCGTTACATTACGGTCATGATTATACCGAATAATCCCTGGTCATAATCATACCAAGTCCATCTATGCACGTAAGCCAAAGATGACTTTAATCACAATATAAGCATGAGGATGATGACAATGACATAATAATTCAATAAAACAAGTTCAAGGATAAGTTTTAAAAATTTATAATTTAATTTATCCAGAAATCAATAACGTCCAAATTGTCAACATGATACTGCTTTGTAGAGTAAAATTCAAGAATGCTCAGAAGAATATTTCCATGAAAAGATACTTGATGAAGCCCAAATATCAAGGTTATTCCACTAATTTCATGGAATATAGAAGCAAAAGCTTTAACCAACTGAGTATAAGAGAATATATGAAACTGCAAATGGATTTTTGTCCGCTATGCGGTAATCCACATAGATAGATCATTTCCACAATTTAATAAGGAATGAATATGAAGGACCATTCACCATGCATGTGGTAATCCACATAGACATGTTACTCCAATAGAATAATAAAGAATGGAATAACAGAAGAATTTACCATGCATGCGGTAGTCCGCGTAGACAAGTTATTCCAACAAAATAATAAAGAATGGAATAATAGCAGAATTCACCAGACATGCGATAGACCGCACAGATAGGTTATTCCAACAGAATAATAAAAATTTGAACCAGGCCATGCATAATTTGCACAGACAGGATATTCCAACAGAATAATAAAGTACGGAACTAGGTCATGCGTAATCCGCACAGACAGGATATTCCAACAGAATAATAAAGAATGGAATAACAACAGAATTCACCAGGCATGCGATAGACCGTACAGACAGGTTATTCCAACAGAATAATAAAAAATGGAATAACAAAAGAATTTCACCATGTATGCGGTACTTCGCATAGACAAGTTATTCAAACATAATAATAAAGAATGAATAACAACCATTACGAGTATTGAAAGAAAATAACTCTCTTCATGAATACGAAAGAATAATACCCCTTACTACTGTTGCGCGAAAATAATATTCATACGAATATTGAACGAATATGATATTCCTTACAAATATTGAACGAAAATAATGTTCATATGAATACAAAAAATAATATTTCTTCAGAATATAAAATAAATATTACCCCTTACCTCAGAAGAAAACTGAATACTGGAGTAATGAAGTAGCAGACTACTCTTCTTCTTTCTCTTTATAACTTCTCTCTCTATAGCTTCTCTCTCTATAATTGCTCTTGTGAGTCTTAGTGAATTGGTGAAAAATAATGAAGGAATGAACTTCTATTTATAGGAAAATATAGTTTTGATTATTGCACATTTTGGGGCTCGAAATATTACAGTATAATACCTTCCTCTTTTTCTTCATTTTTAATTTAGTCCTGCAAGTATTATCAAACTTGCACCACCTCCCCTAATAGTAAATCATGTGAATCAATAGTAAATCATGCGACTTAATTGTTCTAAACATGTGAAAAAATTAATTTCAATATAGTACCTTCAACTATACCTCCATTTTTAATTTAGTTATGCAAGTATTATCAATCTTGCACCAACTCTCCTAATAGTAAATCATGTGAATCAATAATAGTCACATGTGAACACATAGTTATAAGCATGTGAATTAATAGTAATTAATTTCTCATTTATCCAATTAATTGCCCGATTGGTCAGTATAACTTCCAGACATCAATTATTATCGAAATAAATATCGATTTTCACTAACACTAATAATTCCCACACAATGGAATTATCAATTTCATCTTTAATCAACACGAAATTATTCACCATTAATATTATAACTCACAATATTTAACAACCAGGTCGTTCCCAGGAAAGAGGGGGCTTTCCGATAAAGATTTCTCCCTATTTTGAGTATAAAGAAAATCAAAGTCACTTCCCCTTGCTCCCTACTCCAGCTATCCCTATCCTCTCTCTTCTCTAGTCTCTCTCCTAGTTCTTTTTGTTAAAACATAAGAGATGAAAGAAAGAAATATTTACTATCCTTCTTTTTCTCCTCCACAAGAAAAACCATCCATGTGGCTTTTTTTTCTTCCTCAATAACTATCCAACCATGTGGCCTAATTTGGATCCCATTAATTCTCTCTCTTTCCTTAATAATCATTTCATTAGTATGTGAAATGGCTTCTACATGAATTTGACACCTAGCCTAATTTGTGAAATATCTTTTGCCACATGTGTGGCTTAAAATAGATAATGTGTTTTCACCATTTACTCTCATTTTCTTCCTACATAATCCGGCCAAGTGGCCTTATTCTCACCCATGATTTGCTTCCTTTTTAATGTAATATCTAATGTAACAAATGTCTAAAGTGTCCCTCCTTCATTGGTTTTAAAAATTGGGCCACTCTTTAATCTTTTGAGCTTCCAATAAATAATCTATTGGACTTAAAATTTAATTCTTTGGGCCATGTAAATTAACATAGACCAATACTTTTAATTTTATCTTTCCCTAATTATTTAATTAGGATTTTCATTTCCTCAGTTATAATTTAATTCCTTACTCATGCACATTTATTTCCATAACCCAATTAGACTTGCTATAATTAGGTTATAAAATTAATTAACTGAGATGTATAAAATAAATCTCTTACACTATAATAAAATGCTCTAACAGCGACAAAACATATCAGCGACCGCACTTACGGTCGCAGATAGGATTAGTAATGACCGACAGTAGTGACCGCCCTTGAATATGGTCGCTATATTATGTTAGCAACCGAACCCGATTTCTAATCAGTC
This sequence comes from Panax japonicus, assembly GCA_020205505.1. Classification (NCBI taxonomy): domain Eukaryota; kingdom Viridiplantae; phylum Streptophyta; class Magnoliopsida; order Apiales; family Araliaceae; genus Panax; species Panax japonicus. The sequence goes on from CM035110.1 coordinate 65,675,655, forward strand.
GCTGGTTCAATTTTACCTCCAAAAAAATTGGTAGGAAAAGTTGGTGTGCTAGTTGTTTGAGACCACTCACTATCAGCGACCACATTCAGTCGCTGATACTTCCACATCATTAAAAATTAACGACCGCATGCAGTCGCTGATCAAAGTTAATTTTACCAATTTCATTCATTCACTCATCTCAAGAGGCGAAGAAAAAAAAAGAGGGGGAGCAGAATAGAGAGAAGAGAAGAAGGGGAAGAGGGATGCCACTGCTACCATCGCCGCCCCACCGCTGCCCAAACTGCCGCCGCACAGGTAATATGATACTATTCTTCCATTATATGGATAATAACTATGTATTTTGCTTCAGAAAATTGCTATGGCTTATGTCAATTAACCTGGTTTTTTCTTCTTTTGGAAAAAATATATAATTCTTTTGTTGATTTGTGCTCTTTAAGTGATTTTTATGATTCTTATTTTGTCTGATTTGAGATTTTTGCGGTCCAACTCTTATGTGACGGGAGAATTTGTTTATATATATGTTACTTTTAACGAGGAAAGATGTTAGAGTTCCTGAATTGTATTGTTAATATTTTGCAGCACTTTAGTCTTGGTTTAATATCAAATGTGTGGTAAGGAAACTGTATAAATTTGGAAAGTAATTTCCTGTTCATTAAGATATAATGATCTGTTCATTGAATTTGGAAAGTTTGTTATGTTCATCATTGGCAAAAAGCTGGGGCTTCTCTTGGGCGTTCAGTTTACATACTTAAATTGCCTATGATACACAGCAATAAAGGGAAGGCAGGGTTGCTGCCCATTTTACAGCAGCAGTCGACTGTAAAGATTTCTAGAGCGGTTGATGTGAATAATTTTGATTTCATAATGTGGTTTGAAAATCTAATCATAAGTTTGGTTTAAAATTTTCTAAAGAAGCAAGTATATAGGATCTACATCACATTCATGATTCAAGGTAAATGAATGAATATGAAGGAACTATAATGAATTAACAAATTATAAAATTAAGCTATCAAACTGAAATGTGGAAAAGATAAGGGCTGTTAGGCTATGTTTGGGGCCGCGAGGCCAATTGTGGCCATGCCAAGGTTAGGCAAGCCTCATGGGGCCAAGCCAAGCTTGACTGCCAGCGTAAATAGACGACGAAGGGACTGTTTTGGCATTATGAAAGAAAAATAAGAATATTTAATACTTTAGTATACAAAAATAAAACTACAAAGTATTATGAGAACTACAAAGTATTTAATAAGTATTATGAGAACTACAAATTTAGACACTAGTAATTTCTCTAGTACACTGGAATTATATATATAAAGAACATAGAACGCCAGGTGTTAAGCCAAATTTAAGTTGTTAGTACCTTAAAGAGTTACTAATACTACAAGAGGAGTAATTTGGCATAACTTAGAAATGAACTAAGTTTGAGCAAACCACTTGTTGATATAACTTACTAAGCAAATTGGAAACTAAATTTTTACCCTTATGATAAACAATCATACTTAATACATGAAATACCTTACGTATTGTATCATGTCACCAATTTTGTGGACTCTTCAATTCTTGGCGTGCAATCTTAGATGGTACGTGGTAGTTTTCTTAAGAAGAAACGTTTCAATGCATCTGAATACCTCTGTACGAGTAGAATAGAACCAATAAAATTAAGCAACACTAATCTCCCAAAAACAGTTGTATATGTAACAACCAAATATGTAACAACCAAATACAGTGTTTATAACAGAATAGCATTCCTAAAAAGAAATGAAAGTATTACTAATTTATACATATAGCTATGAAATGTAAGAATAGCATTCCTAAAAGGCACTTGAAACGTAAGAACTAGCTGTGAACAAGGATTGCTGATATGAGATTATTGTATATATACATATGGTTCTATTATTTTGTTTGTTTATATTATCACTACCAATTTCCTGAACTATACATAACTACAACATGGTTGTAATTTGAGAAACAGAGACAACCTAAAATGAGTAATTCTACTGTTTATGGATTAGAAAGGTGAAAAGGATGTGGATAAATCTTTTGAAGAAAGAACATTCTTCCATCTATGTATCCCATGTCTGGTAAATGTATAGAACAGACCAGGAAAAAATTTAAGAGATGTTAAAATTTAAGAAATGTCAAAACTTGTATAAATGAGATACTTTAACTCTGATATAAAGCTAGCATAAATGAAATACCTTACGTATTCACTTACGGTAAACAATAAAAACAAATTAAAAACAAATTAAAATAAAATAACATGATATAATATAAATATTAAACTAAGTAGTATTTACTTAGTTTTCATACTAAATTTAATAACATTTAAAGTTTCTCATACTGCTTTAATTTGCATTCATTCGTTAACATCAACTATGCTTAAATGTTAATCATATGCTTACAAGTATACTCAAGTCATATGGTTACAAGTATGCTCAAGTCATATGTTTATTAATCATATGCTTATAAGTATGCTCAAGTCATATGTTAACATTTATAATGTTGTCTGTATTAGGTACCGTGGAATCATGGAACTCTATTCATACCGTAGTTGGATGGCACGAAGAAAGTCAAGTGCCCAGATAGGTGCTGCAGCTGAATTTAGAGCTGGTTGCTAAGTGTTTTTGGAGTATGTGTATAGTCACCCGGAATGTATGAATGGTCAGTCGCAGATACGATGTCCATGTTTGAAGTGTAAGAATGTAAATTATATGGATAGAGACGTGGTAAACTATCATTTACTTGTTTCTAGGTTCATGAAAAATTACGAAGAATGCTGGTGGGCACATGGGCAGAGAAGAGATGGTGACATCACAGAAGTACACAATTCGAGAAGTAGTACTCATCGTATGAATGAAATGGTTCATGATATTGCAGGGCTAGATTTTGATTGGAAACAAGGCAGAAAGAAACCTATGAATTCTGATGCCAAAGACTTCTTTAAGTTGTTAGACGAGTGTAGCGAGCCATTGTGGCATGGTTGCACCAAACACACTACATTGTCTGCAGTGGCGACAATACTTAACATCAAGGCTGATCACAATATGATCCATGAGTGTTTTGAGTCGCTCTTGAAGGTCATTAAGAATATGCTGCCTAACGGTGAGAAATTACCTGGTAACTATTACTTTGTAAGAAAATGGTGAAAAAGTTGAGTCTTGGATACCAAAAGATCGATGCATGTCCCAACGATTTTATGTTGTTTTATAAGGAAAATTAACAGATGACAAGGTGCACATTTTTGCAGTCATGATCGGTTTAGGCCTAATAAAGAGGGTGTGACTACAAAAAAATCAAGTATACCGTTTAAGATTCTAAGGTATTTTCCAATAACACATCAGCTAAAAAGATTGTACATGTCTTCAAGAACAACTAAACATATGCTTTGGCATGCGAAATCTCCAGCTAAAGATGGAGAACTAAATCATCCCGCAGATGGGCAGGCTTGGAAAGATTTCAACTTAGGACATCCTGGGTTTGCATTGTAACCTATAAATGTGAGGCTTGGATTGTCCACCAATGGTTTCAATTCCTTTGGCCACTCAGCTGTTCCGTACTTATGTTGGCATGTGATTGTTACTCCGTACAACTTGCCTCATTGGATGTGTATGAAATAGCCATACTTGTTTCTTTCACTCGTGGTTCTTAGTCCTAAGAGTCCTGGAAAGAACTTAGATGTTTACTTGAGACCTCTTATAGACGAGTTGAAGGTATTGTGGGAGGATGGAGTATAGACTTGGGATGTTGCAACGAAAATAAATTTTAACCTTAAGGACAGCAGTATTGTGGACTATAAGTGACTTCCCAGCTTATGGTATGTTAGCTTGATGGAGTAAACACAGGAAGTTGGCTTGTCTGTATTGTATGGAGCATACAAAGTCTTTCAATCTATCTAAAGGTCGAAAGCTTTGCTGGTTTGACTGTCATCGTCGGTTCTTTCCGGTAGATCACCCGTTTCGAAGAAATAGAGAACACTTCAGGAAAGGGAAAGTAGACAATGATATGCCTGCACTGTGACGCCCCAAAAACAGGTATATATCACCCATCTTGAGTCGCCAGATATCACGGTACATAAATCAAATACAACTTAATTAATGCAACTATCGTGCAAAATACGACAAAATATAGCTGAGAGTTTAAACATGAATATTGCCTTGTAGACAATATCCACTCTCAATGGAGTCCTCATTACAATTATTATCACACTATTTTATAAAAATAGTGAGGACTACTATAGCCACCATCTCGGATTGTCAATCCATCTCGGATTGTCAATCCGTTCCCCGACTCGTCCCAGCTATATTCTCATTTCTTGAAGAGAACAATGAAAGAAAAGGGTGAGCTCAACTAGCCCAGTAAGAAATATTATGACTAAGATAATGCAGAATAAATTATCCTTAGCCTTCAACAGTGTTAAACTGATAAAATACAATAAACATCAAGTTTAACTGCAGCTGAATAAGTAATCCATTAGAAGAGTCAAGTAGAACATAATGTCTACTATCTCCTCTAGATTAAAAGTCCATCGTTAATATTTCATTCATGTAATAATCATCAACAGTTCTTTGTTATACCCAAGACAAAAAGAACAATCATCACCTGTCTTCACCTGAACCACCAAAGATTATAATTAAATCCACAATTCATTTTTATAATCATGTAAATCAACAGTTTCTCATTGTCATAAAGGCTTAATAGAACATTTACTCAATATTCTTACCCCAAAGGCTAAAGATATTCAAATGTAATAACAATGATCATACCAATCAGTTGTCTACCTTTGCACTACGAGCCAAAGATATTCAACTATAAAACCAATGGTCATGATCATACCAATCAATTGTCTATCAGTGCACTACAGCCAAACACATTCAACTGTTAACTAATGGTCACGATCCTTCCAATCATATCATCGAATTATCCATGCACTACGGGCATAGATATTCGTTATTATCACCAGTGGTTATGATCATGTCATACACCTGTCCATCTTTGCACGTAAGCCAAAGATATACAACTATAAAACCAATAATCAACAGTCCATCTTTGCACGTAAGCCAAAGATATACAACTGTAAAAACAATAATCAACAGTCCATCTATGCACGTAAGCCAAAGATATATATATAACCATAAAACCATTAATCAACAGTCCATCTTTGCACGTAAGCCAAAGATATACAACTGTAAAACCAATAATCAACAGTTCATCTATGTATGTAATCCAAAGATGACTTTCATCACAATATAAGCATGAGGATGGTGACAATGATATAAGCATTAATCAAACGAAATCAAGAATAAATATTAAAGACTATGAATTTATCCAGAGTTTAAAAATATCCAAATTGTCAATATGATACTGCTTTGTGGAGTAAAATTAAAGAATAATATTCATGTACGAAAAATAATTTGGACAGAAAAGAAATATATTTTTTGGGATCTAGCAATCTACCCTCCTTATGAAATTTTTCCCTCGAAATTTACGTACCTGGTAGTTCGAAGAGATGAGAATACCTTGCTTTATTTTCGGATTGTACCTTCCTAGTTATTTCCTCTTTATCATGATTTTCCCATTTCTCGTCACCTGTATTTCAGATATTATTCTAGAATATAGTTTCAAAATAAGGGTTAATTGATATGCCACATATTATCCCTATACTCTGACCGACCAATTAAATACCAAATAACTTAGGTAGGTCATACTAGCGTTGGAATTCCCCGTCTCTCCCTTCCCAGTTCTTGTCTCACATCTCAGCTAGGGATCATATCCCTAAGCTTTGATACCAACTGTGACGCCCCCAAAACAGGTATACATCACCCATCTTGAGTCGCCAGATATCACACTACATAAATCAAATACAACTTAATTAATGCAACTGTCGTGCAAAATACGACAAAATATAGCTGAGATTTTAAACATGAATATTGCCTTTTAGACAATATCCACTATCAATGGAGTACTCATTACAATTATTATCACACTATTTTATAAAAATTGTGAGCACTACTATAGCCACCATCTCGGACCGTCAATCCGTTCCCCGACTCGTCCCAGCTATATTTTCATTTCCTGAATAGAATAGTGAAAGAAAAGGGTGAGCTCAACTAGTCAGTAAGAAATATTATGACTAAGATAATGCAGAATAAATTATCCTTAGTCTTCAACAGTGTTAACCTGATAAAATACAATAAACATTAAGATTAACTGCAGCTGAATAAGTAATCCCTTAGAAGAGTCAAGTAGAACATAATGTCTACTATCTCCTCTAGATTAAAATTCCATCGTTAATATTTCATTCATGTAATACTCATCAACAGTTCTTTGTTATACCCAAGATAAAAAGAACAATCATCACCTGTCTTCACCTGAACCACCAAAGATTATAATTAAATCCACAATTCATTTTTATAATCATGTAAATCAACAGTTTCTCCTTGTCATAAAGGCTTAATAGAACATTTACTCAATACCCTTAGCCTAAAGGCTAAAGATATTCAAATGTAATAACAATGATCATACAAATCAGTTGTCTACCTTTGCACTACGAGCCAAAGATATTCAACTATAAAACCAATGGTCATGATCATACCAATCAATTGTCTATCAGTGCACTACGACCAAACACATTCAACTATTAACTAATGGTCATGATCCTTCCAATCATATCATCGAATTATCCATGCATTACGGGCCAAGGATATTCGTTATTATCACCAGTGGTTATGATCATGTCATACACCTGTCCATCTTTACACGTAAGCCAATGATATACAACTATAAAACCAATAATCAACAGTCCATCTTTGCACGTAAGCCAAAGATATACAACTATAAAACCAATAATCAACAGTCCATCTATGCACGTAAGCCAAAGATATACAACCATAAAACCAATAATCAACAGTCCATCTTTGCATGTATGCCAAAGATAAACAACTGTAAAACCAATAATCAATAGTCCATCTATGCATGTAATCCAAAGATGACTTTCATCACAATATAAGTATGAGGATGGTGACAATGATATTAGCATTAATCAAACGAAATCAAGAATAAATATTAAAGACTATAAATTTATCCAGAGTTTAAAAATATCCAAATTGTCAACATGATACTGCTTTGTGGAGTAAAATTCAAGAATAATAATCATGTACCAAAAATAATTTGGACAAAAACGAAATATATTTTTCGGGATCTAGCAATCTCCCATCCTTATTAAATTTTGCCCTCGAAATTTACGTACCTGGTAGTTCGAAGAGATAAGAATATCTTGCTTTCTTTTCGGATTGTACCTTCCCGGTTATTTTCTCTTTATCATGATTTTCCCATTTTTTGTCTCCTATATTTAAGATATCATTCTAGAATATAGTTTCAAAATAAGGGTTAATTGATATGCCACATATTATCCTTATACTCTGACTAACCAATTAAATACCAAATAACTTAGGTAGGTCATACTAGCGAAGGAATTCCCCGTCTCTCCCCTCCGAGTTCTTGTCTCACATCTCAGCCAGGGATCATATCCCTAAGCTTTGATACCAACTGTGACGCCCCCCAAACAGGTATACATCACTCATCTTGAGTCGCCAGATATAACACTACATAAATCAAATACAACTTAATTAATGCAACTATTGTGCAAAATGGACAAAACATAGCTGAGAGTTTAAACACGAATATTGCCTTCTAGACAATATCCACTCTCAATGGAGTCCTCATTACAATTATTATCACACTATTTTATAAAAATAGTGAGGACTACTATAGCCACCATCTCGGACCGTCAATCCGTTCCCCGACTCGTCCCAGCTATATTCTCATTTCCTGAAGAGAATAGTGAAAGAAAAGGGTGAGCTCAACTAGCCCAGTAATAAATATTATGACTAAGATAATGCAAAATAAATTATCCTTGGCCTTCAACAATGTTAAAATGATAAAATATAATAAACATCAAGTTTAACTGCAGCTGAATAAGTAATCCATTAGAAGAGTCAAGTAGAACATAATGTCTACTATCTCATCTAGATTAAAAGTCCATCGTTAATATTTCATTCATGTAATACTCATCAACAGTTCTTTGTTATACCCAAGACAAAAAGAACTATCATCACATGTCTTCACCTGAACCACCAAAGATTATAATTAAATCCACAATTCATTTTTATAATCATGTAAATCAAAAGTTTCTCCTTGCCACAAAGGCTTAATAGAACGTTTACTCAATATCCTTACCCCAAAGGCTAAAGATATTCAAATGTAATAACAATGATCATACCAATAAGTTGTCTACCTTTGCACTATGGGCCAAAGATATTCAACTATAAAACTAATGGTCATGATCATACTAATCAATTGTCTATCAGTCCACTACGGCCAAAGACATTCAACTGTTAACTAATGGTCATTATCCTGCCAATCATATCATCGAATTATCCATGCACTACGGGCCAAGGATATTCGTTATTTTCACCAGTGGTTATGATCATGTCATACACCTATCCATCTTTGCACGTATGATATAGACAGCTTCTCACCACTCCTAATTCCTCAAATGGATAGTTCTCATACAAGAGGTGATCGAGACGTTCTGTGAGAACTACCCATCTGAGGAATTCGTAGTGGTGAGAAGCTGTTTATATCATGGATTGGACCCATATGGGGAGATAATTCAATCCTATGAGAGAAGTGATCGTTCTCTCATTTAGAAGGTTGTTTAACCTAGAACTTTGTTCAACAACTTACTGGCACTCCTTCCGGATGTTGCCATCTATTATGATGGAACAGTGAGGAATGTTTGCAGTAATTCAATTACCTTTATTATTCGAGTATAGGACACAAACAGGAACTATGACCCCTTTTTTTTAATTGTTGCCGAGGAACCGAGTACTATTAGCTGCAACTGTTATGTCGAAACCTGCATACAAGAAAGAGTACATATATGTAGGGAGAGTATTATTGCATTTATAAATTGAAAATTGTGGCAAACTAAGCAAATGCTACTTAGTTTATTTTGCCAATAATAAACTAAGTGGTACTTAGTTTATGAGAATTGTTATTTGGAATTATAGAGATTACTGTTCTACATTCATTCCTACCTACTTAGTTTATTTTGATAATGATAAACTAAGTAAGTGGTACTTAGTTTATGAGAATTGTTATTTGGAATCTATAGAGACTACTACTGTTCGACATTCACTCCTAGCTACTTAATTTATTTTACCAATTAATGATAAACTAAGTGGTACTTAGTTTATGAGAATTATTATTTGGAATCTATAGAGACTACGTATTGTTCAACATTCACTCCTACTTGTCAAATGGGTTTCTAATTAATTTATCTTGTATTATATTATATAGTTTTTAAATTTTTTTACTAAATTCGTTATTAAATTTAATTTAAATTATTTTAATTTAATTATATTATATTACATTTTATTCTATTATTTTTATTTTATTTTATGTTTTATTGGATTGTATTTTATTTGTATTATATTATATATTTTAAAATATTTTTTATTAAATTAATTTATTTATTAAATTAAATTTTATTTATTTTTTTCATTATATTTTATTAAATTTAAATTATTATAATTTATTATTATTATTTTGTATTTTATTTTATTTTATCTTATTATTACTCATATTATATTATATTATTTTATTTAATGTATTTTATTTATTTATTAGATATAATTTAAGTTATTTCATTTAGGAACAATTATTTTATTTTAATTTAATTATTTTATTTTATTTCATTTCATTTTATCTTAAATTATCTTATCTTATGTTATTTAATTTTATTATTTTATATTATATTATATTATATTATATTATATTATTTATGTTTATATTATTTATAATATTATTTTATTTTATTTAGTAGTACAAAACTAAGTAAATATTACTATAAACTAGGTTATTTTAGTATTAGAAAATTAATTAAGTAACATATTTAAATAGTTACATGGACCCACAAAATTTGCAATTGAAGACTTCTGACAGAAATTCAGTTAGAAATTCCATCAGAAATATCATGTAATAAACTGTAATTGCATACAGAAAAACAAATTGAAACATTTACCAGATGCTATACACTAAACAGAAGCTGCAACATAAGCTACAATCCCAATTTGCACAGCAGTTTGCATAACAGTTAGGCATAACACAATTTCGGAAACTCAATTTTCACAACAGTTAGGCAATTAACACAAATAATAACCCTTATAATTTCAGCAGAACACAAATAGATATAACCCATTTCGACAGAACACAAATAATAACCCTTACATTGACAATTAACACTTAAGTCCCAATTTCAGCAATGAATCTGAAATATATATAGTAGCAGTAATTATCATCAATATATATATATATATATATATATATATATATATATATATATATATATATTACTAATTTCAGTGTAATATACACAATATAGGGCAGGAAATTATACCTAATTATACAAATAAACCATTACTAACCTTAGGCCTTAGTTAGTTTGAAAACCGGTTAAAGGAGGAGAAGGAGAAAGCAGAGTCCAACCCGGCCAGAACGCGAGTCGTCGACTTCGACTGCGTAAGGGAGGGTCGCCGGCAGTGGCGCTGTGTGGAAGGGTGGCCGGCAGTGGGGTTGAGTGCAGAGAGTGGTGAAGAGAGAGAGAGAGAAAGAGAGAGGTGAACGTACGGTGGCAGGGGAAAAGGAGTGGCGGGGGACCGGCGGTGACCGGATGGGTGGGGTAGGGAGGATGAGATAGGGAAGGAGAGTACTGGGGGAACCGGTGTGGGGGTGGGGAGGATGAGAGAGGGAAGGAGATCGACTAAGAGAATGAGAAAGTTTGGGGGCGGTGAGGATGAGATCGAGGAGGGGTGAAAGAGATAAATTAAACGAGCGTCTGAAATAAAAAGGCAGAAGGTGAAAGGTTTTTATTTTTATCTCTGACGGAATGTCCGTCGGACATACGTCTCTCGGAAATAGTTTAAGTTCGACGAAAAGTCCCTCGGAATTAATGTTTTTTCGTCGAAATTACTTTTCGCGGTGGCGCAAAAGTTGGCGCCAACTGGGGAGGACTAAGTTCGACTGAATTCCGTCCTAATTAATGTATTTTCGAGGGACAAATATCCGACACATTATTCCCTCGGACGTAATCCTATTTCGACCGAATTTAATCCGTTGAGGATACGTCAGTCGGAAATAGGCGATTTTCTTGTTGTGGAAGTTATGTCAAGGAAAGATGTTATTTAATTGCGCGTCGTTTCTACGGAAGACCCCCTATATCCTAGAAATGATCTGGTTGTCAATATTGTGAGTTTATAATAATTATGAATAATTGTACATAATTGATGAATAAAATTAAAGGTGTTAATAAGTGATGTGCGGTAGATATTATTCAATTTTTTGATATAAATAGAGAGGTTTATCATGAGACGCTTTGCGTAAGTTTGACTTATTTTTTAGGGGGCCCACAAGAATTCAAAACTTCTGCAAACTTTTAAAATGGATAGGACCCACAATAATTCAAAACTTTTTTTCAAAATGGCTGGGACCCATAATAATTCAAAAATCCTACAAACTTTCAAAATGACTGGGACCACCAATTCCACTACAACATTCTTATTTTGTCAAAGCATGCATAATTTTCTCTATGGGATCATAAGTTTCACTACCAATATTTTAACATTTGGTTATTTTGTCAAAGCTTGGGTGCTAGTTGTCTCCCCAGTTTTCAGTATAAATAAGTTACTCAGATGAGCAACAAAACACACCATCACAATATCAGAAATAAAAAATTCTTCTACTATAATATTGTGAGTATTTCTTTTGAATTTGAGGATAGTTTGAGTGTTTGCTAATAGTGTAAGAATTTCTCAAGTTAATTTTCTACATAATAGATAATATCTAGTCTTTTACTAAAGTAAGTGATATCATTTACTTTCATACTTTTAAATTTATGGTAAGAAATTAATATTCGTTTCTACAGTATTATCATTAAATGATGAAAATTCCTGAAATGTTTAGAATATCCTTAATTGTTTTTGTTTCATTTAATATATTTGACATGAATATTTCTATTAAATTTAATTATTATTTTTGAACTAGGAACTTTATATTTTCTTGAATCTTATATTTTATCAAAAAATCTAATCGATTTTTTAGATATCATGTTTACAATTTGAACTCTGAATAAATTAAATTAAAAATTACAACTTCTTATTCTTTATCATATTATTCTGATTATTTCTGTTCATTCATCATATTATTGTTTTGTAATAATTATCAAAATTAAGATGTTGAGAATGTCTTTGGTCTAATTACAAAGACAAAATGATTGTTAAGTGTCTTTAGCCTATGTGGCAAATATATGAAACTGATGAAAGTTCTCTTTGGCCTAGGTGCAAAGAGAAACTGTTGATTGACATGATTATGACAAAAAAATGTTAATTAGTATAATCATGACCTTTGGTGTTACAGGGAAAAAAACATGGTGAAAGTTCTCTTTGGCTTGAGTGCAAAGATGAACTGTTGATTGCCATCATTATGATCTAGTTGACTATTCTAATGGATTTCTTGTTCCACTATATTTATTTGATGAAAACTTGTATCATCTACTATATACATGTTTTAAATATCTAATTTATCACTTTTGATAATTAATTTATCTTAATACATCATGATATTCTTTTACTGAATTATTTGTGCTCACCCTTTGTTTCATAATTTCATTTAGGAAATAAGTGTGTCCCTGAATTTAGCGGGGATAACAGAGGAATGAAGTGATGGTCCGAATTAGTTGTAATAGTTTTCAGTATATTGTAAAATAATATGACAATAATTGTACTGAAAACTTAAAATATGTGTATTGTAACATTTTCACTGCGTTGTAATAATTGATTTTGGTAAACCAAAAAGGGTGATGTAGACCCGAATTTAGAGCATCACAGTGTGTATTGTCGTATTTTGCTCGATATTATAACAGTTGTTAATAGAAAAAAATATGTTTGTACTATGTATTTTGACGATTTAAATTGGGTAATATAGACCCGAATTTGGGACATCACACTTTATCTCATCATTTTGAGTTTTGTCTTTTATTATTTTTAAAACTTTGAATATTTTTCAATGATAACTTTTGATTGGGTTCTGTCTTTTACTATCTTAAAACATTGTAAATATATTTTTTTTAAATATTACCGTTGTCATATTTTTTTCTAGAAAAAGCCTGTTTATAATATTTTGTTTGTAAAACGTGTTATTACAATTTATATAAATAATTGAAATTTTCTAAAAAAGAAAACTCTCTATCTTAACAACTATATCCTCTCTCTCATTCAATATAGAGAGCGCGTCAATCGATAAGATTTGCCCATTTCATAAGCTATATTTCCGGGTTGGGCACGGGTTGACCCAAGAATAAGTAAGGCTAAATTTCAATTTGCATCTAAAATTTTAATTCTAAATTCGATTTGTATCCTAAACTTTATTTTAAATTACACACAAGTGAATATATAATCTACATAAAAGTGCACTAATCAAATCACACTGGAAAACGAGAAAACAAAGTGCGCACTACGCATCATATTTCAGTCAAACATTCATTAGAAAATCCAAACCCTATCTCTCGATTTTTCGTATGAATAATCTCCATAACGCGAAAGTCTAACACTGTGTTTGGAAGTTTTTTAAATTATAAAAAGAAATGAAAAAAAATGAGAAAAGAAGGAAAGAGAATAATTCACTTTTTTTTCCTTCAAAGTGGGATAAACCCAACTTTCTCTAATTTTCACTCCTCTCATTTTTTTTTTACTTTTTTCTCTAATTTAAAATACCATGACAGGGTGTAAAGGACTACCGTCCTTAACCTGATTATATATATATATATATATATATATATATATATATATATATATATATATATATATATATATATATATTAACTAATATATTTTATATATAATTATGTACTTGTTTAAGTTATTTCATTATAAATCATAACATTAATAATATAATATGTTGTTATTAATAGAAATATTGTATGTTGTTTGATTTTGAATTAAAAAACGTTGTACAAAGTAATATAAAAGAAATTTAAAAAAATAATTTGATAAATAATGGAGTAATAAAGTAAATAGGGTTCGGGCAGGAAAGGTACAGATATTGTTTTCGAGGTCGGGTAAGGTTTGGGGGATAACTAGTTATTGGCGGAGCTAGTATGGGGAAGGGTCTCCCGGATCATATCCGTCCCGTTGTCAAACCTACTAAAAATACAAGATGCATATAAAATAAAATTTATAGTACAAATGATTTTAAGATTAAAAATTTAAAGTTTAGGGTTGAAATTGAAATTTAGTCTATAAGTAACTAATAGACTAACTAATACCGTGATTTTGAAGAAGCGAACGAGTGTCGGTCGTTCATCGGATGCTGTGCGCTCCAAACCAAATAAACTTTTTCAATTTTGCCCCTTCCCTATCTCACTATAAAATGCACTTTCTGCTCCTTACACAGCTAACTGTATTGCTTTTAAAAACCACCATTTTTTCCCTTTTTTTTTAAATTTTTATTTTTTTTTATTTCTTTGAGCTCCTCACAGCTCCATAGATCAAAATACTGAACTGGGTTTGATACATAGAAGCTGGTTAAGCTGGTTTGGGGATTCCGCGTTTACATTTTCTCTCCCCTCCCCATTTCAGGTTTATAAATGTCGAGCACATATATTTTTGTTTTTTACTGGCAAAAGTAATTAAAATTCAGATCTAGTTCATAAATTCTGATATATTTGATGGTCTGAATTATAATTCTGATATATTTATACATGCATATATGTGTATTGTGTGCTATACTTTCTGATTTTTTTGGTAAGTTTTCAGCTAAAAATGGAGACTAATTTTTTTTTATCATTTTTTTATAAGTATTGAAAGAGAAAATAGAGATCAAATTGATGGTGCACCGATTTGTAGCCGTGTTGCTGATTTTGAGTACTTTGTATTGAAAACACTCATTTAGAGAAAGTAGGATGTGCATTAATGGTAAATGCTCTGTTTTCTTATGAGTGCTGAATTTAGACGTATTCTGCTACATTAACAATTGAATTAGGGACTCTTAAAGTCAGACTGTCAGAGATTCATTGTGTTTGTATTGTGGTTTCTTTTAACTTTTGGTGTTTAACAAAATGGTAGAAAAAGAAAGTATACTAATTTTTTTTGGTGTTCTAATTTATAAAAATAGTATTTATAAATTATTATATTGGGTAAAAAAGAGCATTGCAACTAACTAAGAGGGGTGGATCTACTTGAAAGAGAAGGTGGGTAAATTACCCACCTTTGGTTTTGAAGTTTTGAAAATTTACCACTACTAAAATTCAAATTTTTAGAAAAACACTCCTAGATTTTTTGTTTTATTTCTAGAAGAAAATTTACAACTATTGCCTCTTTTTAAATTTTATTTATTTATTATTTTTAATCAAAAGCTGAGTTATTAACATATATTTTTACATGATAAGTTTTGTGGCCACCTTGATAAATAATTATAGCTCTGCCCTTTCCTAACTTCAAACCATACTTATTTATTAATTATAGACATCCTTAAGGTATATAGACGGCAGATAATGTGTATAAAGGTGCTATGAATTAAACTAGACTTGGTTAAGATTTAGTGATGTCATGTGTTGTTCAATTTGATTTTAAACACGTTTAATTATGTATAATCTATCACTCTATTCATGCTGAATATTGACAGCAGTGGTAGAACCCTATGAAAATATTATTCTATCGAGAGATAGAAAAAAAGTCTATTGAGATTTTTTTAGTATAAATAGATGTCTCAGGAATCCCATATTTAAATATAATATAAATCATTATGCATCTACATAAATCTATATGATTATTGCTAACTAATCATTAATGTGTCTCTGGTTTATGCTTTATTGTTCCTAGTTTGAAATCTAATTTCGGATTTTCATATCTTACTGATGATTGCTGTTAGCTACAGGGAGTATGATGAACGCAAGATTATGCCAGTGGTTACACACACTAGTTGTTGTGCTAATCTTGCTAAAAGTAGAAGGCTTCTATGTTGGAATAACTTATATTGAGAATGCCGTGGCGAAAGGAGCAGGTGAAAGAAGACAAAATATATCGATTTTATTTTAAAGTTTTGGTTTCTTTTCTTATTAAATAGTAGTTGTCATTGATGATCTCAATATTTTATTTACATTACCCCTAATTTGCAGTATGTTTGGATGGGAGTCCACCGGCTTACCATATGGATAAGGGATTTGGAGCTGGAATTAACAATTGGTTGGTCCACATAGAGGTTTGTCACTCTGTCATGAGAATTATAAATTTCAAATTTGATTTTTCACATAACAATGAGAAAAAGAATGCACATTATTAAACCTTCAACACCAAAAAACATCTATTTGCTAAAGTACTTTGACAAATAAACAAATTGTAATGCTTGGTTTCTTGACAAAATGATTAGCTTGCTTGCCATTAGTATTTGAAAGTTTAGTACAAAATTATAAGTTAAAGTATACATGGAATTTCAGGGGGGAGGATGGTGCAACAATGTGACAAATTGCCTAGCCCGTAGGGACACTCGCTTGGGTTCCTCCAAGAAAATGGTGAAACAACTTTCATTCTCGGGGATTTTAAGCAATAAGCCTCAGTTTAATCCAGGTGGGACTTGCTATTCAGCTGATTTGCTTCATTATCTCATTTGAACTTCCACATTCTAACTGATATATTAATCCTTATTTGTTTCCAGACTTCTATAACTGGAACAAGATCAAGGTTAGGTATTGTGATGGAGCATCATTCACTGGTGATGTGGAAGCAGTCAATCCTGTATGTCATACAATTTCCATCAGAAACTACAACTTTTGTCCAGTGGAGAATTTGTAACAATAATTATATATATATATATATATATATATATATATATATATATATATATATATATATATCACAATGGATCCTGTTCGGACTCCCGGACAGGTCCGGCCAAAATCCGGACCCTGAATTTTTTTTTTTTTTTTTTTTGTAGAACTAAAAAAAATAAAATAAAATTATGGAACTGAAAATTTTCCATAATATAATGTTTTGGGCGTGATTTGAATATCTATTCCAAAAAATTTATGTATAGTCTGCACAAACTGTACAAACATATTTTGATATATGTATCCAAATCACACCCAAAACACTGTATTATGTAAAAATTCAAATTTCATAATTTTTTATTTTTTTTAGTTTAAAAAAAAAAGCAAAAAAAAAAGGTCTTGATTTTGTTAAAATGCGGGAGTCCGGACCTGATCCGGACTCATAATATATATATATATATATATATATATATATATATATATATATATATATATATATATATATACGGTTCGGATCTTAAGTTCACCCCTTATCCAATTCACCCGAGCTCACCCCCTTTAGCGACGGACTCGGCGACGGTTCGGTCATACAACCGACGTCTATACTTTTAGCGACCTAGATTTAAAGAACTACGTCTACTGCAACACTATGTTGTTGTAGAACTTAACTACAGCAACACAGTGCTGCGAATTCAAATGACCATAATGCCCCTGTAATTGATTTATTATCGCGGTCAAGCAGAAAGTTCTGTTACCTACCGCAAAACTGCTGGACCGCGGCTTTGCTACCATTTGCTATATATGCATATACATATATATATATATATGTGTGTGTGTGTGTGTGTGATTTTGTATGTGTAGACATATTTGTGCACATTTATTTATCATTTTTTAAATGTTAGTGCAATTATTTTAATGGAAATAACATATAGAGTCATATAGGTCTTGTGTTGTTTATATGTTCGTTGACTTCTCATGATGCGCCAAATTTGTCAGGCTACTAATCTTCACTTCAGAGGACATAGGATTTTTCTTGCTGTTATTGAGGATCTATTAGCGAATGGGATGAAGAATGCTGAAAACGTATGCACCATTAATGAGTATTCCTCAATCTCATATTCTCTATTCTAACCAACTCTTGAAAACTTGAAATATAGGCTATTCTCTCTGGCTGTTCAGCTGGTGGATTGACTTCCATATTGCATTGTGATAACTTTCGAACTCTCGTACCCAGTGGTACTAAAGTGAAATGCCTTGCGGATGCTGGATATTTTATTAATGCGTAAGCTTTCCTAGAGGACCGTGTATGTTCACAATAATTAATTACGCAAAATAGTCTAAATTCTATCTCTGTCACTTTGTAACTAATTGGTATTCTTAACAGCAAGGATGTTTCTGGAGCACAACATATTGAAGCTTTCTATAATGAAGTTGTTGCGACACATGTACACCTTCTCTCCCTTCCCAGTGATGATTTCTTCTTATAAAACAATAACTGTTGTGTTACTCAGCTCTTTAAGTTAATTATTGATGGTCTATATATCATGTTCTCTTCTCTTTTCTACTTCAACCAAGTATCCTTTCTTTCTATTTTACTTCCTCCGTTCCAAATTATAAGATCATTATTGACTTTGAAAAATTAGTTTTAGACATTTTCAAACTCAAAATTGATGATAATAATTAAAAATTACAACACAATAATTGTTATAATTAGTATTTGTTAGATAGTTTAGAATATTCATCATTTTATTGACTAAAATTAAATGAATTTATGTCAATTTTGTACTTCAAAATATTTCAAAATGACTTCAAAAAGTTAATAATCTTATATTTTGAAACGGAGAGAGTAGTTATTTCCGAACCACATAACATGAAACTCCCTGTTTGGTTAACCTTCCTCTCTGTGTTATAGGAGATGGATATATCATCGTTAATTAATTAGTGACATTAAGGCCATTTCTCGGCCCACTCAATTGAGACGGGGTCTCTGATTCCTATTATATATCTTTGCTGCAGGGATCGGCAAAGAATTTGCCCTCATCTTGCACTTCAAAAATCAGACCGGGTTTGGTAAGAAAGAGAGTGATGGTTATTATCTTAAAATTGCCTGTCCCTTTTTGAGGTTTCCTATTACTGAATAACAATACTTGTCAAATTGCAGTGCTTTTTCCCTCAATACATTGCTCGACAAATCCAAACACCACTTTTTCTAGTTAATGCAGCCTATGATTCATGGCAGGTTAGATACCTTCTAGTTATTTTATATATATATGCAACTCTTGTTTGAGAAATTTATTAATGCAACGTGCTTCTTTTAGAAATGATAGATAGTGTTACCGAAAAACTGAATTTTGATTAGCATTATTATCGGTCTAATATAAAATCGTTTATTCGAATACAACATCTTAATATTAATTAGTTGTACAAGTTAAGACTCAAGAGAGAGGAATGTGAGAATGAAATTACTTCGGGTGAGGGAGGAGACGAGAGACTCTTGAACTGATGTCTCTATTCTAGAATAGGTTGCCAAACTTGGATAACACCTTTTGTTAGGTTTGTATATTGCGCGATCATGCAATCAAATCACATAAAAGGGATAAAACGGATTTTAATTTTTTTTCATACAAACCATAATCTTACTTTGTGTGTAATTATCAATCAATAA
Source organism: Panax japonicus (assembly GCA_020205505.1). Taxonomy (NCBI): domain Eukaryota; kingdom Viridiplantae; phylum Streptophyta; class Magnoliopsida; order Apiales; family Araliaceae; genus Panax; species Panax japonicus. Next base: position 65,695,196 of record CM035110.1, read on the forward strand.
AAAGAAGATGGAGATCAGATTCATACCCTTGTAGAAACTAACTTCCTCAGTTACGAGTTCACCTCAAAGGGTTGGATTCCTTCTTTTGATCAACGTTAGTCACCCAAGTGTTTTGGAAAAACTCTAGATTCTATCTCTATAGAATTATGTGTACTTTCCCAACTCTTTAGAATAAAATATGTAACCCTAATCCATAATAAGACTTTTTATTTATAGGTGTAGGCAACTCTCCTAAATCATTTATGAATAAAATCTTATTTTAATTAATTAAAAACTACTTTAATTAATTGTATTCCTAATCCAATTAGTAATTATGAGAGTATTCTTATTAATTAATTCCCAAACTCCTTTAGGATTTAAATAATAATAATAGTAATAATAATAATAAGACTTCTCTTATTAATTTATATTTAATATTTTCAAAATATTAAATAATAAATATTAAGCTATTTAATTTATTCTATCACTATAGATTAAATTAAATACACTTAACTTATTATTACGATTATGTTATTTACTTCTTAAATAAATATTTTTCTTTTTGCGGTGTGACCCTTTAGATTCTCCATGTTAAACCGGTTGTGAATAAATTAATTAGAAAATTTTTAATCTTATTTAAATAAATAAATTAAACTATTTAATTCATTTAAATAAATACTCCCTCTGTCTCAGGATAAAAAGGATAAAAGTCCTGACTTTTTGCGCATATTAAGAAAGATAATAAAATGACAATGTCCCGATTAAATATAAGATATGAAATTATTGTCAAGTTTTATTTTATTTAATTACATGTATTTTCTAATCTCAAATGCACAACTTCAAATAATGCAAATTAGAAATTCCTTTCTAATTTCATTCTGTCTTTGACAAGGACTACTAGATTGTCGTTTATTTGATCATATAGGACATTCTCTTCTTTTACTAGAAAGCGGTAGATTCTTTATTGATCATTTATTATATTCATGTATAACTTATTACATCCAAACATACTCTTTGATATACTATAAGGGTCTTAAGAAATATGTCAAAGCATAACTCATCATACACAAGATACTATGATGATCTCAAGTCTAAGGATCACTTATACTACTATCACTACAAGAATTCCTATTGACAGACAAGGTAAAACTCTATTAGGTATTCCTTAGCGAGCCACATTCAGTGAACTTATTCTCCAATAAACACCTACATACTTGTTTTAGTGTTTCCACACAAATGATCATGAGATCAATCATCTTCATTCAATGAGCAAACAACGTATGTACCAATTTATCCAGATTCACTAATTCCTTTTTAGTAATCCAACGATTGGGACAGCACTAGCCCTGGCTTAAGCCCAAGGGCCCTGGGCTAAAGACCCACTAAAATTGATAAATTCTTTAGGGCCCCCAAGAGGTATTTTGTGTTATGTATATATATATACCCAAACAAAAGAAATCAGCCCACGTCAAGTTTAAATTTAAAAGATCACAAAAAGATTATCCAATGAAATAGGCTCAATTTTTTTATTGTCGCTTTAGGCCATTAAAAACCCAGGGTCGGCCCTGCGATTGAGAACAATTTTAGTTTTAAGCTATCAAAGAATTTAGATTTTATTAACATGATCATCATCCTGATTCTAAAAACATTGCTCAAAACTATGAGTTTATCACATATTATATAACAACACCATGTAGATAAATTAAATGTTTTTAAATAAACAATTATTTTATTAATAAATGAATAAGATTGTTACAAAAATATATGCTTTATTATACTAAATATAATTGACTTGTGTTCATACTACTTTCTCCTTTGTCTCTAAATTTTCATCTACTCGGTCCTTTTGTTCTCTCCAATATGTAGTGTACGCTATTCAATAGTCCCTATTTCTTACATTCATTGTAATTACACAGATAAAGAACATTTTGGCTCCTGGTGTTGCTGATCCCCATGGCACCTGGCACAACTGCAAGCTTGATATAAAGAAATGCTCACCTGCTCAACTTAAAGCCATGCAAGGCAAGTTATCATAAGCTCTTTCTACTTGTCAAATTTTATTTTTTTACCATAAGCCATTTTTCAACTTGTGGAACTTCAGGTAGCAAAACTACACCTGATATTTCATTTCTTTTTCATTTATAGTTGCTCGTAAACTTCAATCCCAATTATATATCACGGGAAAAATTATGTTCGTTGTCTTGTCCACTTTTCTCAAATGCGTTAATCGTAGCTTGGATTTCACGTTTTTCGACAAGACATGACTGTTAAAACCTAGTGCTATTTTGTTGGTTATTTTCAGATTTCAGGTTGCAGTTTTTAAGTGTTGTACCCGCAGCGGGCAGCTCTTTGTCTAGAGGGATGTTCATAAACTCCTGCTATGCCCACTGCCAAACTGAAATGCAGGAGACATGGCTTAGGAGTGATTCTCCTTTGTTGAGTAATAAGGTAATGGGGCTCTACTTTTATTCAATCTTTCAATTGTTAGAAACATACTACCATTACATCTGTCCTACAAAGAGAGTCAGTTTTGAGTGTTTAAAAAATCGGAAAAGTGACTGATACTGATTTAGCTTGGGTAAAATTCAGATGACCACCTTCTTGGGTTTTGCCAAATCTCACATGACCACTTTTGGTTTAAAAAAAGACACAAACCTCTGTAATTGTAAGGTTATGTGAAATTGTTAACTTTTCCATCCAAAGATGACCCTCTCCTTTGTGTTGTACTTTGAAATTATGAACACATGTATTGTTTGAAACATTTGTACAATAATTTCAAAATAAAAGACAAAAGGGATGGGTAATCTTGGATAAAAACTTATATAAGTTGTGTTGGTTTCTTTTCTCATCAAATTTAAGTTTTCTATTCTTTCTTTCACTTTAAAAACTCAAAAACATTAGTGTCTAGCCTCGTAATTATTGGGGTTCGTGTGTCTATACTAATTGAGTAATTATTAATATATACTGATTTCTATTTTGTATCCAAAACATGTTGTGCAGTCAATTGCAGAGGCAGTTGGAGACTGGTATTATGATCGAAGTCCATTTCAAGAGATAGATTGTCCATACCCTTGTGACAAAACTTGTCACAACAGAGTTTTTGATCCACAGGAGCACCCATTAATATAGATACATACATATAGCAGCATCAAATTAAAATTAAGAGAAAAAAAAGGCAAGGTGATATGGTTCTTAATATTATTCTTATGTATTCATGGATTGACTCTAAATAAATAATGCACTTGTGGATTTTATTATTAGTCCTTGCGACAATTTTATATCGAATAATACTATTAATATATATGAAATTTGTATGGTACTCAAATAACCTTAAAATGTTCACACTCTAAATCGGTCAGGTCAAGCTTAAAATAACTTAAATGAGTAGTCGAGTACCATGCATTTTAATGAGACTAATAATATTTTCCCGTTCTCAAATTAAACTTCTTATTTTTTTATTATCTTTTTAGATAACCTTAAAATGCATGAATAGTTCAAATAACCTACCATGCATTTTAAGTTGATTTTTTGAACGAGACTAGTACTATTTTCCGGTTCTCAAATTAAATATACATGTGTTTTTTGGTATAAAAAGAATACCTGAACTTTTAGTGTTTTTCATTTTAGGGATTGTCTTCTCAATTTTTTCAATTAAAAAATAGAAAATTTTAAATTTTTTTCCTATTTTGGGGATTGTCAACTCATTATCATGGTAGTATCTATATATTATAAAGCTTCTATGAAGGCTTCTTTCACAAGTTTGGTGTAATTGGGTCATATTCTTTCTTCTTTTCTTTTTCAAGCCCTTGCAACTTTACATATATAACAATTTTGTCCTTTTTAATGATAATTTTTTATATATTTCTATTTACTCCTCTAAATTATATAAAATTATTATTTTCTCCCACATAACTTAACAATGCGTGTGCGGCGGCCACCGGTTTAAAATTTAAAAGTTGAGGCTCTTGAAGTTTTGAGGGAGTCTGTTAATGACTTGAAAGGAGCCACACCAGTACCGGCCCTGGGCTAAAGCCCAAGGTGCCCGGGCTTTAGGCCCAAAAATTTTTAGGCCCCTTTTCTCCATTTTTTTAGTGTTTTCGATGATGCTTTGAAAATATTGAAAAAGTCTGTTATTATATTTGGTATTCTTTCGTATTTATATTCTTTTGTTTAGAGAAAATTTATAGTATTTTTTATACCTATTTTAATAGCAATTCACGAAGGGCCCAATTTTTTTTTTTCGTTTTAGGCCCTGAAAAACTCAGGGCCGGCCCTGAGCCACACCCACAGCCACACTCACACTAATATATGATTTTTTTTCCAAACGAGTAATGCAGGATGAGCTGGCAATTTAATCAATAAAGACTGGAATTTATAAATTGAAAAGAATAATGTTACATATATAAACTATTGAGAGCAGATCGTCTATTCCTATTTTTTTTTGTTCTCTTGTGTCCCTCCACTTAAATTTTGACAACTAACCTCAAACTTAATACCAATTAACTCTAAAATTAAATAAAAGGCCAGGTATCAAATTTAAGTGAGGGGACACAAGGGGACAGGAAAAATGGGGACAGATGATCTGCTTTCTAAACTATTATACAAATATTTTACAAATGGCTGATGTGGCATACTCCATCTCAGCTTTTTATGTGGGTCCGAATACTATATTGAATCAATTTACTGATCAATATGCTGAGGTGGAGTATGTCACATCAACAATTTATAAAATGTTTGTAGAATAATTTGTGTATGTAGGATTACTCAAACTGAAAATTAGAAAAGAAAATAAATGAGAAAATGAAAAGAAAGTTTACCAAATTGTCCTTGAAGCCGATACAGACTCCAAATCGAGGTCAGCCTCTTCATCCTCACAACTGTTATTCCTCCATCTAGCTAAGATTCCTCGACATTATTTTTTATTGAAATGGTTGGCTGACCTCTTACCTGTTTGATAAAATGCGTGTTAGAAATATCATTACCTTTTGCTTTATTCAGGGCTTAGAGGAAGTGGGAATATACTTTCTGAGATTGGTATATTGTGAATTGTGATGATGAGGAGAAATAGTAAATACAATCCATTTTGTAAAGCAGGTATATTTCAAAATATACAACCCCCAAATCAACAACAATAGTTCAGCATCTGCCTTATTCTCACAAAAATGAGTAACCAGAGAGTATCCCGAACACCAAAATTTATAATAAAAGTCTTCCATAATTATCCACAAAAAACCATGAACAACTTTCGTTATATTAATACGCCGAACTCAAGCAGGACTAACCAAATTGGTAAACCTGGTTATATTGTATTCCATTTTTCGCTCTTCTTTAATTTCTTGTGATTGTGTGTTATATTTCAATCTTAAATCTAACGCGTGATGTAAATGAATTAGCACATCTTTATAAAGGAAGGAGAAATAATCTGAATAATCAAGTTCCTGTTCCTCCTCCATATGGTATAAAACAATTTAGACTTCTTTATAAATTAAAAACATAGATAACAGTTGACAAGGAGCACATACTATATAGTTTTTTTTTTCCTTTTGACTATAAAAGATTATTTCATATTCTAAGTAACATAGCCAAATAACAATGTTGTTCATACTAGTAGTCTTCTGATGTGCTTTCATTGTATCAATTTCTTTCATCCTTTCTTGGTTGGTCGTGGAAGCGTTGGGATGCTTTGTTCATGTCTGAATAAGTTATCAGGATCAACTTTAGTCTTTATACGAACCAACCGACTAAAATTATCCTTGAAATACTTGGCTCCCCAAGCACTTGCATTTATAAAACTCGAGTTCCCATTCTTGTTTGTTCCCAAATCAAGATCTCTATAGTTCACATACGCAGCTCTTGGGAACATAGAAGCATAAGAAGCCATGTAATTGTAAAGCTTCCGAATCCAATCCACATGCTTTGTTCCTGAATCTTTATTTCCATTCCACGTTGTTACGTACTGAATCATGTATATGTTGCCTTTTCTATGAGGGAAAGGAATTTCAGACTCCAAAATCTTACTCATCATTCCACCATACGGATTCCATATCATCAAAGGCGAATCTTCTTCTAGAATCCTTGTCCAGAGCCCTTCAAGTCCTGTTTCTGGAATAGGCTCTTTAATAAAATCGGACTTGGCCTTGAAATAATTCTTAAATAATGATTTCCCTTCGAGTAGGACTTCAGCTGGTGTCGATTTTGGATATCCTGCAATATAAAGAACAGATTCGATCCAGCTCATTTCAGTGCAGTCTTTTTGCGTTAATCCCAATTCAGGAAAACTTTCGTCCATGACTTTTAGGAGTCTGTCAGCTGTGCCAAGAAACAATGCATTGTAAGTAGTTTGCACTGTCCTTTCGCCTTTTGTGGATGAATTCGCAGGTGATATGATCACTCTAATGAAGAGATTCTCATCAAGTTTATCTGCAACTTGTTGCCATTTATAGAGAATCTTTGTCGCGCCTTGTTCCAAGGTTTTGGGAACTGTAAAGACTGTCACAATTGAAGGAACAGGAACCAACTTTATCTTCCAAGATAAAATAATCCCAAAACTCCCTCCTCCTCCTCCTCTAATCGCCCAAAAGTGATCTTCTCCCATTGACTGTCGATCAAGAATTTTTCCATTCGCGTCGATTATTTGAGCATCAAGAACGTTGTCAGCTGCAAGGCCGTATTTCCTCATCATAGCACTATATGCGCCTCCTGTAATATGTCCACCAACGCCTAAACTTGTGTAAAGTCCAGCTGGGAATCCATGGACTTTGCTCTTCTCAGCAATTCTGTAATAAACTTCCCCAATGGTTGCACCAGCTTGAACCCATGCAGTATTATCCTCTATGTTAACACTGATGGATCGAAGCTTAGAGAAATCAACAACGACAAATGGTGTCTCCATTTCGGATACATAAGATAGGCCTTCATAATCATGGCCACCACTACGAACTCTGATCTGAATTCCAAGTTTTTTTGAGCAAATTACCGCTGCTTGGACATGGGATTCATTCAATGGTGTGAAAATTAGCTCAGGCTTGGGAACAGTAGGCGCCAAACACCGGAGATTTTGGGCAGAAGATTGAAGAACGGAGCTGAATGAAGATATATTTGGAGTGTAAAAACAAGTGGGAAATGGAATAGGAACGTCAGAATTGAGGGAAAGGCATTTGGAAAAACTATCTTGAACTGGATTTGAGGTAGCCCTTAAAGCCAAAAACAGAATTACATAAAAATTTGCAAGTGTAAAAAAGATTGAAGATGCCATATCTTTTTTGTTGTGTCTTAGTCTTGTGCTCTGAGGTAAGGGAGACGGGGGTCCTATTTATAGGCTTGTGAAAATCTTGATAATGACAATATGGTGAGGTAATATTTATGAGCTTTAATTCCAAGATTTTGGCTACTTTTGACCTCCAGACCTATTTGGAAGCACTTGATTTGATGAAATCAAGCAAATATTTGTGCTTTATTTCTTTTTCTTTTCTCCAAAAGGGAAAAACAGGACATTTGTTGTATATGAGAGATCTTTTTATTGCAATAATGGTGGTGTTACAGTGCCATAAAGGGTAGTAAGAACTTGGATCATGCTGACATGATCATTATGTGTGTTTCTTTTTTACTTTTCCTTTTTTTTTGGGGTGGGGGTGGGGGTGGGGGAGTGGTTGGTGGGTGGTGGGGGAGTGAATTCGTTCAATATTAGGTAGGGGCTTCTAACAAAATTTGGGAGAAAAACACATGAAAAATCCCGGAGGAAAAAGCACAGATCCAGATATTTTAGCAAAAAAGTTGCATATGTTGTATATTTAACTTAAACTGTTATTTTTCAAAAAATACAACTTTTTATTATATATCTATTTTGTATAGATTAAAGTTGAATCCTTGTTATTTTTTCGAAATTGTTATGGTTTTGTCTTAATTAGTCCGTGTGCAAGACGAAAGGTCCAAGGAATTTCATCTGCCGTGTTGTGTAGTGCAGTTCATTTGGCAATTACCTGTTTTCGTGGAATAAAATTTAATACTCCCTCTATTCCAAAATATGAGGGATTTTTAAATTTAAAAATTAAATAATTTATTTAAATTTTGAAAATGATCAATCTTATAACTCATAATATTTTTTTAATTAATTTAGAGTACTATGTACGTTTTTAATATAAAAATAGATGTAAAAGTAACAAGAAAATAATTGAGACATATATACATATACATTTTTGATTTATTTTAGGAGTTAAAAGTGTGATTCTCATGTAGTAATAATTTTTTATTAAAAGAAAAACCGTGAGAAAGGAATAAAAGTATATATATATATATATATATATATATATATATATATATATATATATATATATAGGGAAATAATCCATAGCAAGTATTTGCTATGGATGAAAATTGGACAAATAACATCTTAGTCGTCCATTCCAATAATCAAGCGCTGGGATTAAAAAATAAAACAAGCCTTACGCCAGACGAAATAGCGTACGCTAAAATTCATAAAACACATCCGCCAAACGGTCTAAAGGTATGATAGAAAAATAATTTTCACCCTAAATTGCCTCCAAGTCTCAGTAACCTTCGTCCGATCGTACGCTAGACACTCGATTCCTAAACCAAAACTTTCGTTCAACTAGACCCTCGATTCCATCGCTCAAAACCTTCCCTCCTGCTCCGATCGTTCAACTAGACCCTCGATTCCTAAATCAAAACCTTCCCTCCTGCTGCGATTTTGAAATCCAAATCCCCCTTTATGCGATTTCGAGCTGCGAGCACCCTCGATTCCTGCGATGATTCCCTAAACCAAATCTTTCCTCCTGCGATTTCAAAAACCAAACCCTCCCCTGCTGCGATTTCGAGCTGCGATTCTCTAAACTCGTTCGGCTACTCGTCTAGCTCTCCACTTCTACAGGTTCTCTAAACTCGTTCGGCTATGATAATCCTGACCCATGATGATAATCTGACTGGGGCAAAAAAAATTCCTGCAATTTCATTGTGAAATCGAATTATTCACAATTGAAGCAGTGAAATCGATTTGGGGCAAAAAGTACTGGTAATCTTGATTTTTCTTGGTTTCAATTCTTTTCAGGACTTGCTATTTATGACTAAGCTATTCTGTTAAGCAGTACTGGTAATCTTGGTTTTGTACCAAGTTTGAGATTGTTTGATTGCAGCTTTTAATTTTAACAACAGTCTAATGTGAACTTACCTACCATCTGTCCAGAAAGAAACATGCTATATTAGTACTTGAATTAGTTCATGTTATTGGGCGCTTTTTTTCTGATATCTGCTACAAATTATAGGAATGGATCCCAACATTCAGCTTGTGGTTAAATAACGCTGCTTTGCATATTGCTTTATATATGTTCATTAAGTTTTCCCCAGTTTATATTTGTCATTTTGCTCGTATCTATTTTTGATGGGGATTTTTATAGATTATTTAATACTCGACATTCTTGATGAATGTGTAGGAAACATATGGATATTAATCTCGGACCTGCTAATCCTATTGTGTTATGGGACCAAGAAAATCACGTATCTTCAGACTTATGGCAAAATATTGTAAGTTTATTTATGTATAACAACTTTCATTTTGTTAAACATTTGTTAGAAACATTCATGTTGTGACGATTTATGTTTTTATGTTGTTGGACGTGTAGGATAGGGGTGTGTTAGAAATTTGTCAAATGTCTGCAAAATTAACTGAATGGAACTTGACTGAACAACAAGAATATTTGCTGGAACAAGTAGGTTTTGGTATATTTTGTCATCAAGCTATAGTGTTAAAGATTGATGCATCTCATGTATCTGCTCTAGTTGAACGTTGGAGAAGTGAAACAAATACGTTTCACTTAAATTATGGAGAGATTACCATTTCTTTAGAGGACGTGGGATTTTTATTTGGGTTGCCCGTATTAGGAAAAGCTTTGACTTGCGAAGAATTAGAAAATCCCAAAAGCTATTTTATAAGGGTTTTTGGGCAACAAGTTACAGTAGATGAGTGGGAACAATGCTATAAAAGGGGGGGGCATAAGTTTGCCCTGGTTAAGACAGAGATATGGTTAAGTACCTGGTGATGCTACTCCAGATGATGTCGTAAAACACACTAAGGAATATCTGTTATACTTGTGTGGCGCTATTTTGTTTCCAACCAAGTGTAAAAATGTTGTGCATCCTAGATATTTGTTGTTATTAGAAAGATTGGAAGACGTAGTTACATATGCTTGGGGGGCGGCAGCTTTAGGGCATTTGTATAGGGGTTTGCATGAGGCTACTAGCAAAACAACGAAAAAATTCACATGTTGTGCAACCCTTCTTATGATGTGGGCTCATGAACGATTCAACATCAGTCGTCCTACCCATATGTCCCAAAAGTTGATACCTAGGGCATTATCCTGGGCATACTCCTCTTTTGATCCTAATTCAAAACAATATCAGCGCCTTAAAAATTCACATCACCATCTTTTGTTTTTCCGAGGAGAGTTTGATAATATTTTGGAAACAGATGGGGTGTGGCGTCCATATCAGTTATTTGATAGACGTTTCTCTGGGATTTTTTTGAGGCAAGGTTAGGTGGAGCTGCTTGTATACCATTGATACATTACGACATTGTTGAGTTCCAAATGCCTGACAGATTTATGAGGCAATTTGGATATTTGCAGTCGTATCCATCTAATGCTGAAAATATGAAAGAATTGCGGAAGGAACATAAATTATTTGAGAGAATAAATTTTGAAAATCATAGGGCCAACTATATTCTATTGTGGGATGAATACATGGAGAGTTTAGAAGGACAAGTGTTGGAGGCTTTGCAGCATATATCTACCGAGGATTATATGACGTGGTATAGAGAAATTACTCGACGACGGATACACTATACTCGACCCTTTAGGCGTCAAGGGGAAGATTATTAGCCACGAGTATTCATTGACCAATATTTGGCTGTAAACACTGTAAGTTATTCAATTTATAATATTTATTAATGTTTTTGTTTTAATAAAACTGATTATCTTGTTTTATTAATATAATTTTTTTATTTAATTGTAGATTGAGAGGGCAAAAGCTATATTTGAAAAGATGTTGTCAATTGGACATCCACCTGAGTTAAGAACCATGTATGACACATAGTTCAATACATTATACCAGCCGTTCATGAATGACTATAGAGGGGTTCCATTCAATCCAAATCCAACACAACCTCAAGTTGGACAGATGGAGATTGACATGACAAGATCCCAACCTACAGTTGGGCAGATGGAGATTGACATGACAGGATCCCAACCTATAGTTCTAGAGACTCAGCCTAGCATTGGCCCTTCTACTCGACATAGTAAAGAAATTGTCAGCTAGAAGGATGGAGGGAACAAAGCACACTCACTTTTTTAAGTACTTAAAGATGGAAAAAATCAATTAGCTAAATCATCATTGGTTTAGTCCAACTCACTATCCATCAGACTTTCCTCATAGCCATCCAGAAGGTCTATACAAGTTTTAATTTAAAGATGTTAATTGTTTGAGACCCAATGGTTGGTTATGGGAACATGTATTGGATGCTTATTTATTGTTGTTGCGAGATAGATAAGCTAAAATGTGTAAAGAAGGTATCCAAAGATGGGCTCGATTTTATTTCATGCCAACGTACTTTGCATTGTTAGGTACCCAAAACTTACCAAGTGCCGGAGTAGACATGCCAACCATACGAAAATTTCTAAGAAGTTACATCACTCCTACAGTTGGTGCCCCAGTACATGAGTGTGACTACATATTCGTTCCAGTCTTCGACGAAACCAACAGTCATTTTTGCTTGTTTATTTGGAGTGTCAACAAGTGGAAAGTAATGCTACTTGATCCACTTTATGATGACAAACCATTAATGTCCATTGTCACAATTATACCAAAACTTCTTTGCGGTTGTGGTGAGTTTATTAATATATTTCTTGTTTTTCATGTCATTACACAGACTTGTAATTCCTTCTACTTCAGACTTATAAGTAATGGGTTTCTGGTTTATAGGTGGAGTTAATTCCTTTGCTGCTTCGTCAGGCAAATCCTATAGCAAAGTGGCCAAAAGCGAAGCTGAAAGTTGAAGTCTGTGTGAATAGACCAAGACAATGGAACGCATACGATTGTGGCATATATGTTGCAAGTATGTGGAATTTTTTTTGCACCGTATAAATATCATGGAGGAACCGAGGTGGACTCTTAACGAGGACTTATAATTTTAGATTTAGAATAGCACATGAGCTTAGGATGAGCAAAGCTAGGAACATTCCTGCAAAATATATTTGTAATAAACAAACGTTAGATTTGGATTTAAATGAAGACTAGTGAATGTATATTTGGACTGACTTTTGTATTACGTTGATTTAGTAACTCGGTTACCAGTTTCAAAATGATTCAATCTTTTGTATGTACGTTAATATGGATGTCGTTCTAAGCAATGTGTATTTAAGTTTGTATATATAAGTTTTAGATTAGTTTCCTAGATAATTATATGCTGTTGGTTTCTTAGAATATGGATAAACTATTTTTTGAGATAGGTGTTGGTATTTAGCTCACATCTACAAGTAAGCTGATTCTCCACTACTTTTAAAAGCAGGAGATGGTGTTTGTCTTCATCATACTGATATGTCATTTTTTTTAACAACATTGGGATTCTAGTGCATTGCCGATAAAATGTTCATTCAAGATCCATCAGTAACCATCTTCTGGGTATAATTTTGATTTCAATTCTTTCATTGTACTTTCATTTTTCAGCCTATTGGTATTTTAAAGGTAGTGCTAAATTATATTTGTGGTATCTCTTCTTTTGGCCACAGGGCTGAAGTCTGCAAGTACATGAATAAAATCTGCAAACTTGGTTAAATATTAAAAGGACCTGTTGCACTGAGTCTATTTTGAAACATATCTTTTCTCCTCATGTTCCCTGTTACTGCATTATCACTCCCTTTCTGGAAGAAACTGTGTACAGAGGATTTCTGCTGACATATCTTGCTTCCACATTGGAATGGCTGCAAGCAGTCATCATAAGTTCTGCCATTTTTAGTGCAGATCATCATCAGTTACTGGAGGAAATCTCGCTGCCAATAAAGTGATTTCATATTTCTTTATTTCTTTATTACTAAGCAACATTTTGAGGGTTGCACTGATTTTTGTGACAGTAACATCATGGATATAAGGTTATCCCACCCTACTGATGCTACTGCTGAGCTGCGCTATGTCATGACCAACTGTTATTTTGTTTCATATTGGTACAATCATATAATGGTTTGTTTCATTTTGGTACAATCATATAATGGTTTGATTCCCTTACCATGCTTTTGTCCACACTTGACCATGCTTTGTGACCTTGAAACTGTTTTGTGTATAAACATAAAGCAGTGCACTCTAGTGTGCTTGAGACATACATAACATCATGGATATAAGGTTATCCCACCCTACTGATGCTAGTGCTGAGCTGCGCCATGTCATGACCAACTGTTATTATGTTTCATATTGGTACAATCATATAATGGTTTGTTTCATTTTGGTACAATCATATAATGGTTTGATTCTATTGTCAAGTCAGGTTTGAGTCTAGATTTCTTTGACTGTTTTGGTCATTCTCTTGACAGTTGTCTTTTTATTGGCTGTTTATTAATTTCTTCAGGTATAATGACCAGTTTTTATTTTTATTTTGCATAGTAAGTTACTACCACCCAGTGTTGTCTGATATTGTTCTTGATCTGCATCAGCAACTTAAACTTGTTATGGATTCCATAATATGGGCTTTCCGTCACACTGAAAGGAACATTGCTGAAACGGGGCTGAACCTTTTGTTGGAGATGCTGAAGAACTTTCAAGTGTGATTATCATCCACCATCGCTAGTGATTTCTGCTGACAGTCCTTGAATTGGATACAAGTGGAGGGGCTACTGTTGTTTAAACATTGCAGGCATGAGTTGTGTATGCAATAGTACTGAATCCAACCTAGCAAATTAACTTTCCTTTTCTTTCTCTTTTCTCCACCCTAGCATAATTTAGCTTCTGTTTTTCATTTTATATCTGAAGTGACTTTTATTACATGGCTCTTAATACATCATAGATGAAAGTTTCATTTCTGATTAGTGATGTCTTATGAACCTTTTTACGGGGAAGTACACTCATTGAAAGTTGACTGAATTTTACTCTAATATGGAATTGCCTTTTCATACTAATGCTGTAGAAGCTGTACATGTGTTAGAATTTCTTTGAGACTTCATGTTATCTATGATTTATCCAAACTCTCATTTACTCAGTGAACCGCATATTCAACTTGCAGGTTTCTCTTGATTGAACCGCATAATGATATTTGATTTATCTCTATTACTTTACTGATATATAGACTGTCTTAAAGATTACTGATATTACTTTACTCTAATTTGTCTGCATTAATACAGGTGAACATATATGATGATAACTGGAAGAAGCTGTGGTTTGGGTGATTAATATTTTATGAAGTGAAGAAGTCGAGGTGGATGTCTTCAACCTGACACAGTGGAATTCAAAATTAGATTTGGCTTGTCGAATTATGCTTGTCATGGGTCATTGTAACAATTTAGCAAATTCTTTTTGTAATATAACATATTAATATATTCGAAGTAAATTTTTATTTTTATTTGTAATATTCTTTTCTCCGTACGACTAGTATTTGGAAATACAAGCTCTAATTCATTCAGTAATTGTGAGTAATTCATCTTATGTCACTTTTGGGGAATAATAAATCATGCTGATAAATCAAAATATATAACCAAAAGTAAATAGTTTTGCCCTTACATAATCATTAAACCACATATTAAGATAACTTCAAACACCTGGCTTTTCTTGACTCAAAATTTTGTAGTGGTTCCTCTTATCATGATTGGTCATCATATTGCATATTGCACACTTTCTCAATTGTTTACGACTTGCAGCCTCTTCGATCCCACTCTTTATTCTTGTTGCTTTTTTTCGCCCCTTTGTTTGCGAAAAAATAGGATCCAATAATGGCTCATCTTCAACGGGCTGATCATCATCTTCTCGACTATCAGGAACCTCTTTTACGCTATTTTCATCAGGGTCAAATTTCTCAACAATGGGTTGATTGTCAATGCACAATTGTACGACATGCTTAAAACCATTAATTGAGCATGATCCTGTAAAAGCTAATCGCAAGAGCAACGTCACCAAATAATTATAAAGCATCGTTTGAGATTCCTCGTAGTTGGACATTTCAGTCAAAATCTTTGGTAATTCAGCATTCACTTTATTACCATCTCTACACCACCGCCTTAAAACATATTTATCAGGTATCTTTTTTGTACTTTTTGCAATCATATGCCTTATAATGTGTTTACAAAGCATACCAGAATGTTCAAATTTTTTATAATTACAATTTATCTCCAGTTTGAACATTACTAACAACAGTCACGTACCTATTTGATTATTCGTTGTCGCTTGCCTTGCACAATGCATACGACTTTGTATATGATGTTGTTAGATGTTGAAGCTTCTGCATTACGTACTTATGAGATTTTATTATCTCAATCTGAAAGCGTCTGAACATCTCCTTTGTATAAATATTTGCTCCATGTGTTTCCAATGGTGATTCAAGAGTCATATTTCGGGTCCGATGACAAGTTACGTAGTCAGCTTTTCTCTCTCCCATGACCTGTTTCTCAAGTGCTTTTTCTGTATTTACAATAAATTCCTTGATACTCGTTGTCGCATTCACATATTCATTTAACAAACTGTTCATTCACTCACTCCTGGATGTAGTTGTCATTCCTGCTGCAAAAAAATTCTTTGTGTACGCCTTGATCCATTTGTGCTTAACCTCATAAAGTGACTTGGAGCCGATCATGGTCATGCAGTTCGTAATCTATCATCAACTTTTTCCATCGCTCCTCAAAATTTGCAACGGTCAAAGATTTATTCACACAGTAGTTAAAATCATGTTTAAATGTTGGGTACTGTTCATACAATGTATGTAATTTCTCTAGGAAATTTGTTGTTAATATGCCATGTGCAAAGAGCATGGTGTATTTCTTGCAGAACCTTAGCAATCGCATTGCTCATAGCTTTGTCCTGATCAGTGATAATGGTAACCGGTGCCTTGTTGTTCATCGCTTGAAGCTAACTTTCAAAAACTCATACAAAAGTATCCTCTGTTTCGTCCCGAATCAGAGCAAAGCCAAACAAGATGGAGTGATAATGATGATTAACCCCCGTGAACGAAATAAACGGCATAGAAATACTTATTCGTTCGATAAGTTGTATCAAATGCCACTACATCTCCTAAAATTTTTATAAGCTATCATTGATCGATAATCTATCCACAAGATACATTCTATGCGATTATCTTCATCTCGTTTGATATCGTAAAAAAATAGAGGATTTTTCGCCGAGAGTATTTTCAAGTACTGTAATGCTGCTTGGGCATCGTTTGAATCTATTGTGTCACGTCTTATATATCGTACAACATTTCGAATATCCTTATCACTGAAACTGACATTTTCCACCCCTCCTCCTATTTCACTAAATACATTCATCATTTTACTTGGCCCAACTCCAGCTCTTGTGAAAGTTCCGATTAAACTTCGGGCAACACGAGTTATATTTTTCTGTGTTTGAATGAAATTTTTCTTGCTCGGAGTCACCAAATCATGATTGTGAGACAAGCTCAATTTTTGAAACTTTTCAGATATCTTT
Source organism: Panax japonicus (assembly GCA_020205505.1). Classification (NCBI taxonomy): domain Eukaryota; kingdom Viridiplantae; phylum Streptophyta; class Magnoliopsida; order Apiales; family Araliaceae; genus Panax; species Panax japonicus. The sequence goes on from CM035110.1 coordinate 65,711,858, forward strand.
TTTTAGATGAACAACAAACATTCTAGCTTTGCACATTGTCCGACCTATAGAATCCCTTTTTCATTTAACCTTACTACCACCAACTTCATCCACGTCTTGTTTCTTTCTTTCAATTGATTTTCTAGCTTTCTTACATGTAAAAAGTCGATTGGACAAATTGTTGGAGTGAGCATATTTATGAGTTGCCCCAATTTTTATTTCAAATCCACAACTACGTGCATATATTCTATAAAATTCTTCCGCCTCTTGGATAGTAGAAAAAATCTGACCCTCATATGGACTTTTTGAAAAGTTAATATGCGATTGGTTCGTGTTATGAACACCAATATTATCCATGTCAATATTATCATCAGAAGAATTTGAAGAACTTGAATTAAACATATCGTCAGCCATAATTGAAAACTTACCAGGATGATTTTGACCTACAAAGTCTTGCTTGATAAATTGCGCAGTTTCCTTCCTTGATATTATTTTGGGAATATCTAAAAGAAATTATAAGGAATAAATATGATAATAATATAAGGTTTGTATCTTTTTACTCATGCAATTTCGTGTGAGTTTTTTTTAGCTTGAAGGTTATCCCATATTTTGTTTCCTTCCTTGATTTGAATTTGCGACATTCTGTAATTTGGACTTGATTGCATATTGCATTGCATGCCTAATTGACGTTTATGTGATTTGTATTTTATTCTTTTTCATTTTTTTAATTTGATTGCATATGGATTGTGCATTGTTATTGCATGCGTCATTGTTGCCTTATCAGATTATCTCACAATTTCGCTAGTTGACTGTTGCCTTATCAGATCCAAACTGTTGCCTTATCACAATTCCGCTAGTTGATTCCTATTGCATGACTATCATCCCACTTTTGTTGCATGACGCACGGCTGTTGCCTTAACATCCCAGTTTTCTTATGGCTTGCCTTAACATCCCAATTTTCCTATGGCTTGCTTGTTTGGGGGAAAGTTGGGAAAGGAATAGTTTTTTTCACCGTATGCTTGTTCGTCTAGCGGACGGCTTTGCAATTTTCACCGTACGCTAGACGAACTGGCGTACTGCTATTTTCCTGTTCTAATCCCAGCGCTTGGTTATTGGAATGTACGACTAAGATGCTATTTGTCCAATTTTCATTCATAGCAAATACTTGCTTTGGATATATATATATATATATATATATATATATATATATATATATATATATATATATATATATATATATATATATATATATATATATATAAAACCGATCAGGTGAGGGCTCCCTTACTTTGTTAAAATGCGAACTTTTTTTTTTGCTTTTTTTTCTTAAAACAACTAAAAATAAAATTTTAATATTTTATGGAACTGGAATTTTTCTATAATACAATGTTTTGGGCGTGATTTGGATACCTATACAAAAAAATGTATATACAGTCTGCACAGACTATACAAACCTGTTTTGTTATACGTATCCAAATCACATCCAAAACACTGTATTATGAAAAAAATTCAGTTCCATAAAATATTAAATTTTTTTTATTTGTTTTAAAAAAAGAGCAAAAAAAAACCCAAAAAAAAATCCGTATTTTAACAAAGTAAGAGAACCCTTACAGGAACCGGACCCTATATATATATATATATATATATATAGGGTCAGGATCAGGTAAGGACTCCCTTACTTTGTTAAAATGCGGACTTTTTTTTTGATTTTTTTTGGTTTTTTTTTAATAACTAAATTTTTTTTTTAATATTTTATGGAACTGAATTTTTTTCATAATACAGTGTTTTGGATGTGATTTAGATACGTATAACAAAAATATGTATGTACAGTCTGGGCAGACTGTACCACCACTTTTTGGTATAGGTATTCAAAACACGTCCAAAACATTATATTATGGAAAAATATCAGTTCCATAAAATATTAATTTTTTTTTAGTTGTTTAAAAAAAAAAACCAAAAAAAACAAAAAAAAAAGTCCGCATTTTAACAAAATAAGGGAGCCCTCACCTGATCCGTTATGTATATATATATATATATATATGTCTTCAAGTTCGTTGTGGTGACAAAATTTATGTTTAATCTTTCCAAAAGGGAAACCCAATACTTTAAGGTAGATTTTCCTTTAGATTAATGCAATTATGTTTGATCAATGCCGGATAAGTCACCTCTAAAGATGGCTAAAGTTTGGGGAAGATTTTGTTATTGAGATAAGGAAACTCATATTTTCATGTGTCTGTCACATTCAGAAAGAACTCGTTCACTATTTCATATGATCAATTCTCTTAACATAACTGTCAAATATGAAATAACCATCAAAGTGAGGATATACTTGCAAAAAAAGAAAAAGAAAAATAAAGAAAATGGTTATTTGAGTTATGCTTGTACGTTTTGTACCTCCTCTCAAACTTTTCAATAAGTCTTAAGGGATATTTTTCTAGTGACATTCTAATGACTCCTTTTTTTTTACATTTTTGTAATATCTTCTAAAAAATATATAGTATTTATTCCAACTGAAATTTTTATAAAAAATAGTGTTTTAAGTGTAATTTGGATACTTACAAGAAACAGGGTATGTACAGTCTGTACAACCCTATTTTTTGTATATATCTAAATTACACCTAAAACATTATTTTTTATAAAAATTTCAGTTAGAATGTGACTAAAAAAATATCCCCTAAAAGGACTCCAAAATTTTATATGCAAATAGTCATGATTAAATTTGATTTGCTCTACAGAGCCTTGCGTCACCCTGTCTCATAACGCTCTCTTGTCATGTGACATGACTTATGATTTACTGGGTAAATTTAGATTGTGTTTGATAAATTAAGTAATTAATATTTAAATGGTTAATACATCTTAATAATTTAGATTATATTAATAAAATAATATTTGAATCTAAAAAATTGTTTGATAACTAAAAATATAAATTATCTAAATGACATTATTTTATCATTTTAACCCTCTTAATTATTTAAAAATTTTATTTGAATGATCTTAAAATTTGAAATTGAAGGAGTACAATATTTATTGAGGTTATTTTTGTTCATAAATTTTAAATAAATTATTAAGAGACAACTCTTAATAGTTAAGATTTGAGTTTCTATCTTAAAGATTAAGAGCCATTAAAAGACAAAATTTTTTTAACCAAACAAGATTTGTCTCTGACCGAATCAGAGAGATGAATTAAGAGGCATTTAGACAAACAAACACCACCTTATTCGTTTATTTACACGAGTTCTAAATGGATTGGATGAATAATCATAAATAAAAGTAATTAAATAATTATGAGATATTTCACATTAATCTCACATTAAATAAATTCAAGAGTGCGAATGATTTAATAAATATGATATACTTCTATTCTAGCCCCTTCTTTAGGGTTTCCCTAGGTCCCTAGTTAGGATTGAATTGGAAAAATTGCAAAATTTATTTTCTTATGGTGACACTAAATTGCAGAATAAATGTCAATATTTCAATTTTTACAATGTCATATAACTATTGTCTCAATTTTTACAAAATCGTCTCTTTTGATCAATTAACCTCGGAGTCAACCGTATTTTGCAGGAGGGCAAAATCGTTTTCCAGAGATAACTTTGAAAGTCAAATTAGCTCAATTCCGGAGACAACCCTAGGATAATCAGTTCAATCTCGGAGACAACCCCGAGATATTTAGCTCTAATCCTTTAGACAACCCTGGAAGACTCAGTTCTAACCTCGGAGATAACCGTATATGACATTGTAAAATTTTTTTTTATCTCAGGAGACTTGGTTTCAACCTCGGAGTCAACCGTATGTATATCATGTGCGCGTTTAAGAGGATAAATCAGTCTATTTGCGGAAAATAATATTTTTGAACTTTTGGTCTCGCTACAGCACACCAAGACGGTGACACCATTGTTTACTCCGACGGTTTCTAAGGTTTGACTTGAGCTTGAGACTGGCACAGGTTCACCCCTATTAAATCTTTTCGTAGTTTTTTTTTTAATTGTTCAAAGGTGCAATGAAGTCCACAACTATGTGGAAAAAGGTAGCTGAAGGACAACCTACCTAGATGATGATGTGAATGACCCTTTTTCATGGCTGCATTTTGACTACTAAAGCAAATGTTCCTAAGCTTAGTCCTAAAATAAATCAAATAGTTCGGTTTTGATTTATATTTGTTCAATCAAAAATTTGATTCGAACTTGACTTGAAATATAAACGATTCAAATATATACGAGTAAATTTTAAAATTTAATAAACTACGCAAACCTCTTCGAATTGTAATTTTTTTATTAGTACTCAGATTATATTCGTTTGAAAAAGTTCAAACGGCTCGAAATTGATTTAAGATCGGACTTGACTCAATAACTAAATGAGTTTTAATTAAATCTTGTTTCATACTCGACAACTCAATTCTCGGTTCATTTTACACCAGTAAATGTCCCTCAATTAACTCCTGGCTATTATCATGCCTTCACTGTGAACTAATAATTTCTAGATGATCAAAGTGTTGTGGGGGCATTTGAATTTTAATTATCACCCGGTTGAGATTGAATGACTAGAGGACTTCAATAAGTAAACATTCATTTGACTTTGGGTTAAATTAATTTGTAGATATAAATAAGTAACACATAAATACTTATAAATTTACCAACCTTTTCAACTAATTATAAACAACAATATGTTTAATAAATATTTACGATTTAAAAGACACTTTTCAAATGTGTGATGTGTCTGGTCGACTAAAAAGTAAAAAATAATAAGGAAAAATCAAAATTTATAATATACTCCCTCCGTCCCAGGATAAAAGTCCTGGTGGACTTTTCACGCATATTAAGAAGAGGAATAAAATGACAAAATTATCCATAATAATGTCATTAAATATGGAGAGAGAATTAGAATAAGAAAAGTATGAGATATTTAATGCTACGGGCAAAATAGGAAAAAATGTGTAAAAGTTTGGTTATTAAAAGAAAGTGGACATTTAATATGGGACAACCCAAAATAGTAATAAGGACTTTTAACCTGGGACGGAGGGAGTATATATATATATATATATCTATCTATCTAATAAAATACAAATGATTTTGAATTTCCCGCTCACTCAATAAATCATCTGGGTCGTCCAAAGTTTGAGATAAATCCCACCGTCCATACATCTATCTAATAAAATACATCTATCTATCTAATCTATCTAATAATGATTTTGAATTTCCCGCTCACTTAATAAATCATCTGGGCCGTTCTAAGTTTGAGATAAATCTCACTGCCCATACAGTGCCGAAGGCACGGGACCTAGCTAGTATATATATATATAGAACCAGGATCCTATATCAGGGATTCCGGATTTTGTTATCTTACGGATTTTTTTTTTGTTTTTTTTAAAACAACTAAAAAAATATATAATAATTTATGAAACTAGAATTTTTTCATAATACAGTATTTTGGGTGTGATTTAAGAAAATCCGGGATCCCCGATAGGAACCGGACTCTCTCTCTCTCTATATATATCAAGCTTGATTCAATTAATACATGAACAAATTTAGGCTACACGTTGTGTAGTTAAATATTTACATGAAAATTAAGAGTGATTAAATTTATTAGATAAAGCTCGTGTATAATAATAATAAAAGCCTCCAGACTTCAACCATCTAAAAGACAGAGAGGGAAAATATCATTCCATGCCAATGTATCGGCTTTTGCAAGTTAGTGTTGAAAAAACCATGCAAACCAAAAAAAAAATCATCTGCCAGACAACCATTGTTGACATTATTGATTATTGAAAAATCATACTCCATGACTAGCGTAAAAGTACAACTTTTAATTGAAGAATAGGCGAATAGCATGTGTATGCCCGCGGCACCAGAATTCTAAATCGAGAGGGGCAAAAATGTTTAAGAACAAATATTTAAATAAGAAATATAAATAAAATTTTATGTACTAGATTTAATTTTGTATCTAATACTATTTTAAATCACAAAATTTATCTTTAATTTAGATTCGTAATGAAATTGTGATCAATTTATTTTTATTGTGCAACATATAAATGAACAATATGCTAGTGGTAGAGAAGTATGCAGTGGAGAGAATGTGTCGTAGATAAAATTTGGAGAAAAGATGTAATTAATTAAGATTAAATTAAACACCTAAAACTTGGAAAGAAAAACAAACTTAAAACTATAAAAGAGTGTTTCAAAATTAATAAAAGAAAATTGACTACATAATAATTAAAAATTCGGGTGGGGCCATGGCCCGGTCCCGCCTGTGTGGTGCCGTCATTATATATATATATATATATATATATATATATATATATATATATATATATATATATATAGCGACGATTTTTTTATCGCTATAACATAGAAAGACGACGACATAGTTATGACGACGATTTAAATCGTTTCTATAACTGATTTGTCTTTAGTTCGCTGGAGAAGGAAACCATATATATATATATGGGAAAACAGAGGGTACCTTAAGCACACACAATTTTATGCGTGTCCTATTATTCTAAGAGATTTTATAAGTACTGTTTTTGGTATCTCGTTATGTCTAAGACACTCTCTTTTCCCTATATATATATATATATATATATATATATATATATAGAGTCCGGATCAGGTCCGGACTCCCGGATTTTGTTAAAATTCGGACCTTTTTTTTTTTTTGCTTTTTTTTTTGAAACAACTTAAAAAAAAAAAATTTATGGAATTGGAATTTTTACATTATACAGTGTTTTGGATGCCTATAACAAAATATGTCTGTACAGTCTGGGCAGACTGTACATACATTGGTTGGTGTAGGTATTAAAAACACATCCAAAACACTGTATTATTGAAAAATTTCAGTTCCATAAATTTTTTTTTTTAGTTGTTCTACAAAAAAAAAAAAAAAAAAAATCGGGTCCGGATTTTCTCCCGTCCGGGAGGTCCGGACCTAATCCCCATTCTATATATATATATATGTATATATAGATATATAGGGTAATGATGTATAACATGTATTTGTTATGAATTAAAAATGAGCATATATTGTGACGCCCCCAAAATAGCTATACATCACTCATCTTGGGTCGCCAAATACATAGTACTGAATACAAATACAAACTTAATTATACAACATGAGCTGAGAGTTTTTACACGAATATTGTCTCATAGACAATATCCAAACTCAAATTCAATCCTCATTACATTTATTATCACACTAAATAGCGAGGACTACTAGAACAACCATCTCGGACCATCACTCCGTTCTCTGACTAGTCCCGACTACGTTCTCATTTTCTGAAGAGAACAATGTAAGCAAAAAGGTGAGCTCAACTAGCCCAGTAAGAAATATTATGACTAAGATAATGCAAAATAAATTATCGTTAGCCTTCAACAGTGTTAAACTAATAAAATACAATAAATATATAATTTAACTGTAGTGAAACAAGAAATTCATTAGAATAGTCAAGTAGAACATGATATCTACTATCTTCTATGATTTAAAATTTTATCATCAATTTTATCGTTGAGACTCATCATAATAAATAATCCACATCACTGAATTATCCATGCACTATACGGGCCAAGGATATTCATTAGTATCACGACCACGAATTATTCATGCACTACGGGCCAAGGATATTCGTGTTTTCACCAATGGTCATGATCATGCCAACAACTGTCCATCAATGCACTACAGGTCAATGAGGACTTTTACCACATCATTTGTAATATTACGATCATGATTATACCGAATAATTCCTGGTCATAATCATACCAATCAACAGTCCATCTATGCACGTAAGCCAAAGATGACTTTCATCACAATATAAGCATGAGGATGATGACAATGATATAAGAATTCAATTAAAAGAAAACAAAGGATAAATTTTTTAAAGATTTATAATTTAATTTGTCCAGAATTCAATAATATCCAAATTGTCAACATGATACTGCTTTGCGAAGTAAAATTCAAGAATAATATTGTATTAAAAATGATTTGGACAACAAAGAAATTAATTTTTATCATGAATAGTACCCCAGGTGAATAGTACCCAAGTAAATAGTACCCCGTAAATAGTACTTCGTAAATAGTACTTTATGAATAGTACCCGGGAATAGTACTTTGTGAATAATACTTTGTGAATAGTACCCCGTGAATAGTATTTCGGCATGAAAAGATCAATAATTATCAAGAATGCTCAGAATAATATTTCTATGAAAAGATACTGGATGAAGCGCAAATATCAAGGATATTCTACTAATTTCACGGAGTATAGAAGTAATATGTAAGACCCCAAAATTTATGAAATGAAAGTATTCAATTTTTTTATAATTATTATTTTATTTCGTAAATGGTTAAATTGACAAAAGGTTAAATTTAAGGGTGATATTTGAAATTTTTTGCAAAGTAAGCAAGTTGTTATTCGTTGTGTCGGGGAATACAGGGAATATTCGTACGACGGCATAATCATTGGTGGACCCCACAACGGAAGTATTGTCGTATTTAGAAAATGACAGAATTATCTTTTTATAAAAATAACGACGAAAGTATTACCGTTAAAACTATTGAACTACCCAGTAGTAAAAGTACAGTAATACGCGTGGTTGCATAGTAGCACACAGTATTGATTATTGATCCTTACGTGATAAGTCACTCAGTTATACTCAATTATTGCTACAGTAATTGCTGCATCATATATCTCATATTATTGATTCAATTATTGTCACGGTATCATTTGTAAAATATGTTATATTATTAAATCAATAATTGAGACGACAAAGTTATTCATATTATTATTTGCAATATTGACAATGTCTAGAAGTTCTGTCAAAGAGAGGTTAGATAATCTAATTGCGTGCCAATAGGGAGAAATCCTTATCGGAAAGCCCCCTCTTTCCTTGGAACGACCTGGTTGTTAAATATTGTGAGTTATAATATTAATGATGAATAAATTCGTGTTGATTAAAGATGAAATTGATAATTCCATTGTGTGAGAATTATTAGTGTTAGTAAAAATTGACATTTATTTCGATAATAATTGATGTCTAGAAGTTATTTTGATCAATCGGGTAATTCGCCGAATAAATGAGCAATTAATTGCTATTAATTTATATGCTTATATGTAAGAACCCAACTTTTTAATAAAGATGATTTTTCTATAAATATTATTTTTAAATATTATGGAATGAATTTGATATAATGTTATAGTTGTGGGTAATATTTATTAATTTTACAAAGTACACAAGTTGTTATATAATATTCGATTGGTCGGAGAATATTCGTTTTAACAGAGAATATTCGTACGATGAAACAATCATTGGTGGATCCCACAACGGAATTATTGTCGGATTGAGAAAATGACAAAAAATATTTTTATAAAAATAACGGCGAAAGTTTTACAGTTAAAACAGTTGAACTACTCGGTAGTAAAAGTATAGTAATACGCGTGATTGCATAATGGCACACGGTATTGATTATTGATGCTTACGTGAGAAGTCACTCAGTTTTGTTCAATTATTACTTCAATAATTGTTGCATAGTATCTCACATTACTTCAATAAGGGTGAGCTTAACTAGCCCAGCAAGAAATATTATGACTAAGATAATGCAGAATAAATTATCATTAGTCTTTAACAATGTTAAACAAATAAAATACAATAGACATCAAGTTTAACTGCAGCGGAATAAGCAATCCATTAGAAGAGTCAAGTAGAGAATAAAATCTACTATCTTCTATGGTTTAAAATATTTTCATCAATTTTTATCGCTGAGACTCAGCTTAATAAATAAAACACATCATCTAATCATCCCTGTACTACGGGCCAAGGATATTCATTAAATCGTCAATGGTCATGACTATACCGAATAATCCCTGGTCATAATCATACCAAAAACTATCCATCAATGCACTACAGGCCACTGAGAACTTTTACCACATCATTTATAACATTACAGGTCATGATTATACCGAATGATCCTTGGTTATAATCATACCATTAAACAATTTATCTTGCATGTAAGCCAAAGATATACAACTGTAAAACCAATAATTAACATTACATCTTGCATGTAAACCAAAGATATACAACTGTAAAACCAATAATCAACAGTACATCTTGCACGTAAGCCAAAGATATTCAACTGTAAAATTATTTTTAGTGTGTAGCTAAAAATTTAGCCCTATTATGCTTAACTCCAGAAATTCCAATATCTTAACACAATCTTATACATATTAACAAGAGTCTCCAGTTTAAATTTCGTGGCCATCGAAGTTATAGAACTCCAGTTATAGCCGTTTTCGTTAGAAAATCACAAAAATTAAAATGGTCATAACTTGGTTATTTTAAGTCAGAATGAGCTCATTTTTGGACAGTAGGTACTTTATACCATATATTTTCATGTCCCAAAAGGCCGGAATTTATTTCAAAAACTAAGTGGCCAAAAATGCCCTTTTAAATTTCTCGGCAGTAGCTTTTTGGTACTTTACAATTTTTGACTCCTTTGGTAAAATCAGTCCACACAAAAATCTACAACACCTTTTCCAGTGATTCCACTTGGATAAGTTAGAAAACTCCTAGATCTAACTCTAGAACTTGACCACACTCAAAAATTCGAAATATAATAGGAGATATGGTCAATTGAATTTTATGTTCCATTTTTACCAAAATTTGATTTTCAACCCTTTGTGATTTCTAAGAAACTTTCATGTTTTCATATAATAACCAACATAACTCATCATAACACTTACTAATATTACATATACCCATGATTTTCATCAGTCCAATGCTTTTATTATGACTTTCATCATAATCAACAGTCCAATGCTTATATTATGACTTTCCAGAATTTTTGAGGGTCAGAAAAATTACGAAACTGCAAATGGATTTTCACCCACCATGCGGTAATCCACGTAGATAGATCATTTTCACAATTTATCAAGGAATGAATATAAAGGATCATTCACCATGCATGTGGTAATTCATATAGACAGACTATTCCAACAGAATAATAAAGAATGAAATAACTGAAGAACTCACCATGCATGTGGTAATCCACATAGACAGGTTATTCTAACAGAATAATAAAGAATGGAATAACTGAAGAATTCACCATGCATGCGGTACTTCGCATTGACAGGTTATTCCCAACAGAATAATAAATAATGGAACCAAGTCATGCGTAAACGCACAGATAGAATATTCCGACAGAATAATAAAGAATGGAACCAGGTCAGGCAAAAATCTTACCGACAGGATATTCCAACAGAATAATAAAGAATGGAATAACAACAGAATTTCCCATGTATGCGGTACTTCGCATAGATAGGTTATTCCAACATAATAATAAAGAATGGAATAATAGAAGAATTTCACCATGTATACGGTAGTCCGCGTATACAGATTATTCCAACAGAATAATAAGGAATGTAATAACAATAGATCTCTTCATGAATACGAAAGAAATAATACCCCTTACCTTAGAAGAAACTGGATATTAGAAAAGTGAGGTAGCAGACTTCTCTTCTTCTTTCTCTCTATAATTTCTCTCTCTAGAGTTTTAGTGAATTCGTAAGAAATAATGAAGGAATGAGCTTCTATTTATAGAAGAACTGAAAGTGGTTTTTGGTCTTAACGAAGGGTCAAAATGGCTCTTGGTAATATTGAAGAGATAACTACTATTTGCGAAGGTGCGAAGGGGCAATTAACTCTTGGAACACCGAAGAGACAAGTAACTCTTGGAAAACTGAAGGGACAAATAACTCTTGGAAAACTGAAGGGACAAATAACTCTTGGAAAATCGAAATGACAAATAACTCTTAGAAAATCGAAAGGACAAGTTACTATTAAAACTTTAAACCAACGATCAATATTGATTTACTATTATAATTTCAACCAACGGTCTGAAAAATTAGCACATCTCCTCATGGAATAATATTGTACCCAAAAATGATTTTGACAAAAAAAAAATATTTTTGGGTGAATAGTACCCCGTGAATAGTACTTCAGGAATAGTAACCTCGTGAATAGTACCCTGACACGAAAAGTGTCCCAAATACCCGAGTGAATAATACTAGAGTAAATATTAATCGGGTGAATAGTAATCTATGAATAGTAACTCGTGAATAGTAACTTGTGAATAGTATTCTGACACAAAAAGTTCCCTTAATACCCGATTGAACAATATATCCTCCAGACATCAATTATTATCAAAATAAATGTCGATTTCCACTAACACAAATAATTTCAACACAATGGAACTATCAAATTCATCTATAATCAACACGAACTTATTCATCATTAATATAATAACTCACAATATTTAACAACCAGGTCGTTCCCAAGAATGAGGGGGCTTTCCAATAAGGATTTCTCCCTATTGGCGCGTAATTAGGTTACCAAACCTCTCCTTAACAGAACTTCTAGACATTGTAAATATTGCAATTTAATAATATGAACAACTTTGTCGTCTCAATTATTGATTTAATAATATATCATATTATGCAGATGATACTGTGACAATAATCGAATCAATAATATGAGAGATATGATGCAGTAATTACTGTAGCAATAATTGAGTATAACTGAGTGACTTCTTACGTAAGCATCAATAACCAATACCGTGTGCTACTATACAACCACACGTATTACTGTACTTTTACTACCGGGTAGTTCAACAGTTTTAACGGTAACACTTCCGCTGTTATTTTTATAAAAAGATAATTCTGTTATTTTCTTATTATGATAATACTTCCATTGTGTGGTCCACCAATGATTGTGCCATCGTACGAATATTCCCGACAAAAAGAATATTCCCCGACGAAACGAATATTTTATAACAACTTGCTTACTTTGCAAAATTTGTAAATATCACCCACAACTATAACATTATATCAAATCCACACCATAATATTAAAAAAAATATTTCGAGAAATCTAAATCTTTATTCATAAAATCTGGGGTCTCACAGATTATACTTGCAGGACTAAATTAAAAATGAAGAAAAAGAGGAAGCTATTATATTGTAATATTTCGAGCCCCAAAATGTGCAATTATTGAAATTATATTTTTCTATAAATAGAAGCTCATTCTTCCTTCATTTCTCACCAATTCACTAAGTCTCACAAGAGCAATTATTATAGAGATAAATTATAGAGAGAAAGAAGAAGGGAAGTCTGCTACCTCACTATTCCAGTATCCAATTTTCTTCTAAGGTAAGGGGTATAATTTCTTTCATATTCATGAAGAGAGTTATTTCTTTCAATATTCGTAAGGGTTGTTATTCTATTCTTTATTATTCTGTTGGAATAACCTATATGTGTGGTTTATTGCATGCCTGGTGAATTCTTCTGTTATTCCATTCTTTATTTTTATTCTGTTGGAATAACATGTCAGTGCGGTCTATCGCATGCCTGGTGAATTCTTCTGTTATTCCATTCTTTATTATTCTGTTGGAATAACTTGTCTGTGCGGTCTATCGCATGCCTGGTGAATTCTTCTGTTATTCCATTCTTTATTATTCTGTTAGAATAACCTGTCTGTGCGGTCTATCGCATGCCTGGTGAATTCTTCTTTTATTCCATTCTTTATTATTCTGTTGGAATAACCTGTCTGTGCGGTCTATCGCATGCCTGGTGAATTCTTCTTTTATTCCATTCTTTATTATTCTGTTGGAATAACCTGTCTGTGCGGTCTATCGCATGCCTAGTGAATTCTTCTATTATTCCATTCTTTATTATTATGTTGGAATAACCTGTCTGTGCGGTCTATCGCATGCATGGTGAATTCTTCTGTTATACCATTCTTTATTATTCTGTTGGAATAACCTGTTTATGTGGATTACCGCATGCATGGTGAATGATCCTTCGTATTCATTCTTTATTAAATTGTGGAAATGTTCTGTCTATGTGGATTACCGTATGGCGGGCGAAAATCCATTTGTAATTTCATATATTCTATTATTCTCAGTTGGTTAAAGATTTGGTTTCTATACTCCATGAAATTAGTAGAATATCCTGGATATTTGCGCTTCATCCAGTATCTTTTCATAAAAATATTCTCCTGAGCATTCTTGAATTTTACTCTACAAAGCATTATTATGTTGACAATTTAGACGCTATTGATTTCTGGATAAATTAGATTATAAATCTTTAAAATTTATCCTTGAACTTGTTTTATTAAATTATTATGTCATTGTCATCATCTTCATGCTTATATTGTGATGAAAGTCATCTTTGGCTTACGTGCATAAATGGACTTGGTATTATTATGACCAGGGATTATTCGGTATAATCATGACCGTAATGTGACGAATGATGTGGTGAAAGTCCTAATTGGCCTGTAGTTCATTGATGGACAGTTGTTGGTATGATTATGACCAGGGATTATTCGGTATAATCATGACCATTGATGATTACATGAATATCCTTAGTCGTGATGCAGGGATGATTCAATTTTATTTATTAAGCTGAGTCTCAGCGATAAAGTTGATGAAAAACTTTTTAAATCATAGAAGATAGTAGATTTTATGCTCTACTTGACTCTTCTAATGGATTACTTATTTTGCTACAGTTGTTGATCTAAAACTTATTGTCTATTATATTCTATCAGTTGTTATACTGTTGAAGGCTAAGGATAATTTATTCTGCATTATCTTAGTCATAATATATTTCTTACTGGGCTAGTTGAGCTCACCCTTTCTTTCACTGTTCTCTTCAGGAAATGAGAATATAGTTGGGACGAGTCGGGGAACTGATTGACGATCCAGATGGTTGTTTTAGTAGTCTTCATTATTCTATAAAATAGCATGACAATAAATGTAATGAGGACTCCATTGAGTGTGGATATTGTCTAGATGATAATAATATTCTTATTGAAACTCTTAGATTATGTTTTGTCGTATTTTACACAATTGTTGTATAATTAAGTTATATTTAAATTTTATACCATGTATTTGGCGTTTCAAGATGGGTGATGTATATCTGTCTTGGGGGCGTCACATTTGGTACCAAAGCTTAGGGATATGATCCCTGGCTGAGATGTGAGACAAAAACTAGGAGGGGAGAGACGGTGAATTCCTTTGCTAGTATGACCTACCTAAGTTTATTTGGTATTTAATTGGTCGGTCAGAGTATAGGGATAATATGTGATATGTTAATTAACCCTTGTTTTGTGGCAGTATTTGAAAATGGCATTCGAAAATGTTGAGATAAGCAATGAAGCACATGAGACCGTTGAGTCACCACATATTAATACCCAGGATAATGTGCAACAAGAAGACAATAATCCTCAGGTAAATAACAACGATCAAATGATGAACGATGAGATGTTCAGAGGTTTTATGCAATTCATGCAACATCAGGCGAGGGTGGCTCCTATCCAAAATGCAGGTAGAAACACAGACAACTCTAGGGCGGTCATTGCTAAGCAGTTCAAGGAGCTGAGACCACCAGAGTTTTTTGGAGAGCCAAAACTACTTATGGCGGAGACGTGGATAAAGCAGATCAGCAAGATATTTGATGTATTGGGATACTCCGAGGAGCAAAAGGTTCCCTTTGCCACCTTCATGTTGCGAGCAGAGGCAGATTACTAGTGGAAATTTGTAAAGCGTACTCAACCTGCCGCTATGAAGATGTCTTGGGAGAAGTTCCAAGAACTGTTCAACGACAAGTACTTTCCTGAAAGTATTCGTCACATGAAGGAGGTAGAGTTCATCAAGCTTGAGCAAAACAATATGACCGTGTTGCAATACGAGGCTAAGTTTGCCGAGTTGTCCCTGTTTGCATCCCATTTGGTCGATAATGAGGAGCAAATGACGCAAATGTTTCTAAGAGGTTTGAAACTCGAAATACGTCAATACCTCATTTCTCACAAACTTTGTTTATATTCTGATGTTATGAATAGGGCTCAGTTATTGGAGCGCGATAATGAGTCAGCACAACGAAAAGGTAACGAGCAACAACACTATAATAATCGTACCAGTGGCAACGGCCATCGGAATAATGATAACCATCGTGGGGGGATATTATCATGCCAAGAATGGTAACCATTTTAGTGATAATCATTGCCAAGATAATAGGAGTGAAAATTTCAAGAAGAGGAGATTTAACAATGATGGAAAGACGTCAGCACCGGCACCTGTTGTTAAGGAAGGAGAACGACCGTCGGTCGTATATTACAAATGGGGAAGGGAGGGACACATCAGTCCAAACTGTACGCAGCATTCCAAAGAGTGTTTTAATTGCAGAAGAGAAGTTCATTTATCTTGATTTTGTCGTGCACCAAAATCAAGTCCAGCTAGGACGGTGGCACCAAAGGCGGATACGGACAAAACAAAGTCGGTGGTTTCAGGGAAAGCGTTTTTTGTGACTTCTCAAAAGCGAGTAACCCGAATAAATTTAGCACGGGTTAGTTAATTATAAATTTTTACGAAGTCTATACTTTATTAGATACCGATTCTATCCATTCTTTTATCTCCCTTTTTTGCGCTCAACGTTTAAATTTGAACCAAGAGAAGTTAGACTTTGACTTATTAATTGAAACTTCGTTTGTAGAAACCTTCGTTATCTCCACTGTTTATAAATCTTATTTGATTCAAATCGATACCCTCACGTTACCTTTCGATCTTATCTCTTTGAAAATACTTGCCTTTGATGTGATTTTAGGAATCGATTAGTTACCTACTCATCATGCCAAAATTGATTATTTTTGTAAGGTTATTAGCTTTTATATTCCTAACCAACCTATTATAAGCAACCAAACCACTAAAGTCAACCATTGTCATATCAAGCTATAAGTAAAGAGCCCCGAGCCTTTCGCTGGTGACTTCCAAGTCTTGGAAAACACCGAAGCCAGACTTTCTATAGGCGACAGTCGTGAATAACGATGGCAAGTTGATAGGTATCAATGTGACGTACTATCCAAGTCTTGGATGAGAGTCACAGTTTTGAATGATATTTCTATTGTTAATAAATTTTCTGATGTATTCTTGAAGACTTCTTATGTGAGACCCTAGATTTTATGAATAAAGATTTAAATATCTTGAAATATTTTCTTTAATATTATGGTGTGGATTTGATATAATGTTATAGTTGTGGGTAATATTTATAAATTTTGAAAAGTATGCAAGTTGTTGTATAATATTCGATTGGTCGGGGAATATCCGTACGACGGTACAATCATTGGTGGACCCCACAACGGAATTATTGTTGGATTGAGAAAACGAAAAAAAATATTTTTATGAAAATAACGGCGGAAGTTTTACCGTTAAAACTGTTGAACTACTCGGTAGTAAAAGTACAGTAATACGCGTGGTTGCATAGTAGCACACGGTATTGATTATTGATGCTTACGTGAGAAGTCACTCAGTTTTGTTCAATTATTGCTACAGTAATTGTTGCATAGCATCTCACATTATTTGATTCAATTATTGTCGATATTTTATGTATTATTAAATCAATAATTGAGACGATAAAATTATTAATATTATTATTTGCAATATTAACGATGTTTAGAAGTTCTATCAAGGAGAGATTTGGTCACCTAATTACGCGCCAATAGGGAGAAATCCTTATTGGAAAGCCCCCTCTTTCCTGGGAACGACCTGGTCGATTAATATTGTGAATTATAATAATGATGATAAATGTTGTTAAATATATTGAGGTGTCTTTTTATGAAGTCACGGAAGTTTATATATATATATATATATATATATTTTTTGTTTTATTAGTATTATTAATGTAATAAAACAGAAAAGTTTTTTATATAAAACAGAATACTTTTATAAAGTTATTTATTTTATTAGATAATAATTAGAATATAATATATTTTATTATGCATAGTATTTTGCATAGTAAAATCTTTTTATATAAAACAGAATACTTTTATAAAGTTATTTGTTTTATTAGATAATAATTAGAATATATTATATTTTATTATGCATAGTGTTTGCATAGTGCCTGCATAGTATTTGCATAATAAAATCTTTTTATATAAAATAGAATACTTTTATAAAGTTATTCATTTTATTAGATTATAAATAGAATATATTATATTTTATTTAAAAGATTTTGTTTTATTAGAATATTTTATTAATATTGCATAGTAAATCAATATGAACCGTCCGTTTAAAAGTAAATCATTATGGACCGTTCATGAATTAGTTACTATTCAGTCCATTCTCCTATAAATAGAAGCTCATTCCTTCATTATTTCTTACGAATTCACTGAAACTCTAGAGAGAGAAATTATAGAGAAAGAGAAAGAAGAAAAGTATTATGCTACTTCACTACTCCTATATTCAGTTTCTTCTAAGGTAAGGGATATTATTTTTTGTACCCGTAAGGGGTATTATTTCTTTTGTATTCATGAAGAGAACTTCTGTTATTCCATTCTTTATTATTCTGTGGGAATAACCTGTATACGCGGACTACCCTATACTTGGTAAAATTCTTTTGTTATTCCATTCTTTATTATTATGTTGGAATAACATGTCTATGCGAAATACCGCATACATGGTGAAATTATGTTGTTATTCCATTCTTTATTATTCTGCTGGAATAACCTGTCTATGCGAAGTACCGCATACATGGTGAAATTCTGTTGTTATTCCATTTTTTATTATTCTGTTGGAATATCCTGTCTATGCGTATTACGCATGACCTGGTTCCATTATTTATTATTTTGTTGGAAGAACCTGTCTGTGTGGTCTATCGCATGCCTGGTAAAGTCTTTTGTTATTTCATTCTTTATTATTCGGTTGGAATATCCTGTCTGTGCGTTTACGCATGACCTGGTTCCATTATTTATTATTCTGTTGGAATAACCTGTCTGTGCGGTCTATCGCATGCATGGTGAGTTCTTCTGTTATTCCATTCTTTATTATTCTGTTGGAATAACCTGTCTATGTGGATTACCACATGCATGGTGAATGACCCTTCGTATTCATTTCTTATTAAATTGTGAAAATGATCTGTCTACGCGGATTACCGCATGGCGGGCGAAAATCCATTTGCAATTTCATATATTCTGCTATACTCAGTTGGTTAAAGCTTTGACTTCTATACTCCATGAAATTAGTGGAATATCCTTGATAATTGCGCTTCATCCATTATCTTTTCATGGATATATTATTCTGAGCAT
The DNA here is from genome assembly GCA_020205505.1 of Panax japonicus. Taxonomy (NCBI): domain Eukaryota; kingdom Viridiplantae; phylum Streptophyta; class Magnoliopsida; order Apiales; family Araliaceae; genus Panax; species Panax japonicus. The sequence goes on from CM035110.1 coordinate 65,730,949, forward strand.
TCTTGAATTTTACTCTACAAAGCAGTATCATGTTGACAATTTGGACGTTATTGAATTCTGGATAAATTAATTCTTGAACTTGTTTTATTGGATTCTTATATCATTGTCATCATCCTCATGCTTATATTATGTTGAAAGTCATCTGTGGCCTGTTGTGCATAGACGGACTTGGTATGATTATAACCATGGATTATTCGGTATAATCATGACCATAATGTTATAAATGATATGGTAAAAGTCCTTATTGGCCCGTAGTGCATTGATGGACAGTTGTTGGCATGATCATGACCATTGATGAATACACGAATATCCTTGGCCCGTAGTGCATGGATAATTTATGGTTGTGATACTAATGAATATCCTTGGCCGTAGTGCATGGATGATGTGGATTATTTATTAAGCTGAGTCTCAGCGATAAAAGTGATGAAAAACCTTTTTAAATCATAAAAGATAATAGATTTTATTCTCTACTTGACTCTTTTAATGGATTGTTTAATTGTTCCGCTACAGTTAAATTTGATGTCTATTGTATTTTATCAGTTTAACATTGTTGAAGACTAATGATAATTTATTCCGCATTATCTTAGTCATAATATTTCTTACTGGGCTAGTTGAGCTCACCCTTTCTTTTACTGTTCTCTTCAGAAAATGAGAATATAGTTGGGACGAGTCGGGGAATGAAGTGACGGTCCAAATGATAGCATTAGTAGTCCTCAGTACCATTCTTTTAAATAGTGTGACAATAAATGTAATGAGGACTCCTTTGAGTGAGGATATTGTCTAGATGACAATATTCGTATTAAAACTCTCAGTTTTTGTTTTGTCGTATTTTACACGACAGCTGTATTATTAAGTTGTATTTGTATTCTGTACCATGTATCTGGTGACCCAAGATTGGTGATGTATACCTATTTTGGGGGCGTCACATCTTAGCCTACCCCTAGAGCGTGAAATCGAATTTTGTATTTACCCCCAGTACAAAACCCATTTCTAAAACTCTCAAATATTTCTTCACCTAAAATGATCGTATAATGTACCAAAGATGTTGGCTCGAGCTGTTGAAGATTACGACTATACTATTCAATATCATTGTGGAAGAGCGAACGTGGTAGCTGACGCGTTGAGTAGAAGATCGTATGCGTTTACGAGTGCGATGTTGTTAACACGAAAACCTATTTCGTATAACTTACAAATGATGAAGATGGAGTTAAAAACTCTAGGGACCCACATGAAGATAACGAATATACGATTAGAATTGACTTTAATCGATAAAGTGAAAGCCGCTCAAACTACACACCTGGAGCTGATGAATATGAAGAAGAAGGTTCAAGAAGGCGTTATTCTAGAAGCAAGAGTCGATGAATAGAGGAAATCTCAACCCTCGATTTAATTAGCCCACTTGAAATCCTCGATGGAGTAGGAACTGTGGCCTATAGACTCATTTTACCGCCAAGTATGTCGCGTGTTCATAACATTTTTTATGTATCGATGTTATGTAAATATGTGGATGACCTGAACCACATTATTAAATTAAAACTAGACGAGATAGCAGAAGATTTAACGTATGAGGAGATACGTGTTAAAATCTTGGATAAGAATGATTATATTTGACACTCAAAGGTTATACCTCAAGAGTTAGAATTTGAAATGAAGTCAAGGTATCCTCACCTCTTCGCCATACCACGCACGTACTTAAATTTTGAGGGAAAAATTTCATGAGGGGAGATTGTAAGACCCCGAATTTTATGAAATGAAAGTATTTAATTTTCTTATAATTATTATTTTATTTCATAAATGGTTAAATTGATAAAAGGTTAAAGTAAAGGGTGATATGTGAAAAATTTTGCAAAGTAAGCAAGTTGTTATTCGTTGTGTCGGGGAATATTCGATTGGTCGGGGAATATTCATTTTCACAGGGAATATTCGTACGACGACATAATCATTGGTGGACCCCACGACGGAAGTAATGTCGTATTTAAAAAACGACAGAATTATCTTTTTATAAAAATAACGGCGAAAGTGTTACCGTTAAAACTGTTGAACTATCCGATAGTAAAAGTATAGTAATACGCGTGATTGCATAGTAGCACACGGTGTTGATTATTGATGCTTACGTGAGAAGTCACTCAGTTATACTCAATTTTTGCTACAGTAATTGCTGCATCATATCTCTCATATTATTAATTCAATTATTGTCACAATATCATCTGTATAATATGTTATATTATTAAATCAATAATTGAGACGACAAAGCTATTTATATTATTATTTGCAATATTGACAATGTCTAGAAGTTCTGTCAAGGAGAGGTTAGATAATCTAATTGCGCGCCAATAGGGAGAAATCCTTATCGGAAAGTCCCCACTTTCCTGGGAACGACCTGGTTGTTAAATATTGTGAGTTATAATATTAATGATGAATAAGTTCGTGTTGATTAAAGATGAAACTGATAATTCCATTGTATGGAAATTATTAGTGTTAGTGGAAATTGATATTTATTTTGATAATAATTGATGTCTGGAAGTTATATTGATAAATCGGGTAATTCACCGGATAAATGAGCAATTAATTGCTATTAATTCACATGCTTATAACTATGTGTTCACATGTGTGTACTATTGATTCACATGATTTAATTAGGAGAGTTGGTGCAATATTGATAATATACTTGCATGACAAAATTAAAAATCGAGATATAGATGAAGGTACTATACTGTAATTAGTTTTTTCACATGATTATACTATTGAGTCACATGAATGAACTATTAATTCACATGATTTACTATTAGGGAAGGTGGTGCAAGATTGATAATACTTGCATGACTAAATTAAAAATGAAGAAAAAGATGAAGTATTCTACTGTAATATTTCGAGCCCCAAAATGTGCAATTATTGAAACTATATTTTTCTATAAATAGAAGCTCATTCTTCCTTCATTTCTCACCAATTCACTAAGTCTCACATGAGCAATTATTATAGAGAGAAATTATAGAAAGAAAGAAGAAGAGAAGTCTGCTACCTCACTATTCCAGTATCCAGTTTTCTTCTAAGGTAAGGGGTATTATTTCTTTCATATTCATGAAGAGAGTTATTTCTTTCAATATTCGTAAGGATTGTCATATCATTCTTTATTATTCTGTTAGAATAACCTGTCCGTGCGGTCTATCGCAAGCCTGGTGAATTCTTCTGTTATTCCATTCTTTATTATTCTGTTGGAATAACCTATCTGTGCGGTTTATCGTATGCCTGGTGAATTCTTCTATTATTCCATTCTTTATTATTCTGTTGGAATAACCTGTCTGTGTGGTCTATCGCATGCCTGGTGAATTCTTCTTTTATTCTATTCTTTATTATTCTGTTGGAATAACCTGTCTGTGCGGTCTATCGCATGCCTGGTGAATTCTTCTGTTATTCCATTCTTTATTGTTCTGTTGGAATAACCTGTATGTGCGGTCTATCGCATGCATGGTGAATTCTTCTGTTATTCCATTCTTTATTATTATGTTGGAATAACCTGTTTATGTGGATTACCTCATGCATGGTGAATTATCCTTCGTATTCATTACTTATTAAATTGTGGAAATGTTCTGTCTACGTGGATTACTGTATGGCGGACGAAAATCCATTTGCAGTTTCATATATTCTATTATACTCAGTTGGTTAAAGTTTCATATATTCTACCCCTAGAGCGTGAAATTGAATTTTGTATTGACCCCAATACAAAACCCATTTCTAAAACTCTCAAATATTTCTTCACCTAAAATGATCGTATAATGTGCCAAAGACGTTGGCTCGAGCTGTTGAAGATTACGACTATATCATTCAATATCATTGTGGAAGAGCGAATGTGGTAGCTGACGCGTTGAGTAGAAAATCGTATGCATTTACGAGTGTGATGTTGTTAACACAAAAACCCATTTCTTATAACTTACAAATGATGAAGATAGAGTTAATATTGCAAATAATAATATGAATAATAATATAGATAATAATATCACTACTACAAAACAGTAAATAGACAACACGGAAAAAACGTTGTGGTTTCAGTCAATAAAACGTCGTGGTTAAGGGTGTTATCTATTTGACACCCTTACACAACGTTTTTAAAACGTTGTAGTTAAGCACAATACACAATGTTTTTTAGAAAAAAATGTTGTAGATTTATTTTTCAAAAATTAGTAGATGCTTAAAAACGTTGTAGAAGGTATGATTCCACAACGTTTTTTGGATAAAAATGTTGTTTAGTATATCAGACAACGTTTAGGCACATTTACACAATGCTTTAAAAATGTTGTAGATTAAAAAAAAGGTTGTGGTTCACCTACATTACCAATGCACCTGCAATATGCTAATGTCATGATATATAGCTAAAAGGTCTAAATTCTCATTTAAATTTAAAGCCAAAATGTATCAACCATTCAAAATACATCCCAATAATACCATTCGTTTATAATTTCAAATTACTACATCCACAAAATATATATCAAACTATCCATACATACATCTCAAATTTAACTGTGTCAAGAAATGCCACAAAGTCGTCATTGCTTGACGAATTTACAGGAGAATCGGTGACAAGACTCATAAATACATCTCCGCCCTTAGTTTCCCTACTCAACTGGAATCAGCCAAAGAAGAGAATCAAAAAATAAGAAATTTATGGAAGCTGAACCTAAGAAGAGAAACCATTAATAAAGAAAGAGGTGTACGTAATCAGTTAAGCATCAAAAGATAAACTGAGGAATCTGTCACTAAACTTTGCCTAAAGATAATTTTAGTGATGTTCAACATGCCTTTATATGTCTAATCTCTTCATCTCAGGACAATCACAAGTATCAATATTATACACAGTTATCCCTTGCACATATATTAGCAAAACAGAACTTACTCGTACGTGATTAGATGACAAGGTGCTTGAGTGCCTCTACATTTTCTAGTTTTCCATTTGAAGAAAGAGGCACTGCGCTTTGATCAGCTTGTGAATGATTCATACTCCCATTAGCAGGGTTCTTCTTTATCTGGTTGCAAGACATAACTGCAGAGCTGCGACCACCTTCAAAGTATGTTGAGTATGGGAAGTACTCACTGCATCGCATTTTCCATCCTACAATATAAAATAACATCATCACTATGAATCTACACTTGTATTCTCTGAAACAGAATAGAAAATGACATCAACATATAAAAGTGAATATTACTTCATCTGAAACAGAATATTACTGCAACACAAACAAGGGGAATATATAAATATATCAATGAAATGTAAAAATATGGTACTTCATCTGCCTTAACAATTTGGGCTTTTGACGGCATGGAATCATATCACAAAGGCAAAAGAACAAAGAACAATAATGGCACCTGAACGGTTCATCTCCAGTTTGCTTAACAACACCTGTAACATCTCGGTATATCACACTGCTCCTCCCAAGAAGTTACAGCAAAGAAAATGAAATAATAAAATAAGGTTCTCTTCCTCCTCATTCATTTCTTTTGATGGAACTGGATGTGAAGGAGACATAAAAATCTCAGCTGACTATGAATATATATATATATATATACTAGAAGTATGAAAACTTTCAAATGGTTAAAAGAACTTCTGCTGTTTGACATGACAGACATGAGATATTTGACAGCTAATACATGGTTTAGCCATATGATAGTAATGTTGGTCACTTTATGCTAGAATGTCATTTTCTCTCAACTCAACCTTCTCCCATTTTCTTTCTTTTTAACAACTGTTTATTACAACTTATTAAAGTATCAACCTGATTTGGCGAGGCCTCCAATCTTCTTCAATGGTTCCATGTCCAAGCTGTCCTGAGTTATTGGAGCCGAATGAGTAAACAACTCCTTTTGAAGTCACAGCAATACTGTGACCAAGCCCTCCAGCCAAGAAGAACCGTAGGACCAGTTTCCAGGACCCTCCACATTTTCGTTTCAATTCTAGACGTTCATCTCCCGTCATTGGTTTAAATATTGCTCTATTATGGCACATGTCTAGAGCTGCAAGCTTTGCTAAGGACATCTCATGATCAGGGGCATATCCTGCAGGCTGCCTACAGAATGAACTTGTTGCATGCGACACAACATACAACCCAATAAGCAGAATTATCAATTATAATGTCAATAAAATGACCCAGTACTTGACTCAAAAAGAAATAGGGCACTTGCCTCTAGCTTGGCAAGATCTTGGGGATCCAAATTACAACTAGTAAGGACATGAAGAACAATGGAGGGATTCACAAAAACAAAAAATCAACACATTTGCTCAGATGTGATATCTTCATGTAAGACATTTTTCCCAGACTCGGGCTCACCAACATCAATATTAAGAGCCGCATAATTTTCCCCAACCATTTTTATGTTGTTTGTTGGCAACCTGGGGAAGGAAGAATATAAGAATGTAAAACCTTAAAAGAGTTGAGAAAGAAAAGCAGCTCTTAATTCCCATATGTGAAATTTAACAAGAGAAATGAAATGAGATCATGGATTTTAGCTTAATACAATTTGATCTAACTTTTATATCATTGAATAACATCTTATCAAAGTCCAGCCAAACAGAAAACTGTTATTCTTCCCAAACATACTAAGCCACAATATTTTAGATGCAAAATAGCCTGGAATTCAAAGTTCTTACTTATCTTTCCTCTCTTACACGTAATTATAAGATCAACGGATTAATAGGATTAAGGGTTCGAGTGCAACCATACTTCCTTGATATAAGGGAAAACTGCGAGAAAATTAAAATTCAAGAACAATTAATTCTCTAATATGAAGAATACTAGTTTAAAGCCTTTGAGTAAATTCATGCTTCAAACAATAGTTGACAGACCTCACACTCCTCCTTCGCCTATCCAATTAGAACTCAGAATTGAGATCTTTTAATCATTTCAAAGCCATGTATTATGTTTCACAGAACCATCAAGCCATGCTGAATTTTCTACTATGTCCTTGACTATGGTAGGAATCTTTCCAATTATTGTCGACTGGCTGGGAGCAGGTTCATCACTCTCAGTGCCATGACCTAAAAACCTGCCCAAAAATAAATAAATAGTTGTGTGAAAAATTATATAGTTTATCAATTGAAGGAGCCACAATAGTTGAAATGAAAAATGAACCCTGCAACCCAGTAAATTATCCAGTAGAGAATGATCACTAAAGGAAGCATCATCAACTTCTCTATTTATACTTATCAAGTATGTGTACGAGGCTTCATTAAAAATTTGCAGAAACTCAAATCAATAGACTTCTCAAACACTGACTGAGGGACATCATAATATAATTGCATTCAAATGTACACAATTAAAAAAAATCACTGTCAATGAAATTTGACAGTGAATGTTAAAATAAGATCGATAACTAGGGTTTTGGTTTTGTGAGCAAAAGGAGCAGAGAAAGACATAGCAAAGAAAGACATATACCTCATCTACATATTTTAATTTTAAGTTTTTATTCAAGAGCTCCATGTTTTTTACAAACATAACATTTTTTTAAAAAAAATGTTATCTATTTAAAATAAAAAAATTACTCTTATAAATAGATAACGTTTTTTCATATGTATCTATAACGTTTTTTTAAAAAAACGTTGTGAAAAAAAACACTACAACGTTTTTATAAAAAAAAACGTTGTCTTTTAAGTGTTGACTATTTAGTACTTTGTACTAGTGTATAAAAAACTTTGTCGTCTCAATTATTGATTAAAAAAATATAAAATATTATGCAGATGATACTGTGACAATAATTAAATCAATAATATGAGAGATATTATGCATCAATTACTGTAGTAATAATTGAGTATAACTGAGTGACTTCTCACGTAAGCATCAATAATCAATACCGTGTGCTACTGTGCAACCACGCGTATTATTGTACTTTTACCACCGGGTATTTAAACAGTTTAACGAAAAAACATTCGTCGTTATTTTTATAAAAAGACATTTTTGCCGTTTTTTAACTCCGACAATACTTTCGTTGTGGGGTCCACCAATGATTTTGCCATCATACGAATATTCCTTGTTAAAACGAATATTCCCCGACCAATCGAATATTTTATAACAACTTGTTTACTTTGTAAAATTTATAAATATTACCCACAACTATAACATTATATCAAATCTATACCATAATATTCAAAAATATATTTCGAGAAAAAATTAATATTTATTCATAAAAGTTGGGGTCTTACATATATCATGCATCTCTATTGTTCAATATAGAAACCAACGACCGATCGAGATTATAACTGAAAAATTCACATCTTACTATTAGTAGGGGAAGACGGGTTACGTCCGCTAGTAATAGTAGCGGACGACGAAACTATTTTCAGCGGCATCTGCTACTATATATTAGTAACGGACGACATCCGTCATTCGTTACTATTAGTAGCGGACGTAACCCACGTGCATTTTTTAATTTTAATTCAACCATTGATTTTTGTATTGGGCGCTAACGATGGTGTTTGCCTAAATATTTGTGTGTGTGTGGCAAAGCTAGAGTTCTAAATATGAGAGAATTTTAGGCAAAAAAATTATTAGTTGCCGAGTCTATCATTTTTGGGAAAATGAAATACCTATTTTAATTATTTTATAAATTGAGTACCTATTTTATAAATTGGTAATATCTTGAAATACATATATTACTCATTCTGTTTCAGGATGAAAGTCTTTATTACTATTTTAAGTAGTCTCAAGTTAAATATGTACTTATTTTAAAAAAAAATTTTACAATTGTTTACTTATAATACCCTTAATATTAATTGTTATTTTTCTATTTTATATGCATATTTATAGAGTATTACTTGTCATGTATAGTAAACTATGTAATTAAATGATAATTTAAATATGAACAATTTTATTATTATTTTTATTATTATTATTGATGGAGGGAAGGGAATAATATTTTCTTGCTAGTTTAGTAGAACTCGTGAACTTGTTTCGTTTGATGTCTAATAGGTCTTTATTAGAACACGAACTCTATGAACCTTTTATTCTCTTCTTTTTAGAAAAAGAGTTTAATATGTAAACAATAATAATGTTATTTTGTTTTATATTTAATTTAAAAATAACAAATTATAAATTTTGTAACAGTGACACTTATAAATTTGATGATATTTTATCATTTTATACTATTATAAATACAAAAATGACTCTTTTATGAAAAAAAATAAAAAATAAAAATGATAAATAATAAGCATTTTGCAAAATAGAGTGAATACTTGTTTAATCATAAAAGACGAGAAAAAATTGACTACCAATTCAATAATTTAGTGGGCCGGTCGCCTTACCTAAATCAATCATCGTATTGTTAAAGACTTTAAAAGAATGACAAGAAAAGATTCTCATTGCCCGTTTATTGTTTCAAAAAAAAAAAATCATCTTTAAACGTAACTGATAGTACTATAAAATTGTAGAATATCGTCATAATTTAATGACACCACAACCTAACTAGCAATTTATTATTTTAGGGAGAACAAAAATATATTCTTAATGTAACACCCTGCTCTTCAAAATATAAACAGATCACTGATAACTTTAAATATTTAAAAATATTATCCACTAAATATAATTCTCCTAATAGAGTCAAAATAATCAAAACCTAAAATTAAATCAACCTAGATGATCATAGGAAACTATTTAATAACACTAGCCCTGAATCGCCTCTGCAAACCTTCCCGAAAAAAAAAACACAGTATGAACCAAATGCCTAGTACGAATGTAGATATATAAAAGATCTACAACTGAAATACAAAATCAGCTAAGACAAAATACTGAATAAAGCCTCAAGCTTAAATACAGACGAAAATATAATCTCCAAAAATTAAATATAATATATCTGAATCAACATAATAAATGAAACAAACAAAAGAGTAACTAAATAATGAACTGAAATAACTAATTCATTTGATTGAACTGAACAAAAACAAATGAAACTAATTCAATGAAATAATAGGTTGAATCTGTGTGATTTGCCTGTGTGACATTATTTTGATTTGTCTGTGTAACATTATTTTGACTTGCCTAGGGTCAACACATACGCCTCACACAACAAAACATCAAATGACCCACTTCCTCCAAAGCCCAAACGGGGACGCCGTGGACACCGCCACGAAAAATGTCTACCTCAGTACCGAGAGGATATGCATGTGGTACCCCTACAGGTGGTTATAGCTCAGGTATAACTTGCTGTATATTCTAAGAAAGATATATCATGTCACAACACATGCGACATAATACCAACAAAAAGGGTTTTATATGGACAGTGATGAAATCAGAACATTTTTAGAGGGGGGGGGTCAAAATACATCAATAAAAAAATTATTTATTGACGCTTGCAGTGCTTTTTTCAAATTAATTTTTCAAATTATTTATTTAATCCCTCTGCATGCTCTTCCAATTTGATATGCACGGGACCACACACACACACACACACACACACACACACACACACACACACACACACACACATATATATATATATATATATATATATATATATATATATATATATAGCAAGGATCAAGTGCATACCCCTTATCTTACTCATCCGTGCTCACCCCCCTTTAGCGACGGACCCGGCGACGATTTCGGTCATCAACCGTCGTCTATACTTTTAGCGACGGACAACATATAGCGTCACTAAAAGTATAGACGACGGTTGTATGACCGAACCGTCGCCGAGTCCGTCGCTAAAGGGGGGTGAGCATGGGTGAGTAAGATAAGGGGTATGCACTTGATCCGGACCGTATATATATATATATATGTGTGTGTGTGTGTGTGTAGTATCTAACAAATCTATAACTACTAATCATTATCAAGATATACAAATATATAATAATTATTTTATTCCATACTATTGTAATTCTTACCGAAAACACATTTTTGATGGCATCAATCTCCCAAAAAAATCATTGACATATATAAAGATGTTTATCAAGAAAGTAACTATTTACCTTGATCAAAAGAATTTTCTTTCCTGCTTCTTTCCTTTTGTTCTCTTTCTCTCACACCGCCTCCTTTCTCTTTTCTTTCAGTTACGATTTGGTGTAATACTCGAGCAAATTAGGTTTAGCTATGTATTTATTTACTAATAGATTTTATTAATTCTCTTAAGTATAATAAAATTTTAATATTACACAAATATAAATTAGACCTAATTAGTATAAATGCCCAAATTAATTACTCATATACTTATTTTAGTTCACACAAATTAAATCCAATTTGACCCAAATATAAGTAAAGCCCAATTAAAATATTTAAAATATGGATTTAAATATTATTTATTTATTTTATTTTTTCTTTTTTGGGGTATTACATTACCTTCCCCTTTATAAGGATTTCCGTCCCCGGAATCAAAAGAAAAGAATGTACCTAATTATCAAAAAGATGCAGATATTCCTTCTAGAACAGGCTCCTCCATCTCCTTAGTAGTTTCCCGCTCCAAATGATTCCTCCGCAAAATCTTAACAAAAGGAATTGTCTCCCTCCTCATAATCCGCAATTGACAATCCAAAATTGTCTCGACATGCTCCTTATAAGTAAAATCTTTTCGAATCTTATGTAACAGGTATTGCATAGCATGAAGCATATGATAGTTATATTTCATTAACACCGAAACATTAAAGACATTATGTACATGAGATAACTGTGGAGGAAATATCATCTGATATGTCACGTCTCCAAATTTCTCAAGAACTTCAAAAGGGCCAATAAAACGCGGACTAAGCTTCCCTTTCAAACTGAACGTTCGAATTACACTTTTATAAAATAAAATTAATTAATATTTAATTATTAACAAAAATATGGGTTCTTACATTCTTTCCCTCTAAAAAAATTCGTCCTCGAAATTCAAATAAGTTACAGAAAGTTTTATTTTTATTTTTATTTAAATAGAGTAATTATTTAAAAAATTTAGTTAAGACGTAGCATCGCCTTTTGTAACAATCAACGCTAGTAAGTTCATCGGTCCACATAATTATCCATGTACTTGTAAAAGATTCGTCAGTACCAGTGTCAAGTCTTGATAAGGTTCTTCGCGTTGCATCAAATTAAATCACATGATCCACAGTTGGCGCGGGCCCCCACTAATATCTTTGAGTTTCATTCTTGTAAACGTACTCTTCGAAACATAATTCAAAAGCACAAAAAATTCTCTTCATCTAAATACGATTCGAATATCCTAAACTTTCTAAATTTATTTTTAATTCGTAAAACGTCTATGTTCCATACATGACAAAGATCTAATAAATTATTTTTATTTTATTTTACATAAATTCATGCAAAACTCTAAGGGCGTCAGTTAAGCGAAACAATTGTACAAATTTTATCACCAACTCATGTAGCCTAAGTCCTCAAGAGTTTCAAAATTTCATAACCTCAAATCAAATTAGTCTCAAATATTATTACACCAAAAATATACTATACTAAGATCTTTTTATCACCATATCAAACTCCAAGTCACATATTCTACCATCTGTATAGGCAAACTACAACTATATAAGATCTCTCAAAATCAATTGAATTTCATCACTTACTATCTAATCATTTAATAAATCAATAATCTCTTAGTGCAAACTCTAACCCAACAAATTCTAAGATCTTCTCTTACTATCACAAAGAAATTTCATATCACATAACTCCAATATCATACTAGAAAATAGCCGCAAAAATTGATTATTAACCTCAAATGATTAATCTAATTACCTCAAATATATACAACTCAAATTTACAAATGATCCTTTATACTTAAAAGTTTTTACTTTATCATATTATCTCATTAATACACATATCTCAAATTATCCACAAACTTAACAAAAATTAAATCATCATCAAATCAAATCCTCAATTCTAAGATCATAATAAATTGTTACTAAAAAAAACTTTAATAAATAATTTTTCAAAATCAAATACTCGTGGATACAAATACTAACATCATAATCGCATTAACTATATGATCATTTTCTTAATAGTACAAAATATAGCTTTATTCTCTTTAGTGCTCCAATCACAATTCTTAACTATCATTACTCCATCACATAACAATAATAACCTTAACAAATTATCCCACTTTTCTCAAATCAACTACAAATCGAAAAGAGATCGACAGTTGGTCAAAATAAGACCAACTAAATAAATAACCAAATTGAAACAAACCCTACGTCTACCTAGTGATTTACCCAACTTACAGGTCAAACCTAAATAGGTTTTTTAAAAGAAAGAGCCTAAGCTCTGATACCATCTGTAACACCACACTCATATAAACAGAGCACAAATAACTTCAAATATTTAATAATGATATCCATTAATGAAGTAGTAAATATAATTTTCTAAATAGAGTCAAAATAATCAAAACATAAAATTGAATCAACCTAGACGGTCAAAGGCAACTATTTAATAACACTAGCCCTGAATCGCCCCTATAAACCTTCCGAAAAAAAATACAGCATGAGCCAAATGCCCAGTATAGATACAAATATATAGAAGATATACAACTGAAATACAAAATTAGCTAAGATAAAATACTGAACAAAGCCTTAAGCTTAAATATCGACGAAAATATAATCTCCAAATATTTGAATAGAATATATCTGAATCAACAAAATTAACAAAACAAACAAAAGAGTAAATAAATAATTAACTGAAATAACTAATTCATTTAATTGAACCGAACAGAAATAAACGAAACTAATACAATGAAATAATAGGCTGAAATCAAATGCCTGAGTGTTATTTCTTATCGATTGAGCTCAAAAATATACATTGCCACACGAGACAAGTCAAAAAATACCACACATGCAAGTCAAAATAATACCTACACAGACAAATCAAAATAATGCCACACAGGCAAATCACACATTGATCGCGAATCCAAATGTATGCAAATCGGATAGGTGTGTTTGACACAATATCACCAATCCGCAAAATAAAAAAATTGGGTCAACCCATACAGCCTCCCACAAAAAAAAACCAAATGGCCCACTTCCTCCGGAGCCCAAACAGAGACGCCATATACTAATCACACCGCCACGGAAAATGTCATGCCTCGGTGCCGAGAGGATATGTCTATGGTACCTACATAGGTGGTTATAACTCAGGTATACCCTACTGTATATTCTAACAAAATATCACAACATATGCGACATAATACTAACAAAAAGGGTTCTATATGTACATGTTGAACCGGATAAAATCACAATCATAATGTCTCAAAAGGAAAGTAACAACATGTATCGCTCTACAAATATCAAAATAAATACTAGACATGATAACCTAATTCAAAGAATACAAATATGAGTCCTATGTATCAACTCAAAATGAAGCTATTGCATGAATTTCACAAAAAACAATTATGTGAAATACTAATGAAATTCAAAACGAGAAACAAAACGAACTAATTAAATTTCACAAGAGTATTGCTGAAAAATTATAGAATACGTGCAAATTGTAATAGAAAGAATGGAATTCAAATTACTGAATAAAGCTAAGGAATCAAAGATCAAATTTCTATGTAAGAGTGCCAATATAATTATAAGGAAAATGAAACGAATGACAAGATATAAAGAATACAATAATAATCAAAGTAGTGGAGTAAAGAATCCGTACTTGGATTAAGCGATGTAAGACTCAAAATTTATATTCCAAATATGAATCATTAAATTCCACACAAAGTAATAGAAATTAATTAATAAATCATATGTTAAATTACTAATTAATAATTTTTTTGAAGACTCGTATTATTACTATTATTATTAAAATAACATTATATAACATTTTATAATTCTTTATGTACGGTATATTAAGTACTCATCCTTTGTTCTAACAAGTGTATGCATAAAACTTGTATAATGAGTATACACTCTATTCCCGTATCAAAAATTATATACATTCATTGTAGCAAGAGCTTAAATTTAAAAACATACACCAGAACATCATTGCATAATATTAATAAACTAATAAATAAGTCATTTACTATCTCTGCATGCTCTTCCAATTTGATGTGCACGGGACCACACACACACATGTGTGTGTGTAGTATCTAACAAATCTATAACTGCTAATCATTACCAGGATATACAAATATATAATAATTATTTTATTTTATTTCATTCCATACGATTGCAATTCTTACTGAAAACACCTTTTTGATGGCATCAATCTCCCAATAAAATTATTGACATATATAAAGATGTTTATCAAGAAAGTAACTAATTTACCTTGATCGAAAGAGTTTTTTCCAGGTTCTTTCCTTTTGTTCTCTCTCTCTCTCTCTCTCTCTCTCTCTCTCTCTCTTCTCTCTCTCTCTCTCCACCTCCTTTCTCTTTTCGTTTCAGTTACGAAATTAGATGTAATGCTTGAGTAAATTAGGTTTAGCTATGTATTTATTTACTAATAGAATTTATTAATTCTCCTAATTATAATATGATTTTAATATTACATAAATATAAATTACACCCAATTTGTAACGATCGAGAATTTTATATGATTATATATGAATATTTCTATGAATAATTTATTTATTTATTTACTTTAAAAAATGAGTAAATGTGTGATGTGAATTAAGTGAGTTAATTAATTTATTTATTTTAAGTTAACTAAGATCAATACTTAATCAATTGATTAAAGGAAAAGTAAGATAAGCTTATATATATTAAAAATTTACGATAGCTTGAATGTTAGCCGTTGAAAGGTAAATGAAAAGATTTATGATCTTTAAATGATTAATTATTATTACTAATATTGTAAAGTGATTATAAAAATATGGGAATAGATGTGTAATAACTTATTAAGCCAATTAGTGCTAATTAAGTTAATGAATTAATGGAATAAAAAGGAAAGTCAAGAAATAAGTATATTAAATTATTTAACAATATATTGAACAATTTGTGTTATATATTGAATACTGTGATTAAATAATAATATAATTATTTATCAATGATGATAAATATGTTATGACTTATGTGAAAAGTGTATGTGTCTATATAAATATATATTATAAATATGTATATGTATTTATTTATTAAAGAGAATTAAAAAGTAAAAGTAACATAACGTAATTATACATTAGGTATGAAAATTTAATAACCTCAGGGTTATGATTTTAAAGAATATTATTATTTAAAATATATACTAACTCTAAGGAATTTATTTTATACATCTCAATTAATTAATTAATTTTATAACTTAATTAAAACAAGTCTAATTGGGTTATAGAATTAAATATACATGAGTAATTATTTAAATTTAAAATGAGTGGAATAGAAACCCTAATTAAATAATTAGGGTAAGATAAAATTAAAAGTATTAGACTATGCCACTTTACATGGCCCAATCAATTAATTAGGAAGCCTAAAATAATTAAATGGATGGCCCAAACTTATCCCAACTAGGGAGGGGCTTTTTAGTGATTTTACTAAACAAATTTGACATTAAAAATAAATCAAAAATTGAAGAGATAAGTAGGAAGTGGGAGACACATGGGGAGATGAATTAACCACATGGTTAAATCATTTGGATAAGATTTTGCAAAATTTATTTACTAACTCTCCTTATGTGTCATCCTCCTATTTGACCACATACTTTAACCAAGTTTGCAAGCAAAGACGAGAGAGAAGAAAAGAGATGTGGGTGATATAGTGTAGATACATAAGTTGTATGTGACGCCCCCAAAACAGGTATACATCAACCATCTTGAGTCGCCAGATACACACTACATAAATCAAATACAAACTTCTTTTATGCAACTGTTGTGCAAAAAACATAGCTGAGTTTTTACATGAATATTCTCTCATAGACAGTATACAAACTCAAATTCAATTCTCATTACACTTATTATCACACTATTTTATAGAATAGTGAGGACAACTAAAACAACCATCTCGGACCATCAATCTGTTCCCCAACTAGTCTCAATTATATTCTCATTTCTTGAAGAGAACAATGAAAGAAAAAGGTAAGCTCAACTAGCCCAGTAAAAAATAATGTGACTAAGATAATGCAGAATAAATTATCCTTAGCCTTCAACAGTGTTAAACTGATAAAATACAATAAACATCAAGTTTAACTGCAGTGGAATAATCAATCCATTAGAAGAGTCAAGTAGAACATAATATCTATTATCTCCTCTAGATTAAAAGTTCATCGTTAATATTTCATTCATGTAATACTCATCAACAGTTCTTTGTTATACCCAAGACAAAAAGAACTATCATTACCTGTCTTCACCTGAACCACCAAAGATTATAATTAAATCCATAATTTATTTTTATAATCATGTAAATTAAAAGTTTTCCCTTGCCACAAAAGCTTAATAGAACGTTTACTCAATATCCTTACCCCAAAGGCTAAAGATATTCAAATATAATAACAATGATCATACCAATCAATTGTCTACCTTTGCACTACGGGCCAAAGATATTCAACTATAAAACCAATGGTCATGATCATACCAATCAATTGTCTGTCAGTGCACTACGGCCAAAGACATTCAACTGTTTACTAATGGTCATGATCCTGCCAATCATATCATCGATTATCCATGCACTACGGGCAAGGATATTCATTATTATCACCAGTGTATATCAGTCATACACCGTCCCTTTGCACTAAGCCAGTTACACTAAAAACCATTCATTTCCATCTTGTAAGCCAAAATATACAACTGATAAAACCAATAATCAACGGTCCATCCATGCACGAAGCCAAAGATATACAACTGTAAAACCAATAATCAACATTCCATCTATGCACGTAGTCAAAGATGACTTTCATCACAATATAAGCATAGAGATGATGACAATGATATAAACATTAATCAAACAAAATCAAGGATAATATTAAAACTTTAAATTATCCAGAGTTTAAAAATATCCAAATGCCAACATGATATTGTTTTGTGGAGTAAATCAAGAAAAAATATTCACGTACCAAAAATAATTTGTACAGAAAAGAATATAGTTTTTAGGTAAAATAGTACCCCGTGGTGAATAGTAACTCGTGAATAGTACTCATGAATAGTACTCGTAAATAGTACTCTGTATTCATACATAGTACCGTATACATAAATAATGTCATATATGCAAATAGTGCCATATACATGAATAGTACCGTATACGTGAATAGTAACTCCGACACAAAAAGATAAAGTTTCATAATAAAATCCATATTAATATTTATAACACCTTAATCCAAATGTTATAAATCACTTAATAATCTCATAATCTAATATTATTAATATTACCACAATATTTTAATCATTTCTTAAACTTAGAAATAATTTATTTTAATTGTTTACACTTTACTAATTAATTCATTTAATCATCCTAAAATGCCAAACTCATAAGATTTCATCACTAATAACCAAAACTCTCATCAAAAATTTGCATATACCTTATATAGGATTCTCAAGCCATAAAATCTTATTTTCCAATTTTCTTACTTCACATAACATATTTAATTCATTTACTCATAACTAGTCCATTTTCATAAAAAATACTAAATCAGTACAAACAAATTTTCTTTTCTGGGATTTAGCAGAATATAGTCTCATAATGAACATATATTTTTCTTAGAATTTTTAAAATTTATTTACTATTTTTATATGGCTAAAACTGCCGAATATTTAGACATTTATCAAAAACTGTACTTTTGTCCAAAAATTCCAAAATTTACAGGGTATATTGCTGTTATATAGATGTACTGCCAATAAAAATTCTACCAATTTTGGAGTTAACCCCAAGGAGTTATAAGGGTTTACTTTTAAAATAGTCTTTTCCCATAAAATTCATAACTTCTAATCTATACATCCAAAAATCGCCATTTTTGGACACAATCTAGAAAACTCATCAAATTATTATTTCAAAATTTTCTAGAATTTTTTATGGTCAAAAAAATTACAAAACTGCCCATGTCAGAAACCCCTTACTTACAACGGTTGAACGAAATAATTTTCCTTACGAATATTGAACGAAAATAATATTCCTTACGAATATTAAACAAATATAATGAATATTGAACGATAATAATATTCATAAGAATACGAAAAATAATATCTCTTCAAAATATAAAAAAAATAATAACATTTACCTCAGAAGAAGACTGTATAGTGGAGTAGTGAAGTAGCAGACTTCACTTCTTCTTTCTCTCTATAGTTTCTCTTTATATGGCTTCTCTCTCTATAATTGCTCTTGTGAGACTTAGTGAATTGGTGAGAATGAAGGAAGAATGAACTTCTATTTATAGAAAAATATAGTTTCGATAATTGCACATTTTGGGGCTCAAAATATTATAGTATAATACCTTCATCTTTTTCTTCATTTTTAATTTAGTCCTGCAAGTATTATCAAACTTGAACCACCTCCCCTAATAGTAAATCATGTGAATCAATAGTAAATCATGTGACTCAATAGTTCTAAACATGTGAAAAAATTAATTATAGTATAGTACTTTCATCTATACCTCTATTTTTAATTTAGTCATGCAAGTATTATCAATCTTGCACCAACTCCCCCAATAGTAAATAATGTGATTCAATAATACACACATGTGAACACATAGTTATAAGCATGTGAATTAATAACAATTAATTGCTAATTTATTTGATTAATTACCCGATCGGTCAGTATAATTTCCAGACATCGATTATTATCGAAATAAATGTCGATTTCCACTAACACTAATAATTCCCACACAATGGAACTATCAATTTCATCTTTAATCAACACGAACTTATTCATCATTAATATTATAACTCACAATATTTAACAATCAGGTCGTTCTCAGGAAAGAGGGGGCTTTTCGATAAAAATTTCTCCTTATTGGTGCGTAATTAGGTGACCAAACCTCTCATTAACAGAACTTCTAGACATTGTCAATATTGCAAATAATAATATGAATAACTTTGTAGTCTCAATTATTGATTTAATAATATAAAATATTGTGACAATAATTGAATAAAACTGAGTGACTTCTCACGTAAGTATCAATAATCAAAGATACTGTACAATACCGTGTGCTACTATGCAACCACGTGTATTACTATACTTTTATCACTGATTATTTTATGACAACTTGTTTACTTTGAAAATTTTTCACATAGCACCCTTAACTTTAACCTTTTATCAATTTAACCATTTACTAAATAGAATAATTATAAGAAAATTGAATACTTTCATTTCATAAAATTCGGGGTCTCACATTGTATCTACACATATTTACTAAATACAAATAGTTCACACTTAGTTAAATAAAAAAGTTTCCTTCATTTCCCAAGTTAGTTTCCAAAAAGAGAGAGAAAACAAAAATCAAAAAGAGAGAGAGAGAGAGATCCGTGAGGTCCAAAATGAGAGGAAGAAGAGAAATATTTAAGCTAACTAGATCAATCACTACCTTGGGAAGGAGAAGAAGAATAACATCAATAAAAGGTATAACATTAACTATATATATATATAAACTAGTTTATTCCTCTTATTTAATTTGTTTTTGATGGAATAAGGATCTAATATTTCCAAACCCAAAAACCTTAGATCTATATATTAATAAGTATTTTATATTTAGATCTAACCATTTTGAGTGTTAGAATGTTGATCAAAAGCAAAGAAATGAAAACTAAATTTTAAAAGCTAGAAACCCTAACTTTAATATACATCGAAAAGCTACCATTTAAAATTTATACACCTTCTTTTTGTGATCCGTCAAAGAAGGGTTCTAGATGTGTAAGTTAACTAGTAAACCCAAGTGGTAACACTCAAATATGAAGATTTTTCAAGCCATGGGGGCTGTTTTAAGCAAAACAGTCCAGATTTTTGAAAAAGAGAAAAAGACACTATTTTTGGGGAGTTCATAGCAGGGGCAATTTTGTCTGATTATTTTGCTCTAAAAATTTTGGAAAAATTTGGAATAATAATATCATGAGTTAACTGTGTTCTGTAAAAAGATGATGATTAATTTTTGAATGTGTAGAATGAAAGTTATGAATTTTACAAGGACTATTTTAAAAGTAAACTGAATAACTTTTTGTGTGTAACCTTAAATATTATAAATTTTTACTGGAGGTAGATGTATATGATAGGAACAGACCCTGAAAATTTCAGAATGTTTGGACAAAATTTCGATTTATGATAATTGTTGCAAGATCTGGCTGTTTTGGACCATTAAATAAATAGCAAACTAAGTTGAAAATTCCAGAAAAAGTATATGTTCATAAGGGAATTATATTCTGTCAAATCCCTTGAAAAGAAAAAGTTCGGAATAGTTTTGGTATTTTTACCATTTGAGTAATGTCATAAATGGTAAAAATGTAATTTTGTGGCTTAGAAACCCTAGATATGATGTACCTAAATTTTTGGAGGGTATTTTGGTCATTTTTGATGAGATGTTATATTTATGGCATTTTAAGGTTGTTAAATAAAGTAATTAGTAAATGGTAAAAAATAATAATAAATTATTTATAATTAGTATAATAAATGATTAAAATATTATTAAGAGAGTAATAATATTAGATTAAGATATTATTAAGTAATTAATAATATTATATTAAAGTTAAATTAAAATATTATTAAATGATTAATAATATTAGATAATGATTTAAAATATTATTAAGTAATTAATAATATTGGATTAAAGTTAAATTAAAATATTATTAAATGATTAATAATATTAGTTAATGATTAATAATATTAGTTAATGATTAAAATATTATTAAATGATTAATAATATTATGTAGTGAATAAGATATTATTAAATGATTAATAATATTATGAGGTGAATAAAATATTATTAAGTGATTAATAATAAGTGATTAAATGAGAGAATATTATCAAAGGATGATAATATTACTAATGATTTATGATAGTATCAAAATGTTTGATTATGTGATTACATGTTAGATAAAATATTATAGAATAATGATATTATGAGTAAGATATGTGATGCTAATTGAGATATCGATCTTAATAATGATAGGTCTTTCAAACAAAGTTAAATTAAATTGCGTAGCAGTAGTCAACAGATCAGACAAGTTTCATAACTCAACTTGAGTTATTAATTTTGAAGCATGATTAGTGGATAATTATTGTTGATTATTCACATCTATAAATGATTATTATTATTCGCACATAGTGCATTTGATTTCCTATTCTATTACTTGAACTGTGAAATAATTTAAAGTTCTTTTATTCATGAACTATTTATAAGTTATGTCTCAGCTATTTGTTTTGGCTAGACTAATAATTGATGAATCGTTCTGTTGTTTGAACTAAGTTGTTATTGAAAGATTAATGCCATTTATTTCGGTTAGATCAATATTGATATTATATGTTGAAATCATAATATTTCTTTGAAAGCAATTTAAACAATATTTTTGTGGTACATACTCATTATGTAAGACTGAGATGAACAACCCTTATAAAAAGCGGAACTTTATTGTCAGACATCCGACCCCTTGCGCTATTTTTGAGTATTATGCATAATCACGGGTACAATGAGGCTGATCACTTCATGTACTTGCAGAAGAGTATGATTTAATATTTACAGTTAACTTATACTCTTGAAGTATTAATTAATTAACTGATAATTCCTCTATTAGTTCTTGATTCATTTGTGACCACTCAACATGAAATCTTGGAGTATCCCACTTTATTGAATATTGTTGCAGTATTGCTAATTTTTCTTAATCAATTGAATATTATTAAACCATCGAAAGAATTGTAATATTTCATTCTTAATAAGTTATTCAGCTCGAAATTCAAGAAAATTCTTGTTATTGAAAGATGATATATTGTTCAGCTATTTCAATCTTTTGATTATTGTTTTGAAGTTCTATAAAGTTGGACTCTATGTTCATGATGCTTTATTTTATAAACTAGTTGCTCACCTCTTGCTTAAATAAAATATTTCAGCTAAAGCCGAGGTAGCCGAAGGGTCTAAGAATGATAAAGGCAAAGCGAAGGCGATGAAATAATATCAATTGTGTAATGATGATTATTATATTATATTTTGGTTTAAGCCTTTTGTATTATAGGTCATGTAATGTTAAGGTTAGAAAAAACCTGGGATATTGTTATATGTTTGTAATAAGTTTTATAATGAATGATGAAATTCATAATGAATGGATAGTTAGAGGTGATGTGTATGATGTACCTTGAGCACCGAATATGAGGTATGAGGTACCCGGATTTGGGGACATCACACAATTAGTATAAAGGCTCAAATTAATGTAATCACATACTTATTATAGTTCACACAAGTAAATACAATTTGACTCAAACATAAAAAAAAGCCCAATTAAAATATAGATTTAAATATTATTTATTGTTTTTTTTGGGGTATTACACTTAATGTTTATAAATTTTATAGATGAAGCTATTTTTGGGAAAGAAACAGAGTATATAACAGCTCCATTGGCCAGCAAATTAAGGCCAATTCTGTAATCATTTAATCATCAACAAGGCCACCATTCCCAAAAAGAAAACATACGGAATCTCATTATCTACCTGCAGGCGGCAGGCCGCACTCAAGTGCTCGACTAATTAGAATGATTAATTTAATGGTACAATATTTTCAAGCTCAATGCACCACCACTCAAGTGCGAGATTTTTGTAAGCTCCGTCTTTTGTTAGATAGATAACGTTTTTAAAAAAAATGTTATCTAATTAAAACTAAAAAATACCCTTTTTAAATAGATAACTTTTTTTCATATATATTTATAACGTTTTGTAAAAAAACGTTGTGAAAAAAAATATCACAACGTTTTTTATAAAAACTGTGGTTTAAATGTTGTCTATTTACTATTTTGTAGTATAGCACTTTAAGTGTGTGTGCCACTATCTATTGAATCAGTTTGAGTAGTACAATTTGCTTGTAGTAGTTGTGAAATGCGATTAACAAACGACCACTATCGGCATGATTTAATATAAATGGGACAAAAGGCTTCTTTAAATTATGGCCACTAGTTTAATCATAAAACTCAATTCGTAACTAGCATAATATATAAGTGGTTGGTTGGTTTTCTGTATAACTAGCAATGTGAAGAATCTTTTTCACTAATTAGAAATGCCAACATATTGTTGATCAGTGGGTGACTAATGGAAGATATAGCAGAATCTCTTAGTGATTAGATTCTCATGTACTTGTATCATATATCAAGTCAGCAGCCAAGTAAGACGATCACACTTATCTCCGTCTACATATCCATTAGAACCTACCCCTTCACATGCTGGGGGAGGGGGTTGATAAAATATTCCAACACATGCATGGTTGGTTGAATGAAATCATGTGCTCCATCCATCCTAATAAGGTAGAGGCCGGCAACATGCCAACTCCCCAGCAAGAAACCGATCATGTTTGGGCTTAATTATTGCTTATTACTATTTTTATCACAAGTTAAATGTCTAAATAACTTAAATAGTTTATTTTTACAATAATTTGTCTATAATACCCTTAGTATTAATTATCATATTTCTATTCTCTATGTATATTTATGGAACATCACTAGTCATGTGAATAAAATTATGCAATTAAATGATAATTTAAAGAGTTAATTGCATATTACACCCCCAAGTATACATCCTTTTACCATTCTACCCCGATATTTTAACGCTTCAATCTCACTACCCAAATTAATGTTTAGTAAACACTAACTGATCCTAGTGGTCAATTTGTTAGCCGAAAAATGGCCACCTGTCACAATTTAAATGGCCGAAAATTGTGAAAGTATCAATTATAATTACTTAACGGTACTTTCGGGTAGCATAATGGGGGCGTTTAAATATCGAGGTACACGAGTGGTAATGTATACTTCAGGATGTAATATGTAATTAACTCGAAATGTAGATAATTTTGTCATTTTATTATCTTTATTAATATGCACAAAAAAATTAACCAGAATTTTTATCCTGAGACTGAAGGAGTATACACTACAAGAAAATCGGCTAATTCCGACGAACGTATCCCGACGGATTAAATTCGGTCGAAATAGGCTTACTTCCGAGAGAATAATACGTCGGATATAAGTCCCTCGAAAATAACCTACTTCTGACGGAATTCCGTCGACCTTAGACCTCTCCAGTTGGCGCCAAATTTCGTGCCACCTGCGAAAAGTAATTTCGACGAACAAACGTTAATTCTGAGGGACGTTTCGTCGAATTTAAGTTATATCGAGGGACTTATTATCGACGGACATTCTGTCTGATATAACAAATATAAACTTTTCAACTTCTGCCTTTTCATTTCAGACGCTCTCATTCATTTCCCTCTCTCTTATTCGATCTCTCTCATTCTCTCTCTCTCAAGTCACCGGTCCCCCCTCCCCCTCTCCCTCCCACTGCCACCGTTCCCCCCCCCCCACTGCGCCTCCTCCAGGTCTCCCCAATCTCCGGTACCCCCACTCCCTCACCCCGGCCGGTCCCCCCACCCTGCCCCCCGGTACCCCTACCCCTCTCCCCCGGTCCCCTCACCCCAGCCCTGTCCCGATACCCCACCCACCCCCAGGTACCCCCACTGCCTCTCATCTCCCAGGTCACTGCCCAGTTTCGGCCGCCACTGCCAATTTCCGGCCACTGCGCGCCACCAGTTCCGGCCTCTGCCACCAGCGAACGACCACGTACGGTAGCTCCTAGCTTCTCCTTTCTCTTCCTCGTTTCATCTTCCTTTAATTCAAGGTAAGAAATCCTAAATGATGATTTGAGATTATTAAATATAGTTTACAGATTTGAGTTGTTGATTTTGCTAAAGTTGTTCATGTGTTTACTGAGAATAATTTTGGAGTTCTTATTGTATCAGAAATTGGGTTTTATATTTTAATTTACTGAAATTGGGTTCATTTCTATTATTAAATTTATTTTATTAAAGTTGTTGATTTTACGAAAGTTGTTCATGCTGTAAACTGTTTTGCAAATTGGGATTATTTGACTTCAATTCTCCTAAGTGAATGCATGTTGCTGAAATTGTGATTTATCTGTGCAATTACAGAGTTTGGGTCATAACAATTATAGTGTTTGGATCATAACATATATGTATGTCAGTGTATAAGAATGTGATATTTGATATTTCCCACGGAATTCCCAACAGAATCTGTCAGAAATCTGCAATTGAAAATTTTGTGGGCCCTACAAATATATTTATTTATTATTTAATTAATTTAATATAAAATGAAATAAATTTAATTTAATTTATTTTATTAGACAAAATAAATGTTAAAAATTATTTAATATATTATAATATAAAATAAATAATAATAATAAAATAAATTGAATAAAATAAATCAAATTTAAATTAATTTAATAATTTTTTTTTAAAATATAATATAATATTATATAAAATAAATTAATGTATATTAAATTTAATTAAATTAAATAAAATTTTAAAAAATTTACAAGTGAAGTTTAAAAATAAGATAATATAATATACTATAATATAAATTTTAAAATTTGAAAATTCAATATTTATTAATTAAAAAACTAAACAAATAAAAGAAAATATAATAATAAACTTAAATAAATTTTAAAAATTAGATAATTTAATATAATATAAAATAAAATAAAATAAAATACTTAATTAAATTAAATTGAATAAAACAAAATAAATTTGATTTAATTTAATAAATAAATTAAATTTAATAAAAAATATTTAAAAAATTTTAAAAATGTAATAAAATAAAATAAATTTAATTTAAGTACCATAATTTAAATTAAATTTAAAATAAAATAAAATACAATAATAAATACAATTAAATTTTATAAAATAAAATAAAATAATTTATTAGTAGTCTTCATATATATTCCAAATAACAATTCTCAGAAACTAATTAGCACTTACTTAGTTTTTTATTGGCAAAATAAACTAAGTAGCATTTGCTTAGTTTGCCATAATTTTCAATAAACTCAATAATCAAGTATTATATGTATATATATACATATATGTACTATAATATGAAACTTAGAAACCCGTTTGATAAGGAGTGAATGTCGAACATTAATCTCTATAGATTCCAAATAACAATTCTCATAAACTAAGTACCACTTACTTAGTTTATTATCATTGGCAAAATAAACTAAGTAGCATTTACTTAGTTTGCCACAATTTTCAATATATAAATGCAATAATACTCTCCCTACATATATGTATTCTTTCTTGTATGCAGGTTTCGACATAGCAGTTGCAGCTAATAGTACTCCAACCGGTTTCCTCGGTAACGATTAAAAAAAAGGGGTCATAGTTCCTGTTTGTGTCCTATACTTGAATAATAAAGGTAATTGAATTACTGCAGACATTCCTCACTGTTCAATCATAATAGATGGCAACATCCGGAAGGAGTGTCAGTAAGTTGTTGAACAAATTTCTAGGTTAAACAACCCTCTAGATGAGCGAACAATTACTTCTCTCATAAGATTGAATCATCTCCCCATATGGGTCCAATCTATGATATAAACAGCTTTCTCACCACTTCGAATTCCTCAGATGGGTAGTTCTCACAGAACGTCACACCTCTTGTATGAGAACTATCCATTTGAGGAATTCGGAGTGGTGAGAAGCTGTCTATATCATGGATTGGACCCATATGGGGAGATGATTCATTCCTAGCAGAGAACTGATCGTTCGTTCATCTAGAGGGTTGCTTAAGCTGAAAATTTGTTTAATAGCTTAATGAAACTCCTTCGGGATGTTGTCATCTATTATGATGGAACACTGAATAATGTTTGCAGTAATTGAATTAACTTTATTATTAGAGTATAGGACACAACAGGAACTACAACCTTTTTTTTCCGATTGCCGACTCAAGTAGAGATTCCACGTAACAATTCTCATAAACTAAGTAGCATTTGTGTAGTTTGCCACAATTTTTAATAAACTAAGTAACATTTTTAATTATATATGTACTATACTTTGAAACTTAGAAACTCGTTTAACATACACTCAATAGGGGTGAATGTCGAACAGTCCCCAGTTTGGGACTGTTATTGGATGTTATATCTCTCACTTAGGCCGGTGCAAATACGAAACGATACATTTTTTGTTATTTTGAGGATTAATCGACTGTTATCTCTATATGTTATCCGTAGCGCATACTTAGATTAAGTTATCTTAGTCTATTTCGTGTGCTTGGAGACCATGGGGAGGTGCTGCCGAAAATTTTCTTGAAACTCATGAAACGTACTCAACGTGTTTGCACTAGTGATGAGACGCATCCAATAACGGGATAGAAGTCTTACCCCTATCCTATAGAGATACTAGGTAAATCTAATTCACGCATGAATATCCAAATTAACTTAATAGCGTACTTCTGTGTAGTTAAAAATGTCAGTCGACCGGAGTTGGATGTACCGTAGGATACCCAGTGATAGGGAGGGGATTAGTCTCAGCTTATCGTGTTGAGGTTTTAGATTTCTTGAACAAAGCACTAGAACATACAGATGATCCGCACGGGAAGATGTGATGCCCGTGTGTCAAGTGTATAAAATATGATTGGGAAAAAAGTCGACGAGATTAAATTCGACTTATTTTCTCGTGGATTTGTGGATGGGTACTTCGTATGGACTCATCACGAGGAATCGGAAGTGACTGAAAATATTGTGGAACTAACCAATTCCACGGGATTCATACGTCGAAAACTATGATCCAATTGAGATGTTGGTCGATGTTTATGGCCCTACTACTATTGACTGGGCTGAATATTAACCTTCTTCAAGCAGTGCGAAACAAGTTCCAAATGATACAGTTGCTGCCTTTTACAAGTTGCTATCTGAATCTGGGGTCGCGTTGTATCCGGGAAATAATACGAACACCAAGATTTCTGTAGTGACGATGCTCTTACTACTTCAAGAATGAGAACGACTATAGTGAGAGAGGTTTCAACGATTTGTTCGCTATAATTAGATAGTTCTTACCCAAGGATCATATTCTTCCTGTGAATTATTACGAAGTGAAGAAGATGGTCAAGGGATTAAATATGGAGTATCAAAAAATTGATGCTTGTGAACAGGATTGCATGTTATACTACGGGGATGACAGAGATAAGGGACAGTGTGATATATGCAGCTTATCGCGCTACAAGGTTAGAAAACGTGGGGGGAAGGAGAAACATGTTCCCAGGAAAATCTTACGGTACTTTTCACTTACGCCGAGACTTCAACGACTATTCATGTCGTCTTATACGGCTCAACATATGAGTTGGCATTGAACAAGGGATGTCGTGCCTGGTCAGCTGACTCACCCAGCGGATAGAGATGAATGGAAGAGATTTGATGTAAATTATCCTGAGTTTACGGAAGAAGTTAGGAATGTTAGGCTTGGAATGGCTACTGATGGCTTTTGCCCTTTTAATAATTTTGGCCAGCCATACTAAGTTTAGCCAGTTATTATGGTCGCTTATAATCTTCCACCGGCAATGTGCATGAGGGATCCGTATTTGTTTTTGACTTTACTCATTCCGGGGGATAAAAGTCCTATAAAAGACCTTAATGTGTACCTTCGACCGTTAGTGGATGAACTAAAGATGTTGTGGGAGATAGGGGTTCAGACATTTTACTAATATCGCGTTCATTTAAAGAGGAAGCGTATACTTTTAACCTAACTTTTACTGCAACAGAATTGGAAACATTCACTAATGCTAATTTCCAACAGTGGTTTAAGAAAAGGGTTGAAGTGGTGAATATTTCTGAGCGTTTTATAGATGTCATCCAAGGACCTTACAAAGTTGTTAGTTCTTTTCCTGGTTGCATCGTGAATAGGTACAGATTTAGAGTCGATGACTTGCATGAACTCACATCAGTCAATTCTAGGGTTGTGGTGTTAGGAAGCTGGTACCAAGATTCTGAGTCCAATTACTATGGTCGTATACAGGATGTAGTTGTGCTCAATTATCACGGCGGCAAAAAGGTAGTTACATTTAAGTGTAGCTGGTTTGATACTGAAAAGGGGGTTAAAGTTAATCGTAATAGAATCACAACCGTGGATATCAAGTCGGTGTTAAAGTCTAAAGACGTGTACGTGTTAGCAAGTTAAGTGACTCAAATGTATTACGCTCCTAATGTCGTAAATACTCGAAGCCCCTGGTACACAGTAGTCACTACTAAAACACACTCATTTAATGCTGATAACATGTTTGGTATGGATGAGGCGTTGCAAGAAGATGTGAGCAACCCATTGGCCGTAGTGTTCCATGCTGAAGATGTGGTGATTACTGATGTCATTGACGTACCTAACGATGAGGATGTCAAGGAAAACGTACACATGAATGATTATGTAGTCGTTGAGGATAATAACAATGACGAAACTAATCTCGAAACTGAGGATGAAGAAGATACCGAATCCGAGAATGATATACACGTTAATTCTGATGGGTTTGATGACGTGCGTAATTGAAAATGAGCTTTGATATTAGTATTTACCACATATTGTTAAAACTTACATATTCGTAATCTACCAATTTTGTTATTTCAGTAGGATATTCATGGTTAGACATAGCGGTGGAGGTCGCCGAGGTGGTGGGCGATCTGGTACTGGAGACGGTAGTCATGATGGAGGCTCTTCTTCAGGTACGAGTAAGTTATCTTAACTAGGATTTAAATATATCTAAAGCTACATTAATTACAATGATTATTGAATTACTATGTTAAATACAATTATTACAGATGCACCTCGTCGACGACACCGAGGGACGAACTTCGGTATTTTTGGTCGTCTGCCGGCAGTGCCACTTACAGTACCGGTGGATGTCGTTTCCCAGCAGTAAGTGTCAATATATTCGTACTATTTCTATCAGTTATTGCAAAACACAATTCACATAACACATATTGTTATACTTTTTCTGTAGTATACTAGACCCAGTGGCTAAGCACACCCTACACGCAATTTGTTTGACGCATCTCCCGAGAGGGTGCATGCGGTTCAATCAGTATGCGCGGTACGATGCCACTTTTATGCAGACCGTCTTGCAGGAGTTCCACGTAAATTAAGCATATTATCACTACATAGTTGTATTGAGATAACGAAATCAATTGTTCTTAATTTTAAATAATCTTTTGTTATAGGTTTATTATCGATTTGACCCGAGCATCTCCCAGTCAGTTGGCAATGATGTGATTGAGCATCACGTCACTGCGAATTACTCTGGATGGCAGTATGAGATGCGATAGAAGGCAGCCCGGGCAGTTGTGGACCATCCCGGGACCACCATCAGAGATCATCAGCCCTGTATAGTCTCCGATTTAGCCTGGGAGGCTAGTGTGCGCACTGGGAGGCTGCTGACTTCAAGAAAAAGTCTGAGCAGACGAAGAAGAACCGTGGTCAGCTCCGGATAGTACACACCACTGGTTCTCAGTCGTTCGAGGAGGCGAAGACAGTAAGTGCGTTGTATTTATTTATTTATGTGTCATGTTGTCACACAAATACTTAAGATCTATTTTATAAATGTTTGTATTAGGCATTGGGGAGGACCTTGGGCCGAGATCCTACCATTCTAGAGTTTTGGGATCGAGCCCACACGCCTAAGAACGAGCGTGTTTTGTCTCAGGAAACTTTAGCTATAAGGGTAAAACTCATCTTATTATTTAGCTTTTAATAATATTCAATCGTAAATAAAATGATATAATTAACATACGTATACGAAATACATTACAGGACCGATTTTAGAGGCTTCGGGATGAGCGTATAGCTGAGCTGGAGACTATTAGGAGGGGTTCTGAGCCGTTAGATTCTGCCACCCCTCTTCCCGATATTGTATTAGATCGGGATGAGGAGCTTAGACTATGGGTCGCGTCTCAGGATCCCCCTACTAGTAGTACCGGCAGATATCGAGTGTTGGGTCTGTCGAGGATACCCGCATATACACTTCCTGGAGGTAATATTTTTTTATGTTTCATGAAATTATCCGAATTTATCATATTATATAAATTATTATTAGTAATCGAATTTGTATCTCTTTATAGGCTCCAGCCAGCGCCAGCGTCCAAGAGCACATGTCAGACCATCTCATACGGGCGCTGACTTGGATGATGATATCTTTCGGCGGCTGATAGGGGCCGTGTCGGATAGGTACCATACCGATCCAGTCTTTCGGCATCAGCAGTTGCCTTCCAGTTTTCGTCTTCACCAGATTGCTCAGTATATTATAGCAGGGGCCTCTGCAAAGAGTACGAGATTATCACGGGAGCAGTTCGACGCTTGGAGCGCCGAGATGCTCCAGATGGTGATTACCTTCTTGGAGGAGGCTTTTCGTCCGCCCCCACCTACTCAGGTATTCTTATTGTTTATGTTTTTTAATTAAGGCTAGTTTGTTAATTCTCTCTCTCTCACACACACACACACACACACACACACACACACACACATATATATATATATATATATATATATATATACGGACTAATGATTTATATTTTTGATTCTATCAACAGGATGGCGATGACGAGCAGGCTGACGATGATGAGCAGGAGCACGAGGCTGATTTTCATACACCAGAGCAGCGTCGTTCACCTCCGCCCGATGATGACACTTTTACTAGTTTATAGTTCATTTGTATATATTCATGTTATTGTAGAACTTTTGTATATATTGTATTATCTAATTGCTTCTGTAAAACTATTGTAAATTATATTATTTAACATTTATGGAACATTAGCTTTTATTTGTAATTGGTTAGCTTATAATACGTTTTGATGGATATTTGAATGTGAATGATAATGAGTTGAAGATTACGTTTTAGTGTTACGTTGCATATTTGAATGTGAGATACAGGTTTATATTACTGTGTATTGGGTTGTGACAGGTTACAGGTACATTAATGGGTTTAAACACCTGGAAACTGAACTTTTAAAATCTGCATTTAAAAAAAAATTAGTTAATTCCGACGAAATAGGGTATGATCGATGGAACTTCCATCGGAATTAACAACTAATCAATTTTTAACAAATGCCAAAATGTCCTAATTTTCAGTCAAACATACATTAACTTCGATGAACTATATCCGTCGTAACAACGATATCTCCGACGTAAATTCGTCAAAGTAAATAAATAGACAATTTTAATAAATATCTGATTATTTTAGTTTTCAGTCGGAAATAGTATAAGTTTGAGGGAATAAGTCCGTCGAAAATAAGTACTATTATATTCGACGAAAAGTTTTGTCCTATATATTCTGTCGAAGATAGTTCATGTTCGACGAACATCCGTCGGAGATACGTTCGTCGAAGAAAATGAATATCCGACGGATTTTTTGACGGATCTTATTTTCAACACGAATATTTATGACCGAATATCTGACAAATATTTCCGTCAAAAATATTATATTTTCGACTGAATAGGCTTATGTCCGACGGATTATTTCGTCGGACTTAAATTTTTTTCTTGTAGTTATATTAAAATGACCACGGATAATAATAATCATGTTACAAAGCAATTACTATCATTGAAAGTTCGAAGTCTTTAAAAACAAGCATAAAAGTGTTGCTGAATGCATATACTGTTAGAATGCATGCATGTGATTCCCTATGGAGGGAACCTTTCTTCCCCCAACCCGTGATCTCCCCCTTTTCTTCTCCTCCTCTTCCTGTGACTCTCTCCTTCCCTTTTTTTTCCCTTCTTCTTCCTTGACCCTTGCCTATATAAAGGCAGTGATAGTGAAGAAAAGAAATAAGAATTTCCTTGAAGAATTTCTCTCTCTCTTCTCTTTCTTATTCTCTCTAAATTTATGCAGCAATTATAAGAGTATATTTATACACTTCACTAAAGTTTTATAACACGTTATCAGCACGAAGCTCTAACCAACTAAGATGGTAAAATTAAATTCTTGCAATTTATTATTATATTACCGGTTTGGCTATGCCACTAATAATATAATTTTATTCTTATAATTACCTTTAAATTCTTGCAATTTATTATTATACTACCGGTTTGGCTATGCCACCAATAGTATAATGTCATTCTTACATGCAATTGGCCTGGCTTTGCCGCCTATTATATTCTTTAGCTGTCAAGTTATATTTATGTTTTATTGTCCATTTTAAATTATGTTATTTACAGAGGTACCATTTATCCTTGTTGATCTTACAAGACTTGGTGGAAACCTTTTTGCCATTAAATTCTGTTATTTACAATGGTACCATCTATCCTTGTTAATCTTACAAAACTTGGTGGGAACCTTTTTACCGCTTATTAATTTGTGGGAATAACCTGTATATACGGACTACCGCATACCTGGTGAATATCCTTTGTATTCATTTCTTATTAAATTGTGGGAATAACCTGTATATGCGGAATAACGCATACCTGGTGAAATTCTTTTGTTATTCCATTCTTTATTATTCTGTTGGAATAACCTGTATACGCGGACTACCGCATGTATGGTAGAATTCTTCTGTTATTCCATTCTTTATTATTCTGTTGGAATAATCTGTCTATGCAAACTATCGCATGCCGGGTGAAGATCCATGTGCAATTTTATATATTGTGACGCCCCCAAAATAGGTCCAATCCACCCAATCTATTCTGAGTCGCCAAATACATGGTACAAAAAACAACTACAACTTCATTATTACAATTGTCGCGCAAAATACAACAACACATATACTGTGAGTTTAAATACCAACTGTGACTCTGGACACCAACTTGTGTCAGCACCTCACATTGATACATTACATAAAGGTACAGTCATTAACTATTTTAGAAATTAAAATCTTTTGAAAATGCTCATGAAAACCTTCGTACATGGGAGGCCATGCATATAAGTTATAATAGATATCATATGACTGGAGAATTATCCTTGGTTGACCCAATAGACCCCAAGGAAAAATGAGAAGATTACTATCATGTTCTTTCCAATGGTGAGTCTTCTCTTGACATATAACTATCTCCACTGTCCGCAATTGAAAATTATATTTCAACCAAACTCCAAGATCATATAGGTAGTGCTCGTAGATATACTCAGCAAGTGGATATTCACAACCCTGTCTTATGATAACACGAGGTTGTATGTCATTAGACATCTTGTATGATAGTGGCAAAACACATTTCCAAAGTTGGGTTCGCCTCACCCTATTTTGTTCACCAAAATTAAATATCAAATGACGTATACAATACGACACACTTAGCTAAAGTTCTCAATAAAATTATTTTCATACTATTTAGGGAGAACCTCAACAGCTATAGACCACCGTTCTATTCCCCTGCTATCCCCGCTCGACC
Organism: Panax japonicus; assembly: GCA_020205505.1. Classification (NCBI taxonomy): domain Eukaryota; kingdom Viridiplantae; phylum Streptophyta; class Magnoliopsida; order Apiales; family Araliaceae; genus Panax; species Panax japonicus. The sequence continues at coordinate 65,766,117 of CM035110.1, forward strand.
TGGCAACACTCTTATTACCTGAAATGAATTATGAATCAAAAGGGTGAGCACAACTAGCTTAGTAAAGAATATCATGACTAAAGATAATTAAATTATCAATAGCCTTCATCAGTAATAAATCAGAGATTTAGAACATATGGTAGATGATAAAACTTTTCAACCATAGTTGCAGTGGAACGAGCAATCCATTAGAAGAGTCAAATAGACCATAAAGTCTATTATCTTCTCCATGTTAATAGTCCACAAACAATGTTTTATCCCTGTAGCATCAATCAACAGTTTCTGTCCACAATCATGTGAATAACTCATAATCATAATTGTGGTTCTAAATTCCTCTTTTCATTTAGGACGAAGATAAATTACATTTGTTAGTTCCCGAAGGCACAATAGTTATCTAGAAGGGGGAGGGAGGGGGTTGAATAGATATTAAAAACTTTTATTTGTTTAAAGAATGTTTTGATAAATCTTTAAGCACAACGGAATTATTGATTCTTCGAAAAACCTTTTAGATACCAGGTTAAAGAGAGAAAGGCAGTTATTGCAATTATAGCAGTTATAACAGTTATAAAGACACAGTTGTTTTTAAATGGTTCAGAGCACTCAAAGCTCCTAGTCCACTCTTCTACTCCTTGAGTAGGAAATCCACTAAGGATGTCTTTTACACTTTCTGAATCTCACAGATTCTTTATAGACCAGGAGTCTAGGCACTTCTAAGTTCACTCTTAAACTCTTCAAGTCCAACAAACTTGGCTCTTTATAGTTCACTTAGAACTCTTCAAGTTCTTCTGACTTGGAACTTCTTACTTTAGTAGATTGATAGTTGTTGAGTTATGATTGAGGCTACTCAGTTGCAGTTAAGCACTTGTTCGAAAGAACTGAGTAGCTGAGCAAGATTTCACCTTTTTCTCAGATCGTAGAGTTCAGCGTTTTGTTCAATACTTGCTTTCCTTTCTTGTGTGTCTGTATTCTGTATATATATGGGATCCTTAAAATCTATCCGTTGAAGTCATCTGATGAAGCATTAAATGCGTTTGGCATTTCTTAGCTTTAATGGAGACATTTCTGCATATCTTCTGAATTGCATTCTGGCCCACTAACACGACAGACTGCTTTCTCACCTAACACTTGAAAAGGTGTTTTCCTCTGCCCAATGGTCCTTTTCTTAGCTTCTTGACTACGTTTCTTTTGATCAATACTAAAGATATCTTTTGTACCGTTGGGACTGGTGAGAGCTTCAACATTCAAAGCCCATTCCTTATTTGTTGGAGTCTATCTTCAATTGAACGACAGGGCTTGATTTTTCTGACACAAGGCATGTGACACTCTACTATTCAAATTTTAGTGTCTTATCATATTGATGCTTGCTCTTAAGAGTACACTACGCTTTCTTCACACGAAGATCATCACTTGCTCATCTTGCAAATTCTACATTTCTGAGAGCACACTAGGATCTCTGAGTTAGCTCGGCAAACATCTGGACCACTCTACGATTCTTGGAGAGGCCCTTCAAGGTAGATACACTACGATCATCTCAGCTATGCGATCCTGCTTTAGCTTCTGCATTCTGTTGATCAGACGGATAGACTACCAGCCTAATTATTTCTTTCTAGCCATAGATCAACCTAACAGATTTGATCACTTTATCTATATAGGTAAAACACTTAAAGACTAAGATCAACCTAACAACTTTGATCTATCACTAAGTCCTTATACATATATTTTTTGAAGGACTTTACATAATCATGAACTGTTTCATAAAACATCAAATCACAATATGTATTCTTCCAATAATCTCCCCCTATTTGATGTTGACATAACCAAGGAGATTTGTTGTCATGATTATAAATTTTTATATGCAGTTGCAGAAAAGTAAACATGACTTAGTATTTCAGTGAGCAGCTGAAATTTCTAGAGAATAAGCATGAATTTATTGATGTATGGAGACAGATTTTACATTTAAGAATGACTACATCAATACAATTTGAAATTCAACTTATCTCTATTTCTTTGGCCTTTTGCTTCTTGGAGGATTTGCATATTCCTCAGCTCTCCTCTTTATGTTTGCTTCATCTCTTCTAGCCAGATCTTCTAGCTCACTTGGACTTAGTCTGGGATTGTGATCATGCCTATTCATGAATGCAGGATCTCTAATTGGCATTTGTAGGCATGTTGTTGTCACCGCATGAGAGCTGGTAGTTAACCCTTGACTCCTTAATGGTTGAGCCATTAAAATTTCCTGTTGATCAAACGTTGAGTCTGATGGTTGGTTCATGGAGTCTACTGAGTGATTTTCATTGGCTTTGATTGGAAGTGACCTTTGCCTCTGCCCTTGCCTCCCTGATCTCCTTGCCCTTTATTCCCCCCCTTTATGTCAGCATCAAGGGTTCAAATGTCTTCCGAGAGGCGAGTGACTCCTTGAACAAGCTCATTGAGTTGACTCTGAGTTTGAACAATGTCCTCACGATTTTCTTGGATCAAATCATTAGAACGAGTTTCTCGTCGTTGAATTATGTCAAGGACAGTCTCAGTTTGCTTCATTTATCCCATGGAAAAGTCTTGAAACTCTTTGACTGCAGTTTGAAGACTTTTGATGCTCTGTATCATCAGATTGTTCTGATATTCTTGTGTTTCTGTAATATCGAGACAACATCCCTATGCTTTTTAGCTGCAAGAAAGTGAATATCGTCCCTGTCTTTAATGCTTTAATTAAAGCATTTCTTTGATGATCTCTTTGAGTGTTTTAGACAGTTCGGAGCTTAGGGAGCTAGGAAGATTGTTTACAACATTGATCATTGATGTTAATCTCAGTTGTATCAGTGCAGTATGATCTTTAAGACTCTCGTCTAGTTCTTTGATCACTTTCTCAGACATAGCTGACAAATCAACTTTTGTGGATAGTTCTGACAGGATTTCATCTAGATTTAGAATTTGTGAGGTAGGTGACGTGCTCTTGAATTTATCTTGCAGTGAGTAGAGAGTAAGTTCAAGATTGAAGCATTCATTTCTAGATGAGGAGGGAATATCTGAAGGAAGAGCCTGGGTTTGAATATTGAAGCTTAGTGACTCTACAATTTATGGTGGATACTCTACCAAAGGGCTAGAGTCAGTGATCGTAGAGGTGGTAGGCTGTGGGATTAATAGGGAGTGGCTCTTATTTGGTTCCTCAGTTACAGAATTTTGATATTCTGCAACTGGAAATTAATTTAGTGGATGAAGAATCACTTCCAACTATTACGGGAATTCATAGAATTGATTAAATGAGGATGGTGGCAAGTGATTATTTCTGAAAAGAGTTGGGATAGATAGTAACTCAAGTGTGTTTTTTGAGGAAGAAATGTTGGTGAGAAGCTTCTTGGCAAAATTGAATTTCCCTGGGAATCCATTTGCGAGTACTGAGATAGCTGGATACTCTTTGAAACTGTAGAATATGTGATCCCAAGAGTTCAGAATTTGAGCTAGGTGGAAGGGCATCATAGGAAGATATGCAAATAGTTGCTCATAGTTGGCTCTTCAGTGCCCATCAATGCCTACATCTATGATCTCAATCTCATCATCTTCTTCTCTGTTTTCACTGGAGGATTCCATTATGTCAATTGCTTCAGGATGTTCTTGCACTGGTTCTTCATTATCTCCTCTAGGAATTTCTTTTTCTGCTATTGAGGTGTCATGATCCTCCCCCTCATCTTGATCATTATTTTGAAATGTCTATAGCTCCCCCTCAACTGGAGCATCCTTTGGCAGGAAATCTTCAGGCATCTCCCCCTCAGCAGGAGTATCTATTATCTTCAGATCTTTTGGTGTCTCCCCCTCAGCTGGTTCCTTTTCAGCAGACAGTTCTTTGTCTTCCTTATTTAGAGCTTTCTCATTGACAAGAATATACTTCTTGACCAATTTCCTTCTTGGCTTTTTAGGCCGTGCCACAGCCTTAGGACTTTCTTCAGTTTTGTTCTTCAGATCAGCCAATACATTTGATGCAGCTGCTTTCTTGTTTGGTCTGGGCTCTATGATCGGAGGAGACTCTACGATCGAAGAGGATGATGGCTTTTTGCTCTTGTGGCTGATCTTACTCATCTTTAGCAGCTGAGATATAGTTGCTCTATCTTCTTCTGCCTCAGCCTGCTGTTCCTTTCTTCTTAGGATCCTTAGAGTCTCAATATCTGAGGACTCTACAGACTTGTTGGTGGTGGATCCTTGAGGTTCTTTTGAAGTTCTGGCTTTCTTTTTCCCTTTTCTTTTCCTGATAAAGCAATAGGTTCCCCTTGATTAGCTTCTTCTTCTTCTTCTTCTTCATTTTCTTTGAAAACAGACATATTCCCTGGCAATCCTGTTCCCTTTATTTCACCAGTTCGACCACTGGATTCAGACATCATCTTCATATTTTCAGCTGGATTTCTTTTCTAGTTTTCAAACAACTGCTGAGTCATTCGTCGATTTGGATTTATGGTTTCTCCTTCATCATCCTCAATTAGGCCACCAAGAGCAGCCTGTAGGATAATGCTGATAAATCGTTCGTAGAGCATCTTCTGTGAGCTCTTTATTTTCTTTGAGCTGATTAACCATTTTCCAATCCACTCAACTAATAGAGCCCCATAGTTGAGTTGTATTTTGTAACATATGGCAGTCATGAGTTTGAGTTATACCTCATTCACAGAGTCATGACCTGAGCTCTTACAGCACATGCATTTTCCAACAATATCAGCTAGAAACTCATACCTTTGTGGGAACTCCTTCTTTTTGTATCCTTTAAAAGAAGGTGACTTCTTGTGATGCATCTTCTTGAGACCCTTGTGAAAATCTATGCCTTCTATGGACGGGTGCCCTTCTGATTTGAGACCTAGGGCTAGGTTGATGTCCTCAGCCTTTAGTTTGCTTTCAACGTTCCTTACTTTTGCAGTGATGATGTTGTTTTCAAACACACCGTTATTGTAGAACTCTTTTACCAGCTTCAGGTAGATCAATGTGTCCATACCCAAAGCTTCTTCGAGACCTGCCTTCTTTAGTAGCGACGGAGTCTTGTGAAATTGGGGTTCAGCAGTTTTGAACTCATTAAAGCATAGTCTGTAGCTGGAGATAACACTGGAACCTGCCATTGATTTCTTCGCAGGAAGTAAAATTGACTAAGATTGCTACTGATTTAGGGTTTCTTCTTGAGAGAGGAAGAGACAGATGGTATTTTGAACTTTTAAATTTCAAATAGACGATTTTAATTTGTACTTTAAACTTCCCTCTCTCTATTTTTCTTAGTGGGACAGGTGTCGAGTTTCGCTTGGCTCTATGAATTTTGACAGAGATGGATTGTACTGAATTGCCCTTAACTCCTTCTAGGATGATATATTCTTTAGTGGGACTACGATCGTTGAGATGGTCCTTGGAGTCGTCGAGTCTGTTCTACTATCGTTAAGTCTGTGTAGCAGTTGTCGTGTCTGAGCTGTAAACGTAGAGTCTAAACTGCGATCATTGAGTCTGATTGTCAATCGTAGAGTCTAAACAAGTCCTTTTGATGAATCTTTTTGACTTAGCATTCTCCTTCAATTAAGGTAGCTCGGGAAGGGCCAACCTCTTGAATGAAACAAGGGTTAGGTTTGTCCCTGAGGAACTTATCAGAGAGAATGCTTTGATTTATGCTTGATCATCATAGGGTGCTCCTTTTGTTTTGTTGATGTAGCTCTGCTATCGTTGAGTCTGTGCTGCGATCGTTGAGTCTTCACTGTGATCGTTGTCATTCTATGACACTCTAGCTCTACGATCGTGGACTTCCTTTGATCATGTCTTTGATTTCGGACATACCCCTTAAATCTTTATGGTTAACACAAACTATAGCATAATATTTCAGGTTTGCAAGTTAAGCATGCCTAGCTCACTTATCAATTTTTTGAATCTGGAATCATCTAGAGGTTTTATAAAAACATCAACAAGTTGATTTTCAGTAGGAATATATTGTAAAGATATATTTCCATTTTGTACATGATCCCTAATGAAGTGATATCTTATTTCTATATGTTTAGTCCTAGAATGCATGACAGGATTATGAGTTATAGCAATTGCACTTGTGCTATCACAATGAATAGGTATGGATTTGAATTCAAACCCATAATCTGCTAGTTGATTTTTCATTCATAGGATCTGAGCACAGTAACTGCCAGCAGCAATGTACTCAGCTTCTGTAGTTGAAGTAGATACTGAGTTTTGCTTCTTGCTAAACCAGGACATAAGTCTGTTACCTAGTAGTTGACAAGTGCCACTGGTACTTTTTCTATCTATTTTGCAGCCTGCAAAATCAACATCTGTATATCCTTATAGCTCAAATGAGGATTCCTTGGGATACCATAACCCCAAGTGGGGTGTACCTTTGAGAAACCTAAAAATCCTCTTAACAGCAGTTAAATGAGATTCTTTAGGGCTAACCTGAAATCTAGCACAAATACATGTTGCAAACATTATATCTGGTCTATTGGCAGTTAGATATAAAAGAGAGCCAATCATACCACTGTATTGAGTTGTATCAATACTTTTACCTTTTTCATCTTTGTCAAGCTTGGTTACAGGAGCAATTAGGGTTTTCATGGGAGAGGCGGACTCCATGCCATACTTCTTAAGTAAGTCTTTAATGTACTTGGCTTGATTTATGAAGATTCCTTCATCAGTCTGCTTTACTTGTAGTCCAAGGAAGAAGTTCAACTCACCCATCATGCTCATTTCAAACTTGCTCTGCATAAGCTTGAAGATTCTCTTGCATAACTTTTCATCAGTAGAACCAAAAATGATATCATCAACATAGATTTGAACTAATAGGACTTTATCCTTATGCTTTCTAAGGAATAGTGTGGTATCTACTCTACCTCTAGTGAATCCATTTTCAATAAGGAAGTTAGTTAGTGTTTCATACCATGCTCTAGGTTCTTGTTTAAGACCATATAAGGCTTTGTCTAACCTAAAGACATAATTAGAAAGAGATGGATTGATGAAACCTGGAGGCTGCTCTACATAGACTTCTTCTTGAAGTTCACCATTCAAGAATGCACTTTTGACATCTATCTGGAAGACTTTGAACTTCATGTGAGCAGCAAAGGCAAGGAATATTTTGATGGCTTCTAGTTTGGCAACAGGTGCAAATGTCTCATCATAGTCAATGCCCTCTTCCTGAGAGTAGCCCTTGGCTACTAGTCTAGCCTTATTCCTTGTTATCACCCCATCTTCATCCATTTTGTTTCTGAAGACCCACTTGGTTCCAATTACAGGATGGTTCTTTGGTCTTGGAACCAATCTCCAAACATTTCTTCTCTCGAACTGATTAAGTTCTTCCTGTATGGCATCTATCCAGCTGGAATCTTCCATAGCATCCTCTATCTTCTTTGGTTCTATTTGAGATATGAAGCTTAGATAGAAGCATTCATTTTGAGTGGCAGCTCTTGTCTTGACTCTCGCACTTGGATCTCCAATGATTAGATCTTGAGTGTGATCTCTTGCTCATTTTCTTCCTGTTGGGACATCTATTCTTATGCCTTCTTGTCTTAGCTCTTCAAGATCTATTTCTTCTTCTTGGCGTGGAGTTTCGTTGTCTGGCATAGGTCTCTCTACGATCTCGTTTCCTTGCTCAACGATTTCACTGTCAGGTTCTACGATCGTAGTGTTGAGCTCGACGTCCTCGTTCGTAGTGTCTTCACTGTTGATCGTAGTATCTTAGAGCACTGTTTTGTCTAAGTCTATTTCATCAAAGATGGTGTGAATCGAGACTTCTACACTCAGTGTCTTCTTGTTGAACACTATGTAGGCTTTGCTGTATGTGGCATATCCAAGAAAGATTCCTTCGTCTGATTTTTGTTGAAACTTTATCAAGTACTGCTTTCCATTGTTGAGTATGTAGCATGTGCAGCTAAACACATGAAAGTAGCTGAAACTTGACTTTCTTCCTTTTCAAAGTTCATAAGGAGTCTTCTTAATCGTAGAGTGTATGAGTTATCTATTCTGAGTATAGCATGCAGTGTTGACTGCTTCTGCCCAGAAGTATTCTGGTAGATGAGCTGCCGCTAGTAGAGTCCTTCTAGCCTCTATTAATGTCCTATTCTTTCTCTCAGCAAATCCATTTTGTTGGGGAGTTCATGGAGCTGAGAAGTTGTGATTAATCCCATTGTCTGTGCAAAACTGGTCCATTTATGAGAAATCGAATTCTCTACCATGATCACTTCTTATGGCCTTGATTTTCTCTCATTTCTCATTCATCACCAGCTTGAACATCTTGATCAGTTGAGAGCTTGTTTCATCTTTTGAGGTTAGAAAGAATACCCATGTAAATCTGGTGTAGTCGTCGACTACGACCAGTGAGTTTCTCTTTCCCCCAAGGCTCGTCGTTGGAATTGATCCAAAAAGATCCATATATAGTAATTGTAGAGGCTTGTCAATTGAGTTGATGGTTTTGCTCTTAAATGAGCTTCTGGTCTATTTTCTAAGTTGACAGGCATTGCAGGGCCTTTCTTTAACGAAGTTGAGTTTGGGTAGGCCTGCAACTAGATCTTTTGAATCTAATTTGGACATGCTCTTGAAATTGAGATGAGATAATCTTCGGTGCCATAGCCAGCTCATTTCTTCAGATGCTTTAGCCAGAAAGCATATTGTCTCATCTAAGCTTAGTTGACCAAGATTTACTGTGTAGACATTTTCTTCTCTTGTCCCGGTTAGCTTTACTGCAGATGTCTTCAGGTCTTCGACTTGGCATTGGTTGTTGAGGAAAGTTACTTGATGACCCTTTTCGCAGAGTTGGATAATATTTAAAAGGTTATATTGTAGTCCTTCCACATAGGCCACTTAGCTAAAGGATACTGCACCATTTCCTGTTGAGCCGTAGCCTCTTGTCTTGCCATAACTATTATCTCCAAAGATGACCGAGGGACCCTCCTTCTCTATGTAATTGGACAAAAGGGCTTTGTTTCCTGTCATATGCCTTGAGCATCCACTGTCCAAGTACCAGGTTTTGATTTTGAAGTCCTTTCCCTGCAAAAGTATTAAGCCTTCATTTTGGTACCCATACTTGCATATGTCCTATATTGTTAGTGCCCTTGGGGACCCAAATCTTCTTGACTTTGGGTCTCATATGCATGGAATTGTAATAACATTTGGCACACAAATCTTCTTGTGACCAGTAGTGTAGCACACAAATCTTTTGATATGATGCATGTTTGTGTGTGTGTGTGTGAAAGTTCTTCCTCCATTTGCACGTGTATGGGATATTGATTATCCTCCTGTTGGGCTGATATTCCTTCTTCCATGTGTTCTTATGTTTTATCGTTTGTGAAGAGTATGTTTTACTTCTACTATACCTTCCAGGTTGGTTCGTCGAGTTAATCTCATTGAACTCAATGATCCTTTGAGGTTGGTGAGTAGGAGCTAGATTACTCTTTTCTTTTCTGAAACCTAGACCAGCATGAGATCCCTTGCTCCTAGGAATATGGATTGAATCAGATGAGCAGGGTTTGACAGGCTCATCCCTCTGTGAGAATTTCACAAATATAATGCCTCTACTAAAACCTGAGGCATTTCTAGTTTTAATATCCTTTTCTTTTACCACACATGATTCTGAGGTAGGTTCCCCAAAGCCTAGCCCTGTTCTATCAGAGGCGCTTCTCTAAATAGAGATTAAAAAATCCATGGATGAAGAGGATTTATTCCATGTAGAGATAGTCTTTTCTAGATCCTCAATTTTTGAGGTTAGACTAAACTCTCTTTTTGCACTGAGCTCATTTGTTTGTCTCAAGAGCTTACTCTCAGCTTCAAGCTCAGAGAAAGAATTAGTACTGAGAAGAGCAGTTTTCAGTTCTTCATGAACCTTTTCTTTCTCCTTTTGAAGAAGTGAATAATCCTTAGACAGAACTCTAAACAACTTCATGTATTGGTGTAGATCTGATGTTATGCCATGTAATACAGTTCTAAGATCATCAATATCTACATCAGGAGAATTAAAGTCAAATACCTCATCGATACTTACTTCATGTATGTTGGAGTTCTACTTGTCCCTTGCACTTTTGGCCATTTGGGGATCTTCATCGTCTCCAGATTCTGGAGTTGAGTCATTATCAGAGTCACTCCACGATCCTCTACAAGGCCTTTGTCTTTCTTTGCTGGTCTCTTATTGCCTTTGTATTCCTTCTTTGCATGTGATTTCTTTTTGAGTTCTTCTCTGAGAGGTTTGTTGCAGTTGGCAATGAAGTGACCAGGTTTCTTGCAGTTGTAGCATAGGTCATTCATTTGTTCCTGGCTATTGTAGTTTCCAACTTTCTTTGGCTTTCTGGTTCTACATTGTCTCATGAATCTTCTTAGTCTTTTAACTAGCATTGCAAAGTCCTCATCATCATCTTCATCGTAGTCAGAATCAACTTCAGTGTTGATTTTGGAGGTGTTTTCAGTTACTTTGAGTGCAACACCTTTGTCCTTCTTTCTTCCTTCAGATAACGTTTCAGGTCATTATGTTAGCTCCAGTTCGTACTTGAGGAGGATGCCATATAATTGTTGAACAGTCATTTCATGTAGATTCTTTGATTCTCTAATGGCAGTGGTTTTGGCATCCCACTTGCTTGGTAAAGCTCTCATGATCTTTTTGATCAGATCTTTATTTGGATAGATCTTTCCATAGGCTCGTAGAGAATTGAGCATAATATTGAATCTTTCGTATGTAGCAGTGACGTTCTCTCCTTGAACATGGGCAAACATCTCATATTGTTGAGTCAAGAGAGATTGTTTGTTTTCTCTGACTTCTTATGTTCCTTCATGCATAATGAGTAGTGCTTCCCAAACCTCCTTTGCTGTTTTGCAGTTGACCACGTTTTCAAATAGATCATCTTCTAATGATTGAAATAAAATGTTCTTGGCCTTTTTGTTAAGTTGGACAGCTCTCTTCTCGTTCTCTGTTCATTCTCTTTTGACCTTGATCTGTACTTTGTATGGATCATCTGTAGTTGGTGCAAGCTTTGTAGGAACATAGGGCCCATTCTGAACAGTTTCAAGTAGATCTTCATCTATTGAATCCATGTAAGCTTGCATCATAACCTTCCAGTTAGCAAATTTATCTTTTTTGCACATAGGTGGCTTGCTGCCTCCTCCACTCTTTAATTCGCTTGGTAAGTGTGCCATTGGATCTACTCAAGCTTTGTAGGTTGTATTATAGAACCTGCTTTGATACCAATTGTTAGTTCCCGAAGGCACAATAGTTATCTAGAAGGGGGAGGGGGGGTTGAATAGATATTAAAAACTTTTCTTTGTCTAAAGAATGTTTTGATAAATCTTTAAGCACAACGGAATTATTGATTATTCGAAAAACCTTTTAGATATCAGGTTAAAGAGAGAAAGGCAGTTATAACAGTTATAAAGACACAATTATTTTTAAGTGGTTTAGAGCACTCAAAGCTCCTAGTCCACTCTACTACTCCTTGAGTAGGAAATCCACTAAGGACGTCTTTTACACTTTCTGAATCTCACAGATTCCTTCTAGACCAGCAGTCTAGGCACTTCTAATTTCACTCTTGAACTCTTCAAGTCCAGCAGACTTGGCTCTTTACAATTCACTTAGAACTCTTCAAGTCCTTCTGACTTGGAACTTCTTACTTCAATAGATTGATAGTTGTTGAGTTATGATTGAGGCTACTCAGTTGCAGTTAAGCACTTGTTCAAAAGAACTGAGTAGCTGAGCAAGCTTTCTCTTTTTTCTCAGATCGTAGAGTTTAGCGTTTTACGTTTTTGTCCATTTTTTTCAATACTTGCTTGCCTCTCTTATGTGTCTGTATTCTGTATATATGGGATCCTTAAAATCTATCCATTGAAGTCATCTGATGAAGCATTAAATGCATTTGACATTTTTGAGCTTTGATGGAGACATTTTTGCACATCTTCCGAATTGCATTCTGGCCCACTGACACGGCAGACTGATTTCTCACCTAACACCTGAAAAGGTGTTTTCCTCTGCCCAATGGTCCTTTTCTTAGCTTCTTGACTACGTTTCTTTTGATCAATACTAAGGATGTCTTTTGTACCGTTGGGACTGGTGAGAGCTTCAACGTTTAAAGCCCATTCTTTATTTATTGGAGTCTATCTTCAATTGAACGATAGGGCTTGATGTTTCTGACACAAGGTAGGTGACACTCTACTATTCAAATTGTAGTGTCTTATCATATTGATGTTTGCTCTTAAGAGTACACTACGCTTTCTTCACACGACGATCATCACTTGCTCATCTTGCAAACTCTACGTTTTCGAGAGCACATTAGGATATCTGAGTTATCTCGGCATACGTCTGGACCACTCTACGATTCCTGGAGAGGCCCTTCAAGGCAGATACACTACGATCATCTCAGCTTTGCAATCCTTCTTTAGCTTCTGCATTCTGTTGATCAGACGGATAGACTACCAGCCTATTTCTTTCTTTCTAGCCATAGATCAACCTAACAGATTTGATCTCTTTATCTATACAGGTAAAACACTTAAAGGCTAAGATCAACCTAACAACTTTGATCTATCACTAAGTCCTTATACATATATTCTTTGAAGGACTTTACATAATCATGAGTTGTTTCATAAAACATCAAATCACAATATGCATTTTTCCAACAACATCACCTGTCTTTACCTGAAACATCAAAGATCATGGTTATACCAAATCACAGTTCATGTTCATAATCATACTAATAAGTTCATCTTTGCACTACGGGCCAAAGATATTCATTAACAGTTCATCTTTACACTACATGCCAAAGATATTCAGCAACAGGTTATCTTTGCACTAAGGGCCAAAGATATTCAACAACAGGTCATTATTGCACTACGGGCCAAAGATATTCATCAACAATTCATCTTTGCACTACATGCCAAAGATATTCAACAACATGTCATCTTTGCACTACGGGCCAAAGATATTAATATCTCAAAGAAATATATAATCATTTTAGAATTTATATAAACAATAATTATAACCATATTGATCAATTCACCTTTGCACATAAGCTAAAGATATTTAATTATAAATTCAATGGTCATGATCATACTAGTCAATAATTTATTTTTGCACTACTGGCCAAAAAGAACCCACAGTCACGATCATACCAATAATCTACCCATCTTTACACTCAAGTCAAAGAGAAATATCATCATTAGGGTTATAAAAATGTTATATATGATAATAAAAACTAATATGATCAACAACTGCATTTAATTTCAAGAGTAAGATTCATAAATCAACGATAATTTGGTCAGAAAAAGAAACCAATTTTGTCGTGAATAGTACCCGTGAATAGTAACTCGTGAATAGTAACTCGTGAATAGTAACTCGTGAATAGTAACCCGTATTCGTACATAGTACCGTATACGTAAATAATATCATATACGTAAATAGTGCCAAATACATGAATATAGTGTCGTATACGTGAATAGTGTCGTATACGTGAATAGTAACCCCGACATGAAAAAGGTAAAAATTCCACAATAAAACTCATATCAATAATTCGGCATAATGATATTGAAGAAAATAATATCATTTAAGAAGAAAATAACATCCCTTACAATCCCTTAAAATCCCTTACAATCCCTTACTATCCCTTACCAATATAATGATAATATCCCTTACCTCAAAAGAGCAGTACTTCTGACTGGAATATCGGATATGACGCTGAAGAAAACTTGCGCTGATTAGCAACTCTCAAAGTATCAAAATACTCACAAAATACGCTCGATAATATAGGGAGAGAAAACTTATGTTTCTAGTGTGATTTTCAATTCTAACTCAGCACTCTATTTATAGGAAAATGTTAGAACGCCAAAACAGACTTGACCTGCAACCTGATGGCTTTACCTGCTACTATTCCCACCCACCACTTTTGAAATAAAATTTTAGCATATTTTTCACCAACCAAAGGTGGGGCCCACTCATTCAAGAATTTTCCACCAAAAATCATTTATAAACATAATTTCCGAATCAGTCACCTCTTAAAATTCATAACAAATCATACGTTATTTTTAACGGTTCAAAATTTGTGGACATGTACTCAACTTATATATGTATAATATATCCAAAAATAACAACGATCCAACGGTCGGATTAAAAATTATAACTCACGCAATATATCTCAAGAACACTAATTCTTCGAATTATGAGTCCTTCGGACCAGTTTCATTCAAACAGTCACCACGAAAAATCCACAATGAATTTTTGGGTGATTCTAATTTCTACGGTTAGCTTACTTCCGGGGATTTCTTTTGATATATGGCTCATCTCCTAACTCATTATACACAAAGAGTTATGGATTTTACAAAATCAAGTAATAAACTAATTTTTCTAAAAATCCCATATTTTGTCACTTTTCTAAGAATTCCACCATTCCGACTAAATACTGATAAAACACCTCAGCATTAATTCCTTCATTTATAACCACATAAATAAATAAATCCATCATTTATATCCACATAAAATAAATATTTTCTTATCATATAAATTAATAATTAATTATTCACAAATAATATTACAGAATCACAATAATGACAACCAGGTGGTTCCTAGGAAAGATGGGGCTTTACAATAAGAATTTCTCCTTACTGGCGTGCAATTAGGTGACCAAATCTCTCCTTGACAGAACTTTCTAGACATTGCCAATAATGCTATCTAATAATATTATTCAAATAATATGAATTATTGATATGATAATGGGAAATACTGTGCCGTGAAAATTATTGAAACAATAATAATATAAAATATCAACTCATCAATTATTGAATCAATAAAATATAATATTGAATAGTAATTACTGTAACAATTATTAACTAGTGCCTTCATACGTAAGAATCAATAATTTAAAAATACTGTGCAATACCGTGTGCTACTGTGCAACCCCGCGTATTACTGTATTTTAACCACCAGGTAATCCAACAGTGTTAACAGTAACAATTACGCCGTTATTTATAAAAACTCAAACTTGTCATTTTTTTCATCCGACAGTTATTCTGTTATGGGGCCCACAAATGGTTGCGCCGTCGTACGAATATTCCATGACAATAAGAATATTCCATGACCAAACGAATATTTCCTAACAGAAATGAGTATTTTATAATCACTTGCGTATTTTAAAAATTTTATATATATCACCCTTAACTGTAACTTTTTATCAATTTAACCATTTACTAAATAGGAAAATTGAATACTTTTATTTCATAAAATTCAGGGTCTTACATATATATATATATATATATATATATATATATATTGTAATTGTATATATATTAACGATTGCATATTCTTTTTACTAAGATAATATGCTAATAACATAAATATAAGAATATTTATATTATTTATATTTGCACTTTATCACCACTTGAAGTCGTGATTTAGTTTATTTTTTATATATATCATACATGCAATTATTTATTATTTTAATAAATAATAATTGTGTTTTAACCCAGAATAGATGACAAACTTGACAAAAATAGATTTTTCTATTTTGAAAATCTCTGGAGACAACTATTTGGCTTGGGCACTTGATGCAGAATTGCACCTAAGTGCAAATGTGTTAGAAAAGACCATTGAATCAGGAAATACAGCTACTTCGGCACAAAATGCAAAAGCCATAATTTTTCTTCGTCACCATATTGATGAAGGATTAAAGACTGAGTATTTAACAGTCAGAGATCCTTTATCTTTATGGACACAACTGAAGGAAAGATTTGACCACCAAAAATTGGTTGTTCTCCCTAATGCCAAATTTGAGTGGCTGAATTTAAGGCTACAAGATTACAAATCAATTACGGAATATAGTTCCAATGTTTATAGAATAACCTTTACTTTGGCTTTGTGCGGAGATCCAGTTTCTGAAACCCAAATATTAGAGAAAACGCTCTCAACTTTTCATCCCACCAACATGATTCCGTCACAACAATATAGACAGAGTAAGTTCACAAAATTCAGTGACTTGTTGTCTATCCTCCTTGTTGCAGAAAAGAATAATGAATTGTTGTTGAAAAACCATCAAGTACGACCAACAGGTGCTACCACATTGCCAGATATTAATAGCACGTCATTCCAGCAGAATAAACGTGACAAGAGATGGCCATATAATAAGAAGTCTTGGGGACGAAAGAACAAACGAGGCCATCATAAAAACAAATTCCAGAACCGCGATAATTTAAGCCACCAGAAGTGGCAAGTGTCTGGGTTGGGTAAAAATAAAGAAAATGCAATACAGATAAAGAACAAACTAGATGTTTATTTTAGGTGTGGGATGAATGGGCATTGTTCGCGTACCTGTCGTACGCTGAGGCATCTGGTTAATTTATTCCAGGAGTATCAAAAGAACAAAGTAATAGAGGCAGAAACAAACTTTGTTAATCATCAATTGAATATTGTTGATGTTCTACAAATGACCAACATTGAGGAAAAGGTTGTTGATATTACTGAACCTTCTGAAAGTATCTTTTGAGATAT
Source organism: Panax japonicus (assembly GCA_020205505.1). Taxonomy (NCBI): domain Eukaryota; kingdom Viridiplantae; phylum Streptophyta; class Magnoliopsida; order Apiales; family Araliaceae; genus Panax; species Panax japonicus. The sequence goes on from CM035110.1 coordinate 65,782,564, forward strand.
CGTTTAATTTCTTGTTTTAATTAAACACCCTGCATGTATAATATTATTAGTTTTCATTCTATATGTGGTATGTGTTTCTCATGAATAAAATTATATTTGAAATGTAAGTTTTCTTATTTATGTTTTTATGTGTCAGACCATTTTTAATGGATATGGAGGATATATGTTTAGCAGATAGTGCAACAACTCATACAATCCTTCGAAATGAGAAATATTTTTCACTACTGATCAAAGCTAAGGGAAATGTAGGAACTATCTCTGGCACATCAAATTTAATCGAGGGATTTGGAAAAGCTAGTTTCTTGCTACCAAATGAGACACAAGTTTTTATCAAAGATGCTCTATATTCTAGTAAATCAAGAAGAAACTTGCTTAGTTTTAAAGATATTCGACTGAATGGTTTTCATATTGAAACCACTAATGAATATGATAATGAATATCTTCTCATCACTTCTATTTTTTTTTTGGAAAAAAGAATATCCTAGAAAAACTTCATTCAAATTCTTCTGGATTATATACTATGAAAATTAGAGCAATTGAGTCTCATAATGTTATGATCCCAAAAATCATTGATCCCAAATCCTTTATGCTTTGGCATGAAAGACTCGGTCATCCAGGTACTTCTATGATGCGTCGTGTTATTAAAAATTCTACTGGCCATCCTCTTAAAGATAAGAAGGGTTTTCCTAGTAGTGAATTTCCTTGTGCTGCGTGTTCTCGAGGAAAATTAATTGTTCGACCATCACCAGTAAAAGTTTATAAAGAAGCCCCAAAATTCCTAGAGAGAATTGAAGGAAACATTTGTGGACCTATTCAACCATTGGCTGGCCCATTTCGATATTTCATGGTTTTAATAGATGCTTCAACTAGATGGTCTCCTGTTTGTCTTCTCTCTTCTCAAAATTTTGCCGTCTCAAAACTTCTTGTTCTAATAATCAAGTTACGGGCTCAGTTCCCGGATCATCCAATCAAGTCAATTCGACTTGATAACGCAGCTGAATTTTCATCAATGACTTTTAATGATTTTTGTATGACTATTGGAATCTCTATTGAGCATTCTGTTCCTCATATTCATACACAAAATGGTTTAGCTGAATCTTTAATAAAAAGACTTCAACTAATTGCACAGCCGTTAATGTTAAGGGCTAACTTACCTACCTCAGTTTGGGGTCATGCAATTCTTCATGCTACAGCCATCATTCGAGTAAGACCAACGACTCTTCATAAATTCTCTCCTTTACAGTTAGTTCTGGAACAGATACCCAACATATCACATTTTCGAGTTTTTGAAAGTGCGGTATATGTTCCAATTGCACCTCCACAAAGAACTAAGATGGAAGCCCAATGAAGAATAGGTATTTATGTTGGTTTTGATTCTCCTTCTATTATCAGATATCTTGAGCCTTTAACTGGAGATATTTTTACTGCACGTTATGTAGATTATCATTTTGATGAAACTGTATTTCCTCCATTAGGAGGAGAAAAACTTTTAAATAAAAAATCCTCTGAAATATCATGGAATGCATCAGATTTAAATTCATTTGATCCTCGTACAGGACAATGTGAAATTGAAGTTTAAAGAATTATTCATTTACAAAATATTGCAAATCAAATGCCAGATGCATTTAATGATGCTAGAAAAGTAATAAAGTCACATACACCTGCAGTGAATACTCCAGGAAGAATAGAAATACCTATTAAAAAATCAATTCCCGGAGAATTGACGAATAAGGTAATAGAAGAATCTAAACCACGCCAGAAGCCTGGAAGACCGATTGGTGCAAAAGACACTATACCACGAAAATTAAAAGTAAATAAGGGAATCCCAGAAGGAATACCCGCTCCAGAAGTAGCACTTATTTCAAGAGTGGGAATAACCCCAGAAGAGGTTCAAAATCTCAGTGAAAGGATAAGAGATGAACACTAAGAGATCTCAATAAATTATGTACATGATGAGAAAATATGGGATCGAAGAAAAGTCATGATTGATGACATGTTTGCTTTCTATATAGCATCAGATATTACTTTGATTTCTGACACGGATCCTGAATCACAAAACATCGAAGAATGTCGGAAAAGAAAAGATTGGCCAAAATGGAAAGATGCTATTCAAATTGAGCTACAATCTCTATTGAAAAGAGAAGTATTTGGACCAGTAGTCCAAACACCGCTGGGTGTAATCTCGGTTGGAAACAAATGGGTATTTGTACGAAAGTGAAATGAGAAAAATGAAATTATGAGATACAAAGCCCGACTTGTAGCTCAAGGGTTTTCACAAAAGCCTGGTATTGATTATCAGGATACATACTCTCCAGTAATTGATGGAGTCACTTTTCACTTTCTAATAGGTATGACAACCATGGAAGGTTTGGAAACACATCTGATGGATGTTGTAAAAGCATACATGTATGGCTCACTTGACAATGAGATTTACGTGAGAATCCTTGAAGGATTGAAAATGGCTGAATCACAAAGGCCACGTCACATATATTCAATCAAGTTACAACGCTCATTGTATGCATGGGTTGAAACAGTTTGGTCGTATGTGGTATAATCGACTTCGTGATTATTTAATAAAAGATGGATATATAAATGATCAAGTATGCACATGTGTTTTTATTAAGAAATCACAAAGTGAATTTTCTATCATTGCTGTATATGTGGATGATTTGAATCTTGTAGGTACTCCTGAGGAACTCACAAGAACTGCTACTTATTTAAAAGATGAATTTGAAATGAAAGATCTTGGAAAGATAAAATTCTATTTGGGAATACAAGTGGAGCATTTAGCATCTGAAATTTTTGTTCATTAATCCACATATGCTGAAAAAATTCTCAGTCGCTTTCATATGGATAAAGCTCATCCTTTGACTACCCCGATGGTTGTTCGATCTTTAGAAGTTGATAAAGATCCATTTCGTCCTCTAGAAAGTAGGGAAGAAGTTCTTGGACCTGAAGTTCCATACCTAAGTGCAATAGGTGCTCTTATGTATCTTACAAATTGTACACGACCTGGTATTACTTTTGCTGTCAACTTGTTAGCAAGATACAATTCTTCTCCTACTAAGAGACATTGGGATGGGATCAAACACATTTTTAGATACCTCCGTGGAAGTATAGATCTTGGGTTATTTTATCCAAGAGATTCAACGTCGCGATTGGTTGGATATGCCGATGCAGAATATTTATCAGATCCACATAATGGAAGATCATAAACAGGTTATGTATTTACATATTGTGACACGGCTATATCCTGAAAATCCACAAAGCAAACCATGACAGCTACATCTTCAAATCACTCAGAGATTCTCTCTATACATGAAGCAAGTAGAGAGTGTGTTTGGTTGAGATCAATTATTAAGCATATTCAAAAATCATGTGGATTACCATCAATCAAAGATATTCCTACAATTCTGTATGAGGATAACGCCTCATGCATTGCTCAACTTAGAGTAGAGTACATCAAGGGAGATAGAACAAAGCACATTTCACCTAAATTCTTCTTCACACATGAGCTACAAAAGAAAGGTGATATAGATGTGCATCAAATTCGATCATGTGATAATCTAGCCGACTTATTCACAAAGTCGTTACCAAATGCAACGTTTGAAAAACTTTGGAAAAGGATCGGAATGTGTCGACTGAAAGACTTATGACAACATTTCATCAAGGAGTAATGAATTCCTTTTGAGGGGAAGACTGTACTCTTTTTCCTTAGTCACGATTTTTCTCCCAATGGGTTTTTTCCTGACAAGATTTTAACGAAGCAGTCAATTAAAAGATATTTATGTAAAAGATATGTACTCTTTTTCCCTTTGTTAAGTTTTTTTCACTGAATTTTCTTAACAAAGTTTTTAATGAGACATAATCTTCTATCGTAGGGAATCAGGGGGAAGTGTTAGAATGCATGCATGTGATTCCCTATAGAGGGAACCTTTCTTCCCCCAACCCGTGATCTCCCCCTTTTCTTCTCCTCCTCTTCCCGTGACTCTCTCCTTCCCTTCTTTTCCTTCTTCTTCCTTGACCCTTGCCTATATAAAGGCAGTGATAGTGAAGAAAAGAAATAAGAATTTCCCTAAAGAATTTCTCTCTAAATTTATGCAGCAATTATAAGATTATATTTATACACTTCGCTAAAATTTTATAACATACATTTATTTTGACAACACGAACAATGGATTATGATTCCCTTTATTACACTTATCCTTTAATTTCCCTCAATACACATTCAGCCACTCATTACATTTGCAACAAAATAAAATTCGTTACAAATAGTGACAATAAATTCGTTAAAAAAATTGTTTTGTTGAGATGCATCGGTAAAAACAGTATTTGTGTCACTAAAATGTGTATTGAAAGAAATTTACGAATAAGTGTAATGACAGACATCCTAATCCATAAATATTGCTATTGGAGTATCAACCTTCATTAGTATGGCCATTTGTTGTAAAGAACAATTGGAATAGTAAACAAATAAGGCGTCAATCCTTTTGAATACTATACACACAACATCAATTTTAGGAACGTGGTAGTTTATTTTTATATTTTATTTTTATACTAGGATTAAAACTAGCTTATGCATACAAGATGAGTTATTGGATATTTGGATGTTCATTATTAACTAACTGAATTGGGCTTGAGGGTTCCTGTATTATGATGCAACGTAAGACTAATGAGTGTGTATCTTTTCCTGAAGGTGCAACTTGGGTGTTAGAACTTGGGTCAAGTCAAAGATCATATAACTAGCTCATGCACTACCTATTCTATCTTATGCTACGTTTGGATTGAAATAATAAAAGTGAGAATAAAATGACTCATTCTTATGAAATTATTTTGATTCCTTTTAAATTTATGAATTTTATTTCTTGGGGGAGGAATAGTGGAATAACTCATTCCAACTAAAATGAAATGAATCACTCAACTCTTCATTCCATTTCTTCAATTCAAACGTAACATTAAAATAAACCCACTAGACGAATTAAGACAGAAGGCCCATTCTAGTGAACCAATTTTCATCCATATCCATTCCAACCCAATCTTTGGAAATCGGATTTTGCATGTACTCCAGTTTCCAGCTTCAAGAACTTGAAAAAACATTAAAAGTCCTCGACATTAGACTTGACAAAATATAGTTATAGGTTGGTTTTGGTTTACAAAATATGGTTATGGTTCCATTTAAGAACTAAAATTATATTAACTATTTTTAATATGGGTTGTAACCATATTGTTATGGTTCAAATATAGGTCGACCCATATTTTAAATTTCAAACTTACCTTTATTATGATCCAATTAAATAAATTATTATTAGATATATCATGTATACATAATCACTAAATATTTTATTTTTTTGGGATTGGGGTGGGCGGGGTAGGGTGGGGGTGGGTGGCGTGGAGATATATATATAATCATTAAATATTAATTTTTTGAGAGGGGAGGGAGTGGGAGTGGGAGTGGGAGTGGACGATAGATACATAATCAATAAATATTATTTTTTTGAGAGGGAGGAGGGAGGAGGGAGGAGGGAGGAGGGAGGGTGGTGGGAGTGGGAGTGGGGGTGGGGTGAAGGTTTATACATAATCACTGAATATTATTTTTTTGAATCAAAAATTTTTGAATATGAAGTGGAAAGAACTTTGATTTTGATTTAGAATGAAATATGGGTTAAAAATGGTTAACCGATTTGGACCTATATTTTTTTTTTTAAAAATATGGTTCCAAATCTTAACCAACTTAAATAAAAAAATAAGGGTAAATTACATATAATAGTACATTTTTAAAAATAATTACAAAAATCATACACCTATAAAATAATTACAAAAGTATTACACTTTTTTGTTTTTATTTTCAATCTTAACATAATTAAAGATCCTTAAACTAAGGAATTAATATGTAATGGTTGACATGACAATATTAGTATAATTAGGATTCCTTAATTTAGGGAATTAGTTTTGGTAGGTGCCATTTTTTCTCTCATCTCCTCTTATTCTGCCATTTATTCTTTTCTGCCATTTTCTCTCTCATCTCCTCCTACTTTCATTTTTAATACGCCACTGTACTTCTATTCTTCCATTTTCATATTTAAAGATAAAAGCTGAAGAATGAAGAGAGAAGATGAAGACGCCATTGAAGAGAGAAGATGAAGACGTCATTTTGTCATTTTCTCTCTCATTTTCTTCTATTCTGCCATTTTTTCTTCAAAAGATGAAGAAACCATTTCTACCATTTTTGTATAAAAAATGAAGACGTCATTTCTGCCATTTTCTTCTATTCTGCCATTTTTTTTATTTATTTCATTCTTCCAATTGTTCTTCATATTTCTTTGTACTATGTTTTTGTAAGTACTTCTATTTCTCTTTAATTCCATTCATTTGGGGTTTATGATCTTATTTTTATGCAAAATATGCGTTTGATTATGAATTTATGATCACTTTTTTTTTATTGGTGTTGATTGGTGTTTACCTTAGTATAAAAGTTTGGTTACCTCAGTATAAAAGTTTAGTAACCAAACTTTTATACCAAAGTAACCAAACTTTTATATTAAGGTAACCAATCCACCTCCACACCATCAGTTTTTTTATAGTGCAGTTGGTAACCAAACCTTCACACCAAGGTAACCAAACCTTCATACCAAGGTAACCTTGGTATAAATGTTTGGTTACCTCAGTATAAAAGTTTGTTTACCTTAGTATAAAAGTTTGGTTACCTTAGTATAAAAGTTTTGGTTACCTTGGTATAAAAGTATTGTTACCTTAATATAAAAGTTTGGTTACCTCGGTATAAAAGTTTGGTTACCTTGGTATAAAAGTTTGGATACCTTAGTATAAAAGTTTGATTACCTTGTTATAAAAGTTTGGTTACCATGACATTACTAATGATCTTGTCCTCTGCAGTATCTTGAGAATTTCCTTTTACTACCAGAAAATGGTTGTTCCCGCCACTACCGCTCCAGCCTCCACCTCCACTGTCTCTGTAACCACCACTTGAGCCACCACCGCCATCTCCGCCACCGCCACCACCGCCACCGCCACCACCGCCACCGCCACCACCGCCATTGTTACCTCCTCCATAGCCATCACCGCCGCCTCTGAAGACACCATTACCACCTCCTCCGAAGCTGTCACCTCCTCCAAAGTTTCCACCTCCTCTGAAAATTGCCTCCGCCACCTCCTGCAAAGTACAAAATTTGTGCAGTCTTTCCTATGAAATTTGAATTTGAATATTTGAATTTGAATTTATTTTTGTGGTTAGATCCCAGATATTTGAATTTGATTGATTAGTTATGGAAGATATTTCTCCTTAATTTTAGGTTTCCTTATTAATATGAATTGCGTTATTTTTGTAATTATGTTGTGTGTGTTTTATTTTTATAATTACTTTCTAATTGTTGTATATTAATGTTAAGGACTCAAAAAATAATTAACTAACCCATTTAATTCTAGTTAATATGAGTTGACCCAATAGTTAACCAACTATATTGTCAGGTCTACTCGACTGTAAAATATCAGGCGTTATTGCGTTACGAAAATTTTAGACTAAAATGCAAAACTATCTCATCTGTTTGGATTATGATCCTTCCATTATGCCTAATACACATTTAGCGATAAAAATATTATATTTAACGACACATTAAAATTTGTTATAAATAATTGTGTCATGGATACTGTCACTAAATCTAATATTTGTGTTGCTAAACGTATTGAGAAAAATAGATGATAGGTGTAACTACGAGGATCATAATCCCATGAGTTTGTACTAGTTTGATGTTGCCCAAATTATAATTATTAATGCAAAATAGTACCTTTTAAGACATTATTTATATGTTGAAATTAAATTGACTTAAAAGTAAGTATTAGTGTGTATTATTAAATGTGTCACGAGAGACCTAATTACTATATTATAAAATCAGATTACATATATTCACAAATTGATACACAGCGTATAATTTCGTATTTTAGTATATAATTTACATCAACTACAAATGCTGAAAGACATTCTCAGAGCTTGTGCTCTGGTACTATACTTGGTGGCAAAAACCAGAAAGAAAGTAACCAAATAAACATCGAAAGGTAAAAGCATATACTATTAAAAAATAATTTTATTACCACTTTTCTTCTAGCTTATTAATCTTAGTAACAGAATGAAAGCAACTATACAACCTACAAGGGCATACATACATACATACCCTATGAGGACAGACCCATTGGAGAGAGCCAAAATATGAACCTTGAAAGAAAAAAATACATGTGAATAACTCACGTTTGAAAGCTTCCAAACCAAGTTGTGAAACAGAAAATTAGCACCAACTGGTGAAGCAAATTAATCACTTATACCATGCAAGTGTTTTCCTTCTACTTCCTTGCACGCTTCCCACTGATTGCCAAAACAGGGATGCTCTGTTCATTCCTAAAGAAATTCTCGGGATCAACTGCAGTTTTCACTTTAACCAGCCTATCGAAATTCGGCCCGAAATACTTTCTCCCATACACTTCACCATCAGTGTAACTATTTGCACCATTGTCAGTAGTACCGATATCAAGGTCTCTATAGTTAAGAAATGCAGCTCTAGGGTTCTTTGACACAAAAGGTGTCATAAAATCATGGAGGCTTCTAATCTGAGACATGTAATCGTTATCTGCTTTAGCTCCTTCTTCTTGCCAACTTATCGAATACTGAATCTTGTATATGTTTCCTGCTCGATGAGGAAAAGGCGTAGCAGAAGCAGGGATTTCACTCATTTTCCCACCATATGAATTAAAAACTAATCCAACTTTCCCCAATTCAAGCATTTTCTTCCATATAGATTCCAACCCATCTTTTGGAATTGGAGTCTGTACATAATCCGATTTCCTCTTCCCAAAATTGACCCATATCGATTTCCTTGACAACAATTCAGTCTCTGCAGTCTTGTTATCGAAATTTGCCCACCAGAGAACTGATTTAATCCAACTCATTTCCAAACAATCCGTCCTTTTTAACCCCAATTCAGGAAACCCTTTATCCATCACCCCGACAAGTCTATTACAATCGCCAAGAAACATTCCTAGAAATGTTGCAGTAACAGTGTCTTTGCCCTTAACATTCCCCGGTTGCAAAAGCATCCGAATGAAAAGGTCATTGTCCATTTTGTCTATCACTAATTGGTACGTATGAACAATATCCGTCGCATTTTCTTCCAAAGTTTTCGCAATACGAAAAACTGTGACAATTTCAGGAACTTTTACCAACTGGAAAGTGTACGACAAAACGACACCAAAACTACCACCCCCACCACCTCTAATAGCCCAAAAAAGATCCTCCCCCATTGATTTCCTATCCAAAATTTCGCCTTTTACATTCACTATTTGTGCGTCTATGACATTATCAACCGCCAGACCATATTTACGCAACAAATTCCCATACCCTCCGCCACTTAGATGCCCACCAACGCCAACAGTAGGACAAACCCCAGCAGGAAATCCGTGCACCTTACTTTTTTCCCATATCCTATAATAAACTTCACCAAGCGTGGCACCGGTTTGAACCACCGCAGTTCTCTTGCTGGACATTCACGTCAATTTTGTGAAGATTGAACATATCAACGATTAAAAATGTGTGGTTAGATACATATGATACCCCATCATAATCATGGCCACCACTACGAGTTTTGAGCTGGATTCCCATGGTTTTGGCACAAAGTACAGCGCCTTGGACATGGGATTCCTTCAATGGGGTGACAATGATTATGGGTTTTGGAGTTGTGGATGTGTTGTAGCGGCGGTTCTTGATATGATCTTGTAGAACAGAAGAGAATGTTGAGTTTTGTGCGCTGTAAACAATGGATGAGATTTGGTCATTTGGGCAATTTTTTGCTAGGCATTGGACAAAGGTAGTGTAATTTGAATCTGGGGCTGCAGATGAGATATGACCGACTGAAAAAAGAAGCACAAAAACAAGAAGGGAATGGTTTGTGGATTGGGAATATGGGGCTTCCATTTTATTTTTGAAAAGTGAAGTTTCTTTCATTTGATTAGAATATTTAACGAAATTGCAGCACACTTGTACCCCCCGTTTTTTTTTACCAAGAATAATCTAATTGCATCATAGGTACACCGAAAATTGTGGTAGAGACGGAACTTTTTTTTAAAGGTTGGCAAAGATTGATGGTTAAGCATTTTACTCCAATTATAAATAAGCTGGTGACAATTTGATGTTAATGCAAATTTTTTCCCTTCAAAATCATGCTAGACAAACTTTTTTATATTCACACTTGCACTTAGTTTTCTTTAATATAGATTTTAACCATTACTATTAAATTCTAAAGCAAATTTTATAGAGGGGTGATAAGTAAACAGTCATTTTGGCATATGACAGTTCCATTTTTAACTATTTATTTGTTTTAGTTTTTAGACAAATTTGTCCTTAACATTAATATGGTGAGTGCTATTACAATCACCATTCATAGCCATAAGTACATATTTGTCCAAAACAAGTGACTTACCGTGTGTCAAGAGATTTAGACTCGTTAATATCAATTTTCTTTGGATAAGATTGTCGTAATATAAATAATAAGTGAATCTCACATTTTTGTAAAAAAACTGCAAAAAATATCAAATTTTGTTAAAATAAAAACATTATATGATCTTTTCATTATGTTCAAAGTTCTTACATTAATACTACTATTTTACCTCACAACTTTCTTTAAAAGGTGGGACCAACTCTCCAAAAAAGAAATTCCAACTTTCTTTAAAATGTGAGAACGAGGGAGTAATTATGGGGAGGAAAAGATCTTGCTACAACACTGGGTCTGAGCTAAGAATTAAATTGGAATTGAAACAACACTAAAAATCGTACTAATTAAAATCGTACCAATGGTTCCGACGTATGTGACGATTTTAAGTAGGTTAAAAATCAAATTTATGGATTTCAATTTGGTTTCTAAGCCAAAATCACACGCATAAAATCAAAATCAAAACCAAACCGCACCATGAAAATTAATTAATTATACAATCCTATTATAGGAGAGATGTTTTAATTAAACTTGTGTAATGAACCTCTCATAAAAATTAAGTTACTAATTCTGAATTTGGATGCTATTGATCTGCATGATCACCATCACCATACAAATCTCATAGAATTATCCCTTAATTGTAAAAAATTATTGGACTACACACTGCTTGAGCATATATATGTATATATACTTCATAAATTATATATATATATATATATATATATATATATATATATATATATATATATATATGGCAAAAACACTTTTACACCACTGTGGTTATAGTGTTTTAAGCAATTAACCACTGTGCTTTTAAAATATTCAATTGACCCACTATGCTTTTTAAAAATGAACAATCAAGTCATTCCGTCCAATTTGACTAGCAGACGTCTAAAAATATCCTACGTGGCTTTTTTGAAAAAAGAAATATCATACGTGGCTGTTGACTCGGCATTTCTGGACACGATCATATTGTTATAAATATTATAACGAAAAATAATCCTCTCAGTTGCAAAAAATAATCTCAAACCCAATTATCCTTGGCATTTCGGCCTTTTGGAGAACTTGCTCGATGTCAAAAAATAATCTCAAACCCAGTTCATCTTCTTCATCACCAAAATTATCCTCTCTCTCCTCCCACGATTAGCATCTTCTTCATCAGCAAAATTATCCTCTCTATCCTTCCCAAAAAGGTACCGAAATCCTATTGTTTTCGAAAAAAAAATTCAAAAGAAATTCTTCACTTTTGTTGAAGAAGAAAAAGAAATTCAGATCTGGATCTATTATTTTAGAAATTCTAAATGAAATCCTATCGTATTTTTTCATATCTAGATGTTACGTGTGTCTACTTATTTTTTAATGTCTTTGATTGGATCTTTTCATTTTTTTCTCTAGGTTCCGGCGTCTTCACCAGTGCTTTGCATTGAAAATCATGTATGATTTAGCTAAGTTCAAGATCTGATTTTGTTTTGTATTTCGTTTTGACTGGATTCCTGGGTTTTTGCTTGAAAGTTCTACTGTGTTATATCGACCCTATTCTGCTTCCTGGATTTCATGGTGCCTGCCGGATTTCATGGTGCATGCCGGACTTCATGGTGTTGTCGGATTTTATTATAATTAAAACATAAAAGTATTTTAATTTTAATTTTTTAAAATAAAACATATATATTATAAATATTATAATATTAATTTTTATTAATATTATACACATTATAAATATTTAGGTAAAGAAAAAGAAATAAAATAAAATATAAAAATATTTTTATTTTAAAAAAATTTATAAGTATTTTAAAACATAAAAGTATTTTTATTTTTATTTTTAAAATAAAACATACATATTAATTATAAATATTATAATATTAATTTTTATTAATATTATACATATTATAAATATTTAAGTAAAGAAAAAGAAAGAAATTAAAATATAAAAATATTTTTATTTTAAAAATTTTTATAAGTATTTTAAAATATAAAAGTATTTTTATTTTTAGAATAAAATATACATATTATAATATTAATTTTTATTAATATTATACATATTATAAATGTAAGACCCCGAATTCTATGAAATAAAAGTATTCAATTTTTCTTATAATTACAATTCAGTAAAAGGTTAAAGTTAAGGGTGATATATGAATTTTTTTCAAAATAAGCAAGTGGTTATAAAATACTCATTGTTGTCGGGGAATATTCGTTTGGTCGTGGAATATTCTTTCTGTCGGGGAATATTCGTACGACGGTGCAGCCTTTTGTGGGCCCCGTAACAGAATAACTGTCGGATGAAAAAACGACAAATTAAAGTTTTTATAAATAACGGCGTAATCGTTACTATTAACACTGTTGAAATACCCGGTGGGTAAAGTTAAGTAATACGCGTTGTTGCACAGTAGCACACGGTATTGCACAGGTATTTTTGAATTATTGATTCTTACGTAAGAAGGCACTACTCAATAATTGTTACAGTAATTACTGTTCAGTATTTTATTTTATTGATTTAATAATTGCTGCGTTGATATTTTATATTGCTGTTGTTTCAATAATTGTCATTACACAATATTTTTTTTTTATTATCGAAACAATAATTCATATTATCTGAATAATATTATTAGATAACATTATTGGCAATGTCTAGAAAGTTCTGTCTAAGGAGAGGTTTGGTCACCTAATTGCGCGCCAGTAAGGAGAAATTCTTATTGGAAAGCCCCCTCTTTCCTGGGAACTGTCTGGTTGTCAATATTGTGATTCTGTAATATTATTTGTGAATAATTAATTATTGATTCATATGATGAGAAAAATATTGATTTTATATGGATATAGATGGAGAAAATTTTTAATGTGACAATTGTTAAAAATTAATATTTTATCTTTTTCTGATAAAATAATTCATTTAAATATATTATTTTAATAATATATTAACGGTGATATTTTATAATGAATGTGGAATATGTGAGTATATGAGGAGGAAGAGTATTTTTGTGGCATTAAATGTTTAACACATATTTTGTGTGTTGGTGGACACAATTATTGACCGAAATTTGATTATAGCATGTAAAATCGTCCGTTTGTGGATTTCGGTCAATTTCTGTTTGGAATTTGGAAAAACTTCCTTCTGCAAAGTTGTAGAGAATTGAATTTCCTTTGGAAAGTCGCGCGTTTTGAATTTTTCTGATAAAAGAGCTATTTATTATGAATTATTGAAGTTCCGAAGTTCCGAAATAATTGATTTTTGGAAGTTTAAATATTTTTAATTACAAAAACGTTTTTTACATTGTTAGGACTCATTTAACATGTGATATAAATATGTTGAGAGCTGAAATTCAGATTTCAAATGATGCGTATAATATTTATATAAATAATATTAATTTATTAAATTTTCTACTTTGGTGTTCTAAGCAATTTTCTATAAATAGGGTGCTTAGGTTATAATTGAAAATCACACCAGAAACTGAAGTTTTCTCTCTCTATATTATCGAGCGTATTCTTGTGAGTATTTTGAGTATACTTTGAGTATTGCTATACGGTGCAAGTTCATTCAGTGTTATTCCAGTCAGAGGTACTGTCTTTCGAGGTAAGGGATAGTAAGGGAGGTTATTTTCTTCTAAAATGATATTATTTCTTCAATATCATTATGCCGAAATATTGGTTGGAACTTTTGATCAAATTTGGAATTTTTTCATGTCGGGGTTACTATTCATGAGTTACTATTCACGAGTTACTATTCATGAGTTACTATTCACGAGTTACTATTCATGAGTACTATTCACGAAGCGTGAAGATATTTTTTTTGTGAAATTTCTATCTTTTGGTGTCGGAGTTACTATTCACGAATACGGCACTATTCATCAAAAATTTTCTTCTTTTTGTCTAAAATATCTATTGTGGATACTAGCTATGATTGTATCCATGTTTTGATCATTCTTGAATTTTACACCACTATGATGATTTTTGAGGTATTTTTGGTCGTGAATAAAATAAAGTACAAATTCTTAATCCTTAATCCTTGTCATTTTGTTTCACTGGATTCGTTTCTTTAAAAAAAAATTTCATCCTCAGTCTTAAATGATGATACTATTGAATATCTTTGGCCTGTAGTGCAAAAATGAATGATTTCTGATGAATATCTTTGGCCCGTAGTGCAAAGATGAACAAGTGTTTAGATGAACATGACCAACTGATGAATATCTTTGGCCTGTAGTGCAAAGATGACTTGTTGATGTATATCTTTGGCCTGTTGTGCAAAGATGACTTGTTAATGAATATCTTTGGCCTGTAGTGCAAAGATGACTTGTTGATGTATATCTTTGGCCGTAGTGCAAAGATGAATTTATTAGTATGATTATGAATATGAACTGTGATTTGGTATAACCATGATCTTTGATGTTTCAGGTGATTAAAATTATCTTTGTCCTGGATGAGAAAAGGAATTTAGAACAACAATTACGATTATGAGTTATATATGTGATTGTGGACAGGAATTGTTGATGGATGTTATAGGGATAAAACATTGTTGGTGGACTTTTAACATGGAGAAGATAATAGACTTTATAGTCTATTTGACTCTTCTAATGGATTGCTCGTTCCGCTGCAACTATGGTTGAATTTTTTATCATATACCAATGTTCTAAATCTCTAATTTATTACTGTTGAAGGCTATTGATAATTTATTTATCTTTAGTCATGATATTCTTTACTGAGCTAGTTGTGCTCACCCTTTTGCTTCACAATTCCTTTAAGGTAATACGAGTGTAGCTGGGTCGAGCGGGGGATAACAAGGGAATAGAACGGTGGTCATCATTTAATAGTTATATTTGGCGAATCAACTAGGGTGAAGCGAACCCAACGTTGGAAGGGTGTTTTGCCACTGTCATACAAGATGTCTAATGACATACCACCTTGTGTCATCATAAGACATGGATGTGCTCATCCACTTGCTGAGTATATCTATCAGCACTATCTATATGACCTTGGAGTCTATTTGAAATATAACTCTCAATTAGAGACAATGAAGATAATGATATGTCAGGAGAAGACTTGTCATTGGGAAGAATATGATAGTAATCTTCTTATTTTTCTTTGGGGTCTATTGGGTCAACCAAGGATAATTCTGTGGCCATATGATATCTATAATAACCTAGACGCATGGCCTCCCATGTACGAAGGTTTCCTTGAGCACTTCCCAAAGATTCTAATTTCTAAAACAGTTTTCGACTATACCTTTATGTAAGGTGTCATTATGAGGTGCTGTCCACGGTTGTGACATGAGTCACAGTTGATATATATTTGTATACAAACTCACAACATGTGTTGTTATATTTTGCACAACAATTGTTGTAATAAAGTTGTAGTTATTTTCTGTACCATGTATTTGGCGACTCAGAATGGGTTGGATGGAATGGACCTATTTTGGGGTCGTTACAATAAAGTACTTGGGTAAATATTATAATATTAACTTTTATTAATATTATAATATTAATTTTTATTAATATTATATATATATATATATATATATATATATATATATATATATATATATATATATATATATATATATATATATATAAGGAAAAAGCACCTTGATTCTGTTATTAATATATATATATGTATATATATTAAATTTTGATATATTATTTGTATTATTTGGAAAAGAGATAAAAGGAAAAATAAGCCACGCATGATATTTATTTTTTTCAAAAAAGCCGCGTAATATTTATTTTTTTTCAAAAAAGCTACGTAAAAAAAGCCGCCCAGTCAGCAAATACACGTAATATTTATTTTTTTCAAAAAAATCACGTAGGATATTTTTTAACGTCTGTTACTCAATTTGGACGGAATGGGTTGATTGCATATTTTTAAAAAATTCAGTGGGCTAATTGAATATTTTAAAAGCACAGTGGCTAATTGCTTAAAGCACTATAACCACAGTGGCCAAAAAGTGCTTTTTGCCTATATAAATATAGAGTCCGGATCTTAAACTCACCCCTTATCTAACTCACCCGAGCTCACCCCCCTTTAGCGACGGACCCGACGACGGTTCGGTCATACAACCGCCGTCTATACTTTTAGCGACGCTATATATTGTCCGTCGCTAAAAGTATAGACGACAGTTGTATGACCGAACTGTCGCCGGGTCTGTCGCTAAATGGGGGGGGGGTGAGCTCAGGTGAGTTAGATAAGGGGTGAGTAAACCGTCCATTTAGCGACGGACCCGACGACGGTTCGGTCATACAACCGTCGTCTATACTTTTAGCGACGAACAACATATAGCGTCACGAAAAGTATAGACATCGGTTATATATATATATATATATATATATATATATATATATATATATATACGGTCCGGATCTTAACCCCACCCCTTATCCAACTCACTCGAGCTCACCCTCCTTTCGCGACAGACCCGGCGACGGTTCGGTCATACAACCATTGTCTATACTTTTAGCGACGCTATATATTGTCCGTCGCTAAAAGTATAGACGACGATTGTATGACCAAACCGTCGCCGAGTCCGTCGCTAAAGGAGGGTGAGCTCTGGTGAGTTAGATAATGGGTGAGCTTAAGTTCCAGACTCTATATATATATATATATATATATATATATATATATATATATATATATATATATTATATTTAATTAATTGGATTTAATATCTTTTATGATTAAAAGAATTGAAGTTATTGGAATTAGATAAATCATGAGGCAACCCTCTTGAGTTATCAGTGTGCTTCTGAAACTCGGTGTTGGATGAGTAGTACTGAATATTCTTCTTTGTTGATTGTTTTTTCTTTTTAGATGTGTAGAACAAGGGATATAAACTCCGGTGCCTTTACTTTGA
Source organism: Panax japonicus (assembly GCA_020205505.1). NCBI lineage: Eukaryota > Viridiplantae > Streptophyta > Magnoliopsida > Apiales > Araliaceae > Panax > Panax japonicus. The sequence goes on from CM035110.1 coordinate 65,799,886, forward strand.
TCTCTTTTGCAACTGTAATAGTGTGATGCTAAATTGTTAATTTAAATTGCATAAAATTTTATTGTTTCAATTGGTTTTGGAACCGAAACCGCACTACACGATTCAAAACTGCACCGCATCAATCACAAGCGGTTTCATGTGCGGTTTTGAATTTATCAAACCGTACCTAAACGGTTTCGTGTGCGGTTTAAGTTTCAAACCGCACCATGCTCACCCCTATAACAACACCTCATTTGCAGGCATAATGGGAGGAAAAGAAGAGAGGAGAGAAAGAGGTCAATATCAAAGAGTAGATTGAAATTTTTTTATTACTTTGTTGCTGGTTTTAAAGAGATTAATACTAGAGGCATCAATTATACACAAAAAGTGAAGTATAAAAAAGAGAAAATAAGGAGTGTCACCTATAATTGAATGTTTTACAATATTAAGTCATACTCTTAATGCACAATTTTTTGTGTACAATTAGTGCACACAGTATTATTCTTTACAAAATTAAGGTTTTACAAGAAAAGTTGATATTTTGACAAAACTTTTCTTTACATGAATTACGAATGAACCTATATTCATTTTGAGTGGGTTCTCTTGAAAAGTTATGAACTACAAATTTTGAGAGATAATCTCAGAGTGGATGTTCTGGTAATGGTCACCCACTACACTTGATGGCAGAAAGAAAAGCAAAGAAACATGATAACCAAATGGATATTATTAGAAAATAGTTTTATTACCACATTTAAAAGTTGCTTATTAAGCTTAGTAACATATAATAAGAAAAATATTCAGCCTACTGCAGGGCATACCCCATGAATCTCCGAATAATGATTTCTCGGAGAAAGTCAAAATATGAAATTTCAACAAAAAATATATATATGTTGATATATACATTTATCCACTGATATAAATAAGACGATCGCTATAATATTTTCACATAATATATATTATTCATATAAATGTCAAATTCTTTTTTTGTTCTTTTCACATCTGAAAGCCTCTACATCAAGATTCCAAACACATCAAAGCAGCACCAACTTATGTATTAAAGCAATCACATAATATTCCAAAACAATGCTTCAACATGTAATTTGGTTGACTGGAATGACTCATGAAGCTGAATCAATTTTATTTATTGCTATTCTTTAGGATTATGATTATTTCTTCGTGCTATTATGTAGGCACTTGGTTGTTATACTATTTTTAGATACTTAGTTTTTATGCTTGTGGGCAAGGAAATCGTGCCTTGACAGTTAGGGTTTCGTGTTGGCTGAGGAGGAGAGAAATCCACGAAGAGCACAGAATCGATTGGTTGATTGAAGAGGGGAGAACGACAGGTAGACGATTACTCCAACGACGCGTGGCAGAACTCTCCTAGAATCTGGGAACCGTGTTAGGGTAGCAAGGATTCCAAGAGCCTTCTTGAGTCCTTCGAGTTGAGAGAATGTCCAAACCCCTTTAGTACTTTTAGGTTGAATATCTAAGCCTTAAGTCACCAAAAGAGTCATTTGATCTTCCAAGAGTTCAAGTCATTGTGTCCGAAGAGAGGTCCAAACCCTTTTAGTGCTTTTTAGGTGGAATATCCAAGCCTTAAGTCACCAAAAGAGTCATCCCCCTTCCTAGAATGGAAGGGGTATTTATAGAGTTTCCTGGAATTAAGTAGTCACATGTTAGACACATGTTTTCAGGGAAATTCCAAAAATACCATTTAGTCATTAGGATAATGCCCATATTGCCATGTCCTTCTAGCCACCAATTCAATCCCTCAATCAATTCTCAAAACGAGCCGCCTCCATGAGCCTTCTGCCTTGTGACACATGAAGGCTTCTCCTAGGTCTAGCACATTTATTTCTGACTTTTCTGTCTTCATTCCATTAGGTTATGCGAACCCTAATTTGCACATTTAATGAGGTCGTGGAACCCTAATTGTGCATTTAATTCAATTAGGTCATGTGAATCCTAATTTTGCAATTGGGCCCACATTTGCCTCCTGCGCGGGAGTCGCATTCCCAAATAGACGATCGTGCAAGAATACTTCAAGCCTTTAAACGATTTTACGGGACTTCACTTTACAAGTCTTGAAGATAATGGTCCTAGTAAAGGGAACCCCTAGGGAGCCAAACCCTTAGGGTTAAACCCTAGGGAGGCAAAACCTAGCAGGGCTCTACCTTGGACATATTGGTAAATCCTCCAAAATTATTTCAATAAGTTGCCCAAGTTTTTTTTTTAAGGGATGAAGGGAACATCCCCTAGGTGTCCGAAGCCTATATATATATATATATATATATATATATATATATATATATATATATATATATATATATATATATATATTCAAGGATGAAGAGAACAGCCCCTAGGTGGCCGAAGCCTACATGGCTGAACACTATAGATTTTTTTAAGGGATGAAGGGAACAACCCCTAGGTGGCCGAAGCCTATATATATATATATATATATATATATATATATATATATATATATATATATTCAAGGATGAAGAGAACAGCCCCTAGGTGGCCGAAGCCTACATGGCCAAACAGGCCCTAGGTGGCCGAAGCCTACATGGTTGAACCCTATAGATTTTTTTTAAGGGGTGAAGGGAACAACCCCTAGATGGCCGAAGCCTATATATATATATATTCAAGGATGAAGAGAACAGCCCCTAGGTGGCCGAAGCCTACATGGCCGAACAGGTCCTAGGTGGCCGAAGCCTACATGGCTGAATTCTTTGCCAATCTTAGACTTTCCTCTTTGCCATGGTGAGCACTTCAAGTTTAAATACCTCATTTCCTTGCTTTTTAGATCCCTTATGTCCGAATTCTTTTTTCTTGCAAGGCCCTCCCCGTTGAACATTCTGCAGACTTGGGAACAACCAAGGAGGCCCCGTTTCTCAATGATTGGGGAAGGGCTCCCCTCCTTTGGTCTTTTCGACGTCTTTTGGAAGCAAGTCCAAACTTATGACCATAAAACTTTTCCTCCACCAGAGAAGGAAGGCTTGTTTCTATATGCAACGGCTTGTGGAGGTTGGGATGACTTCTTGTCTGATTCATCTTACCACCTTCAAGAATAGCAACATTAGGTCGAAGAGCTACTTGGGAATGCTGATTATGTGGATAGTTGACATTCTTCTTGCATCTAGCTATGTAGGAACATTCGTATCTAATAGGACCATGGTGTTCTTCTATATGCACATTCATCAATGCTTGGGGTGAATGCACCTTTACTCTGGAGGATGTCTATGCCATCTATCGGTAAGCATTTGCCCCCTGCGCGTGAGTCACGCCTTTGGTGAGATGATCCCACAAAATATTGTAAGTGTTGAAGTCTTGATTCCAGTGTCTGAACACTTCGCGAGACTTGATGTTTTGCAAGCTCTCCTGGGATATTTTGAAAATCTTCAATCTAATCTTTCTTAACCTCTCTTAAATTTCTCTTTTCTTTAAAATCAAGAAGTCATTGAGAATCAAGAAGTCTGTGAAGGCCTGATAGTCTCTAAGGCCTAATAGCATCGAAGGCCTGACCTGATAGTCCCGAAGACCTGATAGCCTCGAAGACCAAGCTTTAGGTATTCTTCTCTTCAATTTTGACAGGTCATGGCCTTTGGATAATGAACTTTCGTAGTTTTTTCCATTTCCTGTATCAGAAAATTCATGTACATATATTTCATGCAAACTAACACTTGAATTTATACTTCTTCTTTTTTTTTTAAAATAAATCAGAAGAAATAATCAAGTATAAGTGAAAGTTTGACAAATTTATTGATAATCAATTTCCTTTTAACGAAATTTATAACGTTTCATATAATAAATCTTGCTTTTGTCGAAGAAAGCATAACGTTCACCACTTTTAGAGATAAAGTGCAACTTTCTTGCTTTTGTCGAATAAAGCATAATGTTCGCCACTTTTAAAGATAAAGTGTAACTTTTGATGTTGAGGGCTTATACTCAGGTGCCTCAATCACCATTCACTTTTGATGATAAAGTGTAACACTCGGGTGCCTCGTCACTTGGGTTGTCCAATTTCTTAGCAAGTGCGGTCTACGAGGACTTAAAATCGGGTGCCTCGTCACTTGGGTCATCCAATTTCTTGGCAAGTGCAGTCTACGAGGACTTGAAATCAGGTGCCTCGTCACTTGGGTCGTCCAATTTCTTGGCAAGTGCATTCTACGAGGATTTGACCACCATTTAGAGTGGACCACCATCTTGGGTGGATTTTTTTTATTTTTTAATTTATCAATTCTTGTGCCTCCTCCCTTGGTCATCCAATTACTTGGCAAGGGATATCCATGAGGACTTAAACCACCATTTTTGGTAGACCACCATCTTGGGTGGATTTTTAATTCATCTGTAGTTCAGATTTCTCTCGATAGTAGAGCCAGTATTTGGGTTCTTAACTTCCGGGACTGCACTATGGGTGATAATGTTGCACATTTCTCCTCCTAGTTCAATCTCCCTGGCCGCTAGCTTCTCATGGTATATCCTCCGCATGCTATAATAGTCCATAGTGGAATGTCCTGTGTATTGGTGGTATACACAGAAGTTTGGTCTTCTTTTCATCTCTTCCGTTACAACCAACCGGGGCCTTGGAGGCTTCACCACTTCGTGCTCAACTCATTGTTTATACAGGCTCCTGAATGCCTTCTCGCTACATGTGATAGCCCCCAAAACTGGCATTCTAGTAAAAAAATCCCCATGCTTTTCTCTGCTTTGTTCAAATTTCTCATTTTTCTCCCTCTTTCCCCTTTATGGTTTTGACTGAGAATCCGCCAAAGCCACAGTTGTTGTCCTCTTGCCCTTCCATGTATCCATTGCATGGCTGTTGGGCAATGTCATGATTCCTCCCAAGTCTTGTGTAAATGATGAGAGGGTCGCAAATGAATCACAAGCTTTGGTAATAAGGTGGGGCTTGAAGGCGTCTAAAGCACCATTGTTGCATATACTAACCAAGTTCATTTCTTTAATTGGCTCTGCACACTTCTGTGCTTGGGCCCTGAACCTATCCACGTAATCTGACAGCTCCTCGATTGGCTTCTGCTTGAATCGCATGAGCTCTAAGATGGTTACCTGTTTCTGCATATAGAAAAATTTCTTTAACAATTGCAATTTTAGATCATCCTAATCATGGACTGATCCCTTCTCCAAGTTGTAGTACCAACTGAAGGCACTATCTGTCAAAGTCTTGTTGAATTTCCACATCAACAAGTTATGGTTGTTCACACTTCATCATATTCGAGCCACAGAGACATTGACTCTACAAACCTGGCAATATGTTCCCTGGCATTTTCTTTCTCCCCGTTGTATTTTGGAAAATACGGGGGATGCTCAATATACCCTGTCAGGTAAGGTTACCTTCGAATGTGTGCCGGCTAAGGTGGAGTAAAGTCTAACTCCGAGGGTCGGGATGTCTGCCTGCGAAGTTGATTGATCACATCGATCATATCATCCTTCGTCACGTACTGGCTCATGGCATAAACTTTCTGAGGTGTTGTGATATACTGTTGTATCGGCGGTGTGTATGGTAGAGAGATTGGTTGATGTACACTTGCATCGTGCAAAGCTGGCACTGGTGGCAGTTGCTGGCTCACTCGCTGGACATGGCTTGGAATGATTGGCATTTGCACTTGTGAAAATGTTTGAAGAGCGGTTGGGATGATGTGTGTCTGAGGTTGGCTTGCTTCTAACCTGGCTTATGGCACGTCACCATTGTTCTGTCGTAAGCTTAATGAGAAGTCCCTCAAATGTATTTTTATTGATTATTGTGCTCAATCAAAAGCATATCGATTATATAACCTGTTGGTAGCAAAGGGATTATTAGCAGAAATGTAATATTTGATGAAGCTGGTGAATGGAATTGGGAGGTGAACAACGAAATTGCACAAATTCAAGTTTTAGTAGAAAGTGCAAGTCCTACATGTGAAGTACAAGAAAGCTCAACAACTTCACACCATTCGACTCCAACAAGCAGTCCTTCATCTACTTCAGAGGAATCTTCAGAACAGATCAACCACAAAAATTTAGATCTTTGGCTGAAATATATGAATGTACCTTTGCTTTTTTTTACTTCAAATCCTACAACTTTTGAAGAAGCTATCAAAATTATAGAATGGAACAAATCAATGAAGGAAGAGATGATGGCAATAGAGAAGAATGAAACTTTGGAATTACAACACCTTCCAGAAGGTAAAAGTGCTATTGGATTAAAGTGGATTTTCAAAACAAAGTTTCATTATGATGGAAGTATACAAAAATATAAGGCGCGACTAGTAGCAAAGGCGTATTCACAGGTAAAAGGTATTGATTTTACCGAAAATTTTCTCCTGTCGTTCGATTTGAAAATGTGAGAATTACTTTAGCTTTGGCTGCTCAATTTAAATGGAATGTTTATCAGTTTGATGTTAAGTCAGCTTTCCTTAATGGTGACTTGAAAGAAGAGGTGTATGTCACACAGCATGAAGGATTTATTGTCAATGAAAAGGAGGAGAAAGTGTATAAATTGAAGAAAGACCTATATGGACTTAAACAGGCTCCGCAAGCATGGTACACTAAAATTGATTCATTTTTTCGAGAGAATGGATTTGTTAGAAGTGAAAATGAACATACTCTTTATTTGAAGAAGAATGGGAACCATGATTTTCTGGTAGTTTGCATTTATGTCGATGACATGATTTATACAGGTTCTTCAAGTTCTCTTCTTAGAGAATTTAAATTATGTATGATGAGGAAGTTTGAAATGACAGATTTAGGAAAGCTGCACTATTTTCTCGGTATGGAAGTGAAGCAAGGAACGAATGGAATTTTTTTGTCACAAAGGAAATATGCATCAGATCTTTTGAAGAGGTTTCATATGCTTAATTGTAAGGTTGCAACCACTCCAATGAACACGAATGAAAAGCTTCAACATGAAGATGGAACAACTAATGCTGATGGTAAATACTTCAGGAGTTTAGTTGGTGGATTGATTTTTTTTGACACATAGTCGACCCGACATTGTTTTCTCTGTTGGCGTGGTCTCAAGGTTTATGCATAGTCCAACGAAGCATCATTTGGGATCAGCCTAAAGGATCTTACGTTATGTTGTGGGAACAATGGATTATGGAATTTGGTATTCACAAGTTAACACTTTTAAATTATTTGGATTTACTGACAGTGATTGAGCAGGTTCTTGGATGATCGAAGAAGTACTTTGGCTAGTATTTTTACTCTCGGGTCTGGCGCAATCACTTGGAGCTCAAAAAAACAAGCAACAATTGCATTATCATCTTCGGAAGTCGAATATGTAGCAGCTAGCTTCTTCAACATGTCAAGCATTATGGTTAAGAAGATTGTTAGCGGATCTTTCACAGTAGCAGGAAGGAGGTACTGATTTTTTTTGCGATAATAAGGCAGCAATCGCAATGACCAAAAATCCAGTCTATCACGACGCTACTGATATTTTTACGAAGGCACTTTCTCAAGCTAAACATGATTACTTTAGAGATCAACTTGGTGTAAGAAATTTTGAATCAAGGGGAAGTGTTGAGATTTGATTCAAATTTGTTGTTTACTGTTATTGACTTGGTCATTTTCTGTTGCTTGTTTTTAGTCAAAGTTTGTTTTTGTTTTTCAATAAGGTCATGTTACATGATGCTTTAGGTTGTTATCTGTTCCAGATTTTTCTCTCTTTAGTTGAGCATTAATAGGAGTTCAATTATCATTGTAAGCCTATAAAAGGCATGTTCTGTTAAGAAATAAAGATCAAGCAACAAACATTATTTTTCAGAATAAGATTTCTCTTATTGTTCTGTTTTTTTATTTCTCTTCCTACCTATATTCCAACAAAGTGGATTCACTATAACACTCCAATCCCACGTCAAAACATGTGAGAAAAATTTATATGTATATTAGGAATTAAGCTACTAACAATATTATATACCTTCACTCAATACTTTTTGGTGAGTCCGTGGTGGACTATGATGACCCAAGAAAATTCTATTAAACTATACTAGTAATTTAAGGTCTTGTTTAGATGAATTTGATCTAATTTGGACAGGGTTATGAGTATCCAATCTCAATCTTATTTTTTCCTTGAAATATAGAAAAAGATTAAGGAGTTATTTCTGATGACTTCTAATGATCAATGTCATTTGTTCAAAGACATGGACTTCAAAATGAAGGAAAAGTTTATTAAATATAGGGAAAGTGTAATATTTTGATGGCAATTACACTTATTCTTTATCTAAGGTATAAGATGCAATTGGCCATCTTAGTTTTCCAAGAAAGATTCAACTGCGACTTTATTGTCTAGTTCCTACTAGTGTGCCTAGTATGGAAGGGAGTTCTTCTAATTCCATTAGTGGTATCAGTGACAGAGCCAAAACAAAAAACAGGGTTTAGTTTGATTCTTGGGCTCAAGGTATGGATACTATTAGTCCTATCAAAATTGATTTAGATGCTTATCTTAAAGACGGTATATATATATATATATGTGTGTGTGTGTGTGTGTGTCTTTAATGATTTACGTGGTAGAAAGCAAATACCTTGAAATTTAGAATTGAAATGGCTAAAGATATTACATCAGTTCTTGTGACAATTGTTGAATATGAGAGTAGTTTTTGTGCCGGTGGAAGGGTCCTTGTCAATATAGACCTGAGATAGTTCAAACCCTCATTTTTACTTCAGATTAGTTAAGGAGTGAGTATAGACTAACTCTTTTTTCTTTCTTTATTTTTTTCTTTTTTAACATTTTTGTAGTGTACTTTTTTTATTCATCAATTAATCAATTTATTTATATTGATATTTCTTTTATAATTTCTAGGTTGATGAAAATGGAGTCATTGAAATATCCTTGGAGTGATGTTGATTGTTGTTGCTGCTAGTACTCAAGATTGAAGATTTCTTCTATTGATGGCTATTTATTTATTTTTCTTAATGAAATTGAGTAGAAGGGAGGATTTTAAATTTATTTTTATGGATTGTAAACGTTGTTAAACTTGAATTATTGGTACTGTTATTTAGGTTGGGTTTTCTTGAACTGTAGGATCGGTTATGTTTAGATTTAATTTTCTTGGTGATTTTTGGTATAAAGATTTACATGGATTATAAATTGCTTAATTTGTTATGTATTTGGTTTAGAATTTTAGATGGTTACTTAATACTTGATATTGAAGACTTGAGGTAAGGATCCAATGCTTATTTTCTTTTAAGTTATAATTTTGAATCATGAAATTGTGATATTCATTCTTAAGCGTTGTATAATAATTAGTTTCATCTTGTTTTTTATTATTATTATTATTATTATTATTATTATTATTATTATTTAATATTCAGGATCAAATTAAGAAGACTGCAGATTGATATCTTGAAGATCAGAAGATCTGATGCAGGTGGATCGCAACCCGACCATGCTGAACTTTCGGACAACGCATTGTTAGTATTGAAGTTCCATGAATTGACGGATCGACGCAAGAAAGGAGGTCGTTGACTTCTTTGGGTTCGGTATTATGTCTTCAGTGTGAATGTTCGGCTTCGAATATCTGGTGGACTTCTTCGGGAGTTTGGGTATCTTTGCGGGCGTCATGACTTCAGGAATATCAGAATGGTTTTGATGATTGTCCAATTTTAATTCTTTTATTGTAATAGTGTTTTATTAGGTAGTATATTATTAGGTAATTATATTGTTACCTATTAGGACTTTCTTGCCATAATTAGTTGTTACCTATTAGGATTTTCTTTCAATGATTATAGGAATTCTATTCTATCTTGATAAGGAAACATTTTAGCTATATAACTCGGCTTGTGGGTTGAATTACAACTAGCTTTTGTTTTGATAATAATAATTTATACATTAGAGAGATTTTTCTGTGTTTAGGGTAATTCTTTTGCTTTCTTTACTTGTGAGTTTATTGTTACCCTAGCTCGCAGGATAATCAATATTTTGTTCGGCGTCAGTTGGTACGTATCAAAGCTCAACATCTTTCTGGAAAAAGATTTCATTAGTTTCAATGGTTGGTGGTCGTGGTCGTCGTGGGCAGGTTCCGGTTGAGGAAGTCCAGCTCCTGGATCGTAACATTCAGGATATTATGATTGAGGATTTATAAAGACAAGTTGTAGAATTAACCCAGCTTCTAGGGGCGCAAAATCTCGATAATCGTGAAGAGGAGAATTACGATTTCGAGTCCAGTTTTTGAAATTAAATCTTTATCACTATTGGAATCAATTCTGGGAACGACGTGGTCGATATGATCATCATCGAGATTGGGGTTTTAAGGTAGAGCTATCGAAGTTTTCGGGTACATTGCAAGCCGAAGTATTCATCAATTGGATGAATGAAGTTGAACATATTTTCGAGTACAAGGAAGTTCCAGAAAGTATCAAGGTGAAACTGGTTGCCATCAAACTCAAGGGTAAAACATCTGTTTGGTGGGAGCAGTTAAAGTGATCACGAGAGAGACATGGTAGGTCTAAAATCGTGGATTGGGAGAAGATGCAAGGACCTTTTCTTCCTTTTGGGTACAATCAATCTTTATTCAAGCGACTGTACATATTAAGGCAGGGAACCAAGTCAGTTGATGAATATATAGAGGAGTTTTACAAATTGATAGCCCGTAATGACTTATACGAATTAGAGGAGTAGTTAGTGGCACTATATTTGGGTGGTTTACGGCAACCCTTGCAAGATGCCCTCAATCTTCATTCATCGTGGACATTTTTTAAGTCATGCCAACTAGCACTTGAGGCAGAGCAACAGCAAAACTGGAGACCGGTAGTGAGAAGCAGCCAAAATAGTAGTGAGAGTAATATGCCCTCAAGCTAATCACATTGGATGTGATAAGTATTTACTTTGTAATCTTATTCATTTATTAATAAAATAATTTATTTAATATGAAGCACATTCTTTATCCATGCATGTTAATTAGTTGAATTAATAAATTTGATAAACCCATAATTTTGGAGAAATTCTTTTAGAATCATGATTTTGATTATGCTAGTGAGATCTAAATTCTAAGATAGCTCAAAACGTAAAATGTTCCTAATCGTTGGATCACTAACGCGGGGTTACTGATTTCGGATAGATTTGTACATACTATGTTTGCTCTGTTAAGAAGATGATTGATCTCATAATCATTTGTGTGGAGACACTAAAGCAAGTATGTAAGTGCTTCTTGGAGAATAAGTTCACTAAGCGTGATTGGCTTAATGGAAACCTAATGAAGTTTTACTTGTCTGACAAAAGGAGTTCCTATAGTGATAGTTGTACAAGTGATCATTGGACTTGAGATCATCGTAGTACCTTATGCGTATTCTAAATTATACTTTACCATATTCCTTAATACTTAAGAGTATGTTGTAGGGTATGTTTGGGTATAATAAAGTATACATGGAGGTAGGTGAATGATCAGCAAATGATCTACCACTTCCAGTAAAGGGAGATAATGTCATATACGATTCGATGAATGACAACTCAGAAATCCTTGGCCAAGGTGGAATGGAAATGAGAAATGAGTTTATAATTTACATTAATCAGATTTGTGCATTTTGTGAATCGAAATGCATATGATTAAATTAATAAGATTTGTCAGTAATTCCATGTCTTATGTTTAATCGGGACATTGTATGGTAGAAGGATTGAATTGTACGATAACTATTTATGGAATATTTTCTTTGTATTCTTTGTGATAATCTTTGCTATTGAACGTTGAATACATATTATTCGGATAATGAGTTATGGTGGTTTAGTACCAACTCATGCTAATAATGCCTAGAAATGGGCTATTTTAGTATTGATAAATGAGCAAAGTTTTAAGCTTGTTAAAGTAAGTGATGCTAAATTTTAAGGATAATTTTAAGTTTATGTGAATACTTAAGCAACCCTTGAATCATAGCTTGGAGACTGTTTGTGTGTAATGACCAAAAATATGCTTAAAATCTAGATTTGAGGACTGTTTTGGTCAAGGTCAGTACCTGAAATTTTGAGTAAGTACTAAGGAGACCATAATATGTAGCATCCCCAAATCCGGGTCCCAAATCACCACGGATCTGGTAAACTATTTCTATAACTATAACGGAAGATATAAACATAAATTGTTTATACAATAACTTTACACACTATTTCCCCAAGGTCAAAAACCTTCACATAAAACCTGAATCAATATCCTAACTAACATACATTATTATTATCATATAATACTGTTACAAATCTAGTTGCACACATATTCCCAAGCTGAACTTGGTTTTGTCTATTTCCTTGTATCTGACGTATTCGTCTTAATCTGCAACTGTTTATCATGATATAGCAAGGGTGAGCAATAAGGTTGCCCAGTAAGTATAAGTTTATTTGAGGATATATTATGATTGAAAGAATTGAACAATAAGCTGACTATAATTCTACAATATGATTGAGAACTAGCATGAACAAACTTTTATAGCTGAACGAACATTGAACATGAACATAACAATTATATCCGGACCGAATGGTAATGAAGTTGATTAGCCTTTCATACCTGATGAATACATGCAATATGCACAGAGTGCAAATAAATAATTCATAGACATGACAATCAGTAATGATTAACCACAAGTATATTTGAATGAAACAACTCGAGGTCGAGTCAAGAAAAACTTGCCTGTTTGATTTATTACTGTTACACAATTTATTTAGCTTTGCTTGAAGATCTATTATAAATAATATCGATCTACAAATTAGAATAATATCATCACAATATTTAAAATAACCTAAACACATTAACACATAATCCTATCAGTTTATACAGCACATAAGACTTAGAATCAAGTCAAACTATTTCAGTCTGACTTGAGTCCGACAAAATTCTAACATCCCGACGGTCTAGTCGGATAAATCTCGAGTCTAAAATTACTAACACTCGGTCAAAACACTTAATAATTATCTTAGATAATTTTATTATCAGTCGAAACATTTTTCAATAGCTCATACTAATTTTCAAATAATTTAATAATATTTATTTCATTATATAATATTATTAATCATTTAATAATATTTTAATCATTCTTAATAATATTCAAATCACTTATTAATATAAATAATAAAGGTCTCATACATTTTAATATGTAAATATTTTACATCATGAAGCTTAAACTATTTATATTCCATTTCAGAAATATCTTTTTCCTTTACTCGCAATTTCGGAGTTTAAACAGCTAACGCATATCTTTTATACTAAAACTCAATTTACTATATTATTTCTTTAATTTATATAATTTTTATATTATTTTGACCATTCATAGTGTCAACACAGACCGTTTTCTCATATATACATATTTTATTCTGCTAGCACATTTGCTTTATTTTCATTTTACAATTATTCGCCTTTTTTGCTTTATATATTAAATATATATATTTTCGTTACGTAAATCTCAGCTCAAAAATCACATTTTGAACACCGAAAATCTCAAAATATCATTTTTATGATTAATACAATTTGAAAAGGTTTTGCGTTCTTCGTTGCACCATAAAATAATTTTATAGGCAATTGTAGCTTTTATTTCACTTAAATATGGAATTTATATTTATTACATATTTTTATTGCTTTATTTATGCCTGAAAATAAGTTTATCGGCGTAAAATATCATTTATAGCCAAATCTCGTTCTGTAGGACTTTATTAGATTTATTATGCCTTATTATTTTGCCGGAACATCGAACGTCAAAATCGCTCGACGCGTCGACACTCGGCATGTTCGCTCATTTTTAATTCTCAAATTTTTAGTCATATATTAGCGAAAATTTAGGCGTATTATAGACCTCATGGCATAGTATTTTAGAAAAATTTTACACCATGAAAATGGATCACTGAATCTAATCAAAACAATGTGCGAAAAGGACGTCGAACCACATCACAGCACGGCGCCGCACGGCTGGGCAAGCGTGCGCGGGCGCTGCTGCTGCCCTGCCGTGCGCTTATCAGGCTAGCTACTTCGCGATTTTCTCACGCCTTGCTCGTTTATCAGATTGATTCTATTTTTGGATATGTTTTTCGTATCATATTAGACTATTTTTAAAAAATATGAAACCCCCATTTTGGGTTTTTTAAGCAGTCCAAATAATTTTCCAAAAATGGACGTTCATAACGATTTTAACATTTTTCCGAGATTTATTCTCTTTCAGCTAAAACAGTCATAACTTATTCGTTTTAAATCATTTTTAGGCGATTCTTGAGCCCATGCGAAGTTAACTTCCGGGAATACAACTCTTCCCTACTGACCTTTTTCCAGATTCCGAACATATCAGCCCAGAAATTCGTTCAAGTGGACTGCTACCGCACTTGTTGGACAGATTTTGACACTACTACTTTGAAATGTTATAACTCTCTCCTCCGAAGTCGGATTTAGTCCGTTCCAGAGTCTATGGAAAGATTATTCAGTGTACTATAACATATCAAAAGCCCAGAATATTCTGGAATATCTAACTAATCCCGAAATTTCCTTTTTGTAGCAGCAGTCCACTAATTTTCTAAGGTTTGAAAACTGTTTTGCTTTTCTTTCTCTTGATCAAGCTTTTAAACACCCAAAAATGTAAGATCCAAACATGATGCACTAAAAACAAGTAAATCAAGAGTTTTGAAAGTTCATGAGCACAGGGTCTTTATTTTGTAAAACCAACAAAATACATGAAATTAAAACTTGAGATTTAATATTTTTACCTTGATTTAAAAGCACACCTTCTTGTTTTACCAAAGTATGAGATAACTCTTGGTGGCATCAAGGAAAATTTTCTTCCCTCCTTCAAGTCCTCTCGCGTTTCCTTCACTCTCTATTTCCTTCTTTTGTTTTTCTTTTTGCTTTATGCTAGATAACTTGTAGGAATAATTGAAAAGTTTCTTTACAAAAATATATGGGAGTATTCATAGGCAATTAGAATATATAGATATAACTTGTATATTTCTATTAATCTCCCAATATCTTAGCTTGCTTTCCTTGGTTGATAATAATGTATTAAGCTATAAAAGGCTAGGGCTATTTAGGTGGGTTGGTAAACAACCCATTGACCAAAAAAATGGAAACTAATGAAATGTATCATGTGCTTCTTTTCCCCTTAGCTTGCCGGGTCAATGCTCCATATTTGGCCAATTTTATGTATTAATTTATTTGTTAATTAACCATCTAGAAGGTCCATATAAATTAGGCCATAGCTTGGGCCATTTGATTTCTTGTTTGAGCTCTCTAATTAAATTGTTTGGGCTATGTCAAAATAGCATGTTCCAATAGATAAATTTTATCCTACCCTAATTATTTAATTAGGATTTTCATTCCACTCATTTTGGAATTTAAATAATTATTTATATATATTTAATTATATAACCCAATCAAACTTTCTTTAAATAGGTTCAAAATAAATTGAGATAATAAAAATTAATCTCTTATGTTAGTATATATATTTTAAATACTAAAACTCTTCAATACTATAACCCATCTTTGATATATAAATTATATAAAATACAACATAACATACTTAAATTACATATTTATTTTATAATTGCAAAATAAATATGTTACACAAAATTTCTTATGCAAATACAATTATTTACACACCCAAAATATTGTAATATAAAATCCTTACCTATTTTCCAGTCTAGGTCTTATTATTCAACCTTTTAAGATTTTATTAAATTGTCCAAATTCTCGGGTTGTCACATAATATGTCCATAAATAACATTTAAAACTTGTTCCTTAACTTAGTTGAGGTCCATATTGAGTACTACTCAATTTTCATGTTTAAAGATAATGAAAAGTAAGCTTTAAAGTGTCATCTAACACTTAAATAAAGAGAGGCCACATCTGAACCTTGTAGGCAAGTTTTAATAGTTATAACATGGCATAAGTATGCTACACAAGCTAAAATAAACCAAGTTTAAATTGTTTTGAGCATTGGAATTGTTAAAAATCACGTTTTAGGCCAAAAGTGGTCTGTTTTGGGTATTATTTTGTACCTAAATTTGTAAGACTGTAATGAGCTTATATAAAGTTACTAATACATGTTATAAATGATTCCCAGACATGGCTAAGGCAAAAGCTAACAAGAAGACTAAGTTCTTGTGGATCTTATAAACCTAAAGTGAGCTTTGATAGGTCAAAATAGGCTAGATGACTAAACAAAGAGAGATGATGATAAAAGTAACCTTAGGTAACTAAAATACACATACCTAGACCGTCCAAGTAGCCAAAATTGAATGAAATTTAAAAAGTATCAAAATCAATTCTGGGGAAAAGTGCTAAACTTTCCAGTTTGAGCCTCAATTAAAGTAAGCCTAACTGATATGAATGAGTAACCTAAACCCTTATTAAAATATCTTGGCATGTGGTCTAGAAGTAGAGCCAGATGGTAGAGCCAAAAGCTTAACAAAGAAATTTTAACAAATCATCAAAGTAGGCAGCAAACTCAATTCTGCTACAGTTGGGTAGTAGAGTGAAAATCGTAGAGTGAACTTTACAGCTAGTAGAGTGGCTCAATAGATAGTAGAGTGAAAACTCAACAGATAGTAGAGTGGAAAATCAGTAGACAGTAGCGTGGCTCAACATATAGTAGAGTGGCTCAACAGATAGTATAGTGGAAACTCAACAGATAATAGAGTGGCTCAGCAGATAGTATAGTGGAAACTCAATAGATAGTAGAGTGACTCTGCAGATAGTAGAGTGAAATACTCAGCAGATCGTAGAGGAAAAAACTCAACATATAGTAGAGTGAGAACTCTGAAAATCATAGAGTGATCTCTGAAAATCGTAGAGTGAACTTTAAAAATAGTAGAATGACTCTCGAAATCATAGAGTGCAAATCGTAGAGTGAAGATAGTAGAGTAAAAATGTGTAAACACCCTAGTTTGTGCTCAGTTTTGGTCAACTTTCATAATTGAATTCAAGAAACCAAACCCATGAAAAAAATACTATGATATATGATCTAAATGCTTGCACAAACATGAGATCAAATGGGCTAACCCATAAAGCCCAAAAACATCATCAAAGTTGCTAATTAAAAATTCACTTCTGCTGCAGTTGGTAGTAGAGTGGGTAGTTAAGTGAAAATGTAAAACACCCATTTAGAGCCACTATCTTGAGAAGCCTTAAAGAGGTTGTTTCAATTGAATAACTATGAAATAAAATAATATGGTGTATGGTATAAAAGCTTATTCAAACTTGGAAGTCAAAAGTTCAATGCAAAAATTCCTAAAAATCCCCAAAGTACCCTAGAAAATCATATTTTTTGTTTTTGAACTATGATGGAATAATGGGATTTGGTCATTGGAAATGTCATAGCATGACTTAAGATGATATTTGAAGTGTATAATAACTAATAAACTGTATCACGTTATGTTTGGACCAAAATGAGTATATTTGAGAATGTATAGGAACTAAGTATGTAATGTATACCATGTGTGTTGGTTACAAAGTCATGAACGAAGGTTATATGCATAATCTAAGTTTAAAGAAATTAGATGAGCAATATTTAACTAAGTGTGGTATGATGTAATGGTGTGATACACATACAGTAAACTACAGCTGCAATATATAAGCTAGCACATATGGTGATAAAAGGGGAAATAAAAACTGAGTTATATAAATAACGAAGTTGTATATAAAGATGGTATAAGGACAATATAAGTTAAAATAGGTTATTAAAGTACGGTTAACCTTGAGATCTAGTATTGATTGTGTTTATTATCAATCTCACATACCGTGTAGGTCATGCAAAGGAACACGACAGGTTAGCGTAATGGTAAAACGTTGGTACATACTAGTTTTTCAGAACTTATTAATTATTATGTGCACATATTTCCTGTATTATATGTACTTCTTGTGAATAATTTGAGATGCGCACTATGTGCTATACTGTGATATAAAATCTATTGAATCAAGTTAATGATTGATGTTGATTGAGTTATGGAAACTCACTCTGCATGAAGCAGGTATAACTGTTGAGTATAAACTTTATGATGCCTGAATAAATTCAAAGTATGAGAAACAAGAAATATGTATAAAATTTGGAGTATGAAAAGTTTAAAGTGTGTTTAAAATGAGAACTATGTGTTATGTAATAACTCTTAAACTTGTTGGGTAACGTAATTGCTCATCCTCCCTATAAATAATTTTTTTCAGCTAAACTTGAGTGAATCAAAGGATTCAGGATAGACAAAGGAAAAAGGAAGAAGTACTGATTGAAATTGTTTGTATAGCTCTAGTTATGCTAAATAACGTTCATATGACATACTGTAATTGTATAGTCAAAGAACATTGTATAGAAGAATAGTTAAGTCTAGTTGTGAGTTCATGGATACTTAAAATCCAATATATTTAACTGAAACATATTATTTATAACTTAAACTTTATAATTTAAATCAAGATGATTTAAAAGTGTAATACAAGGTTGTAAAGGTTGCAGATTCTGGAAATGGAGGGAATTAATGTATTAATTGGTATCAAAGTGAGGTTATATTCATTATTTTATGAATAAATGTTATAAATATTCAGATGAAGATTGTATCGTAATGCACCAGGTCCGAGGTAACAGGTACCCGGATTTGGGGGCATTATAGGATATAATTTTAATAGATGCTTAAATGAATGTGGGTTTCATAAATGGGGTCTGTGTATGTCACTTATCTAATTTTCTGATGTAAATTCTATCTCCCTCATATATACCTCCTTTTGACTACTGATCAAGGTTTCTGTTTTAAGAAAAAAAATTAGAATAGGATTTTATAGAATTACTCAAGAGAATTAGAGCTGAAGAGCAGGAGCATTGAATACCCGTTTGTAACGAAACCCCGATTGAATGTAATAGTTATATTCAAATTTTATTCTTGTACCCTATGTTTGACCTTTTGGGTCATGGTGGCTCCAGTGAACCAAATTATAATTAAGTCCATAATCATCCCAGGTAGAATATAATATTCTATATGTGCATGCTAATTGTATAATAAATATATTATTATACATGTTGATGTATGTTTAATGTGACGTGTGTGTATATATATATATATATATATATATATATATATATATATATATATATATATATATATATATATATATATATTTGCATGCGCGCTAAATAAGATGAAACAAATAATAACGAAACCCTAAAAAGATTATATATTAAGTTGATTACGTTCAAAGAAATCAGAGAATATCGAACATAGCCTTCTAGCTTGGTAAAGAGATATAGTATTGAATATTTAACATGAGTTTTTTGTGCACACACAAGATAAGTAGTAAATATTTAAGATTGTGTTAGCACCACGAAAAGAAGAAATCAGTTCGGCTTGAGCAGTCGGGAACCCAAACCTATTATTCATGACTAGATTCCTAACAGAGGCTGAGCGTGAAGGTGTGGGAAATGATAGAGAGGGGTTATATTATTGAGAGTATGAGTCTGTGTGCAGTACCAGCTCTGTTAGTACCGAAGAAATATGTATCATGGAGAATGTGTATCGACAACAGGACAATCAATAAAATTTAAGTTAAATACAGATATCTGATACCTCGCCTTGAAGATATTCTAGATCAATTGTCCTGAGTAAAACTCTTTTCAAAAATTGATCTTAAAAGAGAATACCATTAGGTTCGAGTGAGACATGGATATGAATGGAAGACAACATTCAAGACGCTTTACGACTAGTATAAATGGATGGTTACACTCTTCGGACTTTCCAATGCGCCCAATACATTCATGAGATTTATGCATCAGGTACTACAACCTTACATGGAAAAATTTGTAGTTGTTTACTTTGATGATATTCTCATTTACATTCCGACCTGGGAAATGCATTATGACCACCTCTGAACTGTGTTTAATACATTGAGGAAGGAACATTTGTTTTTTTAACAAGAAGAAGAGCTCTTATTTCACGACTTCGGTAACTTTCCTTGGTTTCATCGTTTCTACCGAAGGTGTTCACGCCAATCATTCAAAGATCAATACAGTCTTGGTATGACCTACACCTAACACTATACGCGATGTCAGAAGTTTTCATGGGTTTTCATCTTTTTACAATTGTTTCATCAAGAACTTTAGCACCCTAATTGCACCTATCACTGAGTGTCTTAAAGGAAAATGATTTCAATGGTCCAAGGAGGTCGAAGATAGCTTTCAGCTTAGTCAAGAAAAAGATGACTGAAGCACCAGTACTGGCACTTCCTTACTTCGAGAAGGTCTTTAAGGTAAATTATGATGCATTAGGAGTTGGTATTGGTGGTGTTCTCAGTCAGTGGCTTTCTTCAGTGAGAAGTTATCAGGGTCGAAGAAGAACTACTCTACTTATGATTTGGAATTTTATGCCATTGTTCAATCTTTGATGCATTGGCGACACTATCTAATATAGAGAGAGTTCATCCTGATTACTAATCATGAGGCCTTAAAGAACGTAAATGGTCTGTATAAGTTGAACCAAAGGTATTCTAAATTGGTGGCGTACTTAAAAGAATTCACCTTCATTTTATGGCATCAAGCAAGAAGTTTGAATCGTGTTACCGACGCGTTAAGCTGAAGTGTGTCTCTCTTTAGCACTATGCGTAACAAAGTTATAGGGTTTGAAGTCTTTACTGGTATGTGTGTAGAGGATCCTTCTTTCGAAAAGATAGTTAAGGAAGTACGTGAAGATCGACTAGTTGACTTTGTTTTTCATAAATGGTACTTATTTCGGGGACTTTAGCTATGCATTCTTTGACGACCCGAGAATTTGAACAATTTATTAAAATCTTAAAAGATTGAATTAAGGTTAAATAATAAATCTAGACAAAAAATAAGTGAATGGATTTGACATTTTTGAGAAGGAATTTTGTGAATTTAAATTTGTTTGTGGAGAATTATTAAGGTTAAGTGTATAAGGGTATATGAATCCTTGTATGTGGATTTATGTGTACAGTTTGTGGTTTTAGATCAACTGTTGATCAGATAAATTATAACTTTAGTAAATTCTAAAGCTATATTAAGAATATAGACGTTCAGTTAGAAAACCCTAACGATTGATAAAAAAACCCTAAAAACTGGTTCTGAAAACCTAATTTCAGTTCCGAGAATCTGAAACCCTAATTCGGAAGTTGAAAAGCCTAATTTGGAAATTCAAATGCTAAGTATAAGGTTTAAGTGTTATTAATTATAACTTAATTAGGGAAAAACCCAAATGATTTATTTGAAACCGTAATAATTAAAAACTCTAATTATTAGAAACCCTAATTTCTAATTAGAAACCCTAATTGCTAAATTAGGAAACCTTAATCCTAATGTTCAAGTCAAAGTAATTAGGAAACCCTAATCTAATTAGGAAATCCTAAGTATAATTTTGAAATCCTAATTTTTCCATTTTAAAACCTAAATTGGAAATCCTAGAATTTATTTTAAAAAAACCTTAGGGTTTAAACCCTAAGGGTTAAACCCTAATGGTTGGGACAAATGTCAAATATGCCATTAAAATGGGAAGCCAAATGTCTAAAATGCCCTTTTTACATTTCTTTAATAGATAGCTTGTAAATATTGCCCTAGTTTGAGTTGTTGACCAACTAAAGGCTACCTATGTGCCTTATATCTCATATATCAGCCAACATTGCTAGCAAAATACATTGAATCAAAACAAAAGTCAAGAAAGTAAGAAAAATCTCTTACTTTACTTAGCAAACCAACTAAGACCATTATCTCTCTAGATTTTCGGGATTGAGAGTATAAGTGTGTGAAATACAAAGCCAAGTACATTTCTTAGCTTAAAAAGATCAGAACATAAGGATCATAATCAAAACTTGTGCATTCCAGAGGTATGAACCCTAACTTGCTATATCTTTAATATTGTTGTTAATGTTGTGACTTATTGTTTAGAACAGTGTTAGAGAGTGTCAATTAGGGATCTGGGGATGCAACAGTTGGTATCAAAGCTATTGGTTATGAACATTAGGTAGGGTTACCTTAGACTAATAACCACAATTATTAGGATAAGTACTAACTTAAATAGAGTTAGTGAGTCGTTAAGATTCAAAGACGA
This sequence comes from Panax japonicus, assembly GCA_020205505.1. Taxonomy (NCBI): domain Eukaryota; kingdom Viridiplantae; phylum Streptophyta; class Magnoliopsida; order Apiales; family Araliaceae; genus Panax; species Panax japonicus. The sequence continues at coordinate 65,821,853 of CM035110.1, forward strand.
ATCTCGGTGAGTTATAAAGATATGTAGTTCCCTAACTCTGATAATAAAGGTGAAGAGTAGTGATGAAAATTTAGAGTCTAAAAGACTAAAAGTACAGGGATATGAGATCGTAAAACAAAACGATCAAGACATAAAATGAATCGTAATATATACGATGAGATCACCCTTGTGATCTGATAAGGTTATAGTATGCAGAAGGATCAAGGGAATGATTGAAAAGTTTACAGCAAAGATTGTGATGTGTCAGTTGTACTATGAATTGGTCAAGATTCAGGAAAGGATTATGAATACGGATTAAAAAAAATAAGTATTGAGAAGATAGTAGGATTAGGTGGGGATTTCAATTGTGGACTCGTGTCAGCAGCTGAGTTGTATGATTCCTTTTTATGGTCGGGGAATTGTACTTGGTGTAAAAACCACTTAGTTTTTGGTACTGATAATCATTAAAATATCTGCGTCGCGCTATTTGCTATATGCTTGTCGAGAAGGTGATTCTTTTCTCATGTGTATAACAGATAGATAAGTTATAGGTAGAGAATATAAGGTTAAGTATGAGTTCTTAAAACTCATACTTATGGTACGTTCGTGACTCATGATTATATGAAATGTTTTTGAACCCCCTCAGCGAATGGACGCCAAAGGTCTGACTAGGACAAGTTCTTAAACTCATAAGTGCGGTAAGTTTGATGAACTGGGTATAGTTTTGTGTGACTGGAGTATGCATGATTATAGGAATAGATAGATTATTAAGCAATTGATCATTAGTAGAGACATTAGGTTTTCCAAATCTCCTAGCTATGCTAGACTTTGAAATTTTTGACATCAATCTAAATACATACGATGTTCTTTTGAGAAATGAATTTTTATTATCAACTCTTGGTGACCCACGTGTATGTGTGGACTTCAGGCCACCGACACCTCGTTACCTGTTGAGATAATAAAACTGATTTGCAAATATTTTTAAACGGTTTAAAGAATAGTTTATGCTACTTGTTTCGGCTAGACGACAATGTTTTGAAATATCAAAATGTGTTTTATTTATCATTGATGTATCATATAACCTGGTGCACAAATGATAAAAAAATGATGGAGTTGTAAATACATGAATACTTATTGTTGAATTCGATCTAAAAATCGTTGTCCCACTATTGTATGATGTGTTATGAGAAAGTCATACAACGACAGCATCCTCAAACGTGCTATTAAATACTGTACGGTATGATGATGTCATTCTCAAAAATATTTTCAAAATTTTAATTTGCCAACGGGGTTTGGCTATACACATTAATATTTCGTTTGAAATTGAATTATTGATATGGGTCTATGTTATTTGATTCGGCTAGACCAACTTTTATGAAAAATCTAAGCTTTCGTTGAAAATTTTCAGAATCGAATTGTTTTGGTACTGAATTCTATGATAAGTCTGAGGTGAATTGTAAAGATTAGATAAAATTATTCAATATTGAGAATATTCGCGAGAAATGATTAAAGTATACGTACTAGTAACGGTAGTTTACCTTCTTCGTGATTGTAAACATACTTTTAACCTTTGTAAGGGGTAGAATACCTTTTTCTTAATTGAAATAGGTCAAGGGTAGTAATACCTATAAACCTCAGAAGTTCATGGTCTATATGACTCCTAAGCACGATTTCAAAATTTTAAATCTTGTGAGTGATGTTGTGGGTAACATATGGTGATAGGTATGCAAGGTATAAGGTTTAAGTTGAATTTCAGGGACGAAGTTCTTAGAAGATGGGGTGTATATGACGACCCGAGAATTTGGACAATTTATTAAAATCTTAAAAGATTGAATTATGGTTAAATAATAAACCTAAATAGAAAATAAGTGAATGGATTTGACATTTTTAAGAAGGAATTTTGTGAATTTAAAATTTTTTGTGGAGAATCTGTGTATGTGGATTTATGTGTAGAGTTTGTGGTTTTAGATCAACTGTTGATCAGATAAATTATAACTTTAGTAAATCCTAAAGCTATATTAAGAATATAAACTTTCAGTTAGAAAACCCTAACGATTGATTAGAAACTGGTTCTGGAAACCCTAATTTCAGGGAATCTGAAACCCTAATTTGGAAGTTGAAAACCCTAACTTGGGAATTCAAATGCCAAGTATAAGGCTTAAAAGTTATTAATTATAACCTAATTCGGGAAAAAACTTAATGATTTATTTGAAACCTTAATAATTAGAAACTATAATTATTAGAAACCCTAATTTCTAATTGGAAATCCTGATTACTAAATTAGGAACCCTAATTGCTAAATTAGGAAACCTTAATCCTAATGTTCAAGTCTAAGTATTTAGGAAACCCTAATCTAATTAGGAAATCCTAATTATAATTTAGAAATCCTAATTTTTCCATTTTAAAACCTAAATTGGAAATCCTACAATTTATTTTTAAAAAAACCTTAGGGTTAAACCCTAAGAGTTGGGACAAATGTCAAATATGCCATTAAAATGGGAAGCCAAATGTCTAAAATGCCCTTTTTGCATTTCTTTAATACGTAGCTTGTAAATCTTGCCCTAGTTTTAGTTATTGACCAACTAAAGGCTACCTATGTGCCTTATATCTCCAATATCAGCCAACATTGCCAGCAAAATACATTGAATCAAAACAAAAGTCAAGAAAGTAAGAAAAATCTCTTACTTTACTTAGCAAACAAACCAAGACCATTCTCTCTCTAGATTTTCGGGATTGAGAGTAAAAGTGTGTGATATACAAAGCCAAGAACACTTCTTAGCTTAACAAGATCAGAACATAAGGATCAGAATCAAAACTTTTGCATTCGAGAGGTATGAACCCTAACTTGCTAGATCTTTAAGATTGTTGTTAATGTTGTGACTTATTGTTTAGAATAGTGTTAGAGGGTGTCAATTAGGGATCTGGGGATGCTACAGTTGGTATCAAAGATGTTGGTTATGAACCTTAGGTAGGGTTACCTGAGACTAATAACCGCAATGATTAGGATAAGTACTAACTCAAATAGAGTTAATGAGTCGGTAAGATTCAAAGACGAATCTCGGTGAGTTATAAAGATATGGAGTTCCCTAACTCTGATAATAAAGGTGAACAATAGTGATGAATCGATAGAGTCTAAAAGACTAAAAGTATAGGGATAGGAGATCGTAAAACAAAATGATCAAGACATAGAAATGAATCGTAATATATACGATGAGATCACCCCCGTGATCTGATAAGGTTATAGTATGGAGAAGGATCAAGCGAATGATTGTAAAGTTTACAGCAAAGATTGTTGCGTGTCAGTTGTAATATGAATTGGTACAGATTCAGGAAAGGATTATGAATACGGATTAAACAAAATTCGTATTGAGAAGGGAGCAGGATTAGGTGGGGATTTCAATTGAGGAGTCATGTCAGCAGCTGAGTTGTATGATTCCTTGTTATGGGCGGGGAATTGTACTTGGTGTAAATACCACTTAGTTTCTGGTACTGATAATCATTGAAATGTCTGCGTATTTGCTATATGTTGTCGAGAAGGTGATTCTTTTCTCATGTGTATAACAGATAGATATGTTATAGGTAGAGAATATAAGGTTAAGTATGAGTTCTTAAAACTCATACTTATGGTACGTTCGTGACTCATGATTATATGAAATGTTTTTGAACCCCTCAGCGAATGGATGTCAAAGGTCCGACTAGGACAAGTTCTTAAACTCATATGATTGTGGAAAGTTCCTGAACTCATAAGTGTGGTAAGTTCGATGATCTGGGTATAGTTTTGTGTGAATTGATTATGGAGGATTATAAGAATAGGTAGATTATTAAGCAATTGATCATTAGTGGAGACATTAGGTTTTCCAAAACTCTTAGCTATGCTAGACTTCAAAATTTTTGACATCAAGCTAAATACATACTCTGTGCTTTTGAAAAATGAATTTTTATTCTCAACTCTTGGTGACCCTTGTGTATGTATGGACTTCGGGCCACCGACACCTCGTTACTTGTTGAGATAATAAAACTGATTTGCAAAGATTTTTGAACTGTTTAAAGAATAGTCTATGCTACTTGTTTTGGCTAGACGAAAATGTTTTGAAATATCAAAATGTGTTTTATTTAACATTGATGTATCATGTAACCTGGTGCACAGATGATAAAAAAATGATGGAGTTTTAAATATAGGAATACTTAGTGTTGAATTCGATCTAAAAATCGTTGTCCCACTATTGTATGATGTGTTATGAAAAAGTCATACAATGACAATATTCTCAAACGGGCTGTTAAATACAGTACAGTATCATGACGACATTCTCAAAAATATTTTCAAAATTTTAATTTGCCAACGGGGTTTGGCTATACACATTAATATTTCGTTTGAAATTGAATTATTGATATGGGTCTATGCTATTTGATTCGGCTAGACCAACTTTTATAAAAAGTCTAAGCGTTCTTTGAAAATTTTCCCAAATCGAATTGTTTTGGTACTGAATTCTATGATAAGTCTAAGGTGAATTGTAAAGATTGGATAAAATTATTCAATATTGAGAATATTCGCGAGAAATGATTAAAGTATACGTACTAGTAACGGTAGTTTACCTTCTTCGTGTTTGTAAACATACTTTTAACCTTTGTAAGGGGTAGAATACCTTTTTCTTAATCGAATTAGGTCAAAGGTTGTAATACCTATAAACCTCAGAAGTTCATGGTCTATATGACTCCTCAGCATGATTTCAAAATTTTAAATCTTGTGAGTGATGTTATGGGTAACATATGGTGATAGGTATGCAAGGTATAAGGTGTAAGTTTAATTTCAGGGACAAAATTCTTAGAAGAAGGGGTGAATGTGATGACTCAAAAATTTGGACAATTTGTTAAAATCTTAAAAGATTTAATTAAGGTTAAATAATAAACCTAGACAGAAAATAAGTGAATTGATTTGACATTTTTGAGAAGGAATTTTGTGAATTTAAATTTTTTTGTGGAGAATTATTAAGGTTAAGTGTATAAGGGTATATGAATCTGTGTATGTGGATTTATGTGTATAGTTTGTGGTTTTAGATCAACTGTTGATCAGATAAATTGTAACTTTAGTAAATCCTAAAGCTATATTAAGAATATAGACGTTCAGTTAGAAAACCCTAACAATTGTTTAGAAACTAGTTCGAGAAATCCTAATTTCAGTTCAAGGAATCTGAAACCCTAATTTGGAATTTGAAAACCCTAATTTGGGAATTCAAATGCCAAGTATAAGGCTTAAAAGTTATTAATTATAACCTAATTAGGGAAAAACCTTAATGATTTATTTGAAACCTTAATAATTAGAAACTATAATTTTTAGAAACCCTAATTTCTAATTGGAAACCCTGATTGCTAAATTAGGAACCCTAATTGTTAAATTAGGAAACCTTAATCCTAATGTTCAAGTCTAAGTAATTAGGAAACCCTAATCTAATTAGGAAATCCTAATTATAATTTAGAAATCCTAATTTTTCCATTTTAAAACCTAAATTGGAAATCCTTCAATTTATTTTTAAAAAAACCTTAGGGTTAAACCCTAAGAGTTGGGACAAATGTCAAATATGCCATTAAAATGGGAAGCCAAATGTCTAAAATGCCCTTTTTGTATTTTTTAATACGTAGCTTGTAAATATTGCCCAAGTTTTAGTTATTGACCAACTAAAGGCTACCTATGTGCCTTATATCTCCTATATCATCCAACATTGCCAACAAAATACATTGAATCAAAACAAAAGTCAAGAAAGTAAGAAAAATCTCTTACTTAGCAAACGAACCAAGACCATTCTCTCTCTAGATTTTCGGGATTGAGAGTAAAAGTGTGTGATATACAAAGCCAAGAACACTTCTTAGCTTAACAAGATCAGAACATAAGGATCAGAATCAAAACTTGTGCATTCAAGAGGTATGAACCCTAACTTGCTAGATCTTTAAGATTGTTGTTAATGTTGTGACTTATTGTTTAGAATAGTGTTAGAGGGTGTCAATTAGGGATCTGGGGATGCTACAGTTGGTATCAAAGATGTTGGTTATGAACCTTAGGTAGGGTTACCTGAGACTAATAACCGCAATGATTAGGATAAGTACTAACTCAAATAGTTAATGAGTCGATAAGATTCAAAGGCGAATCTCGGTGAGTTATAAAGATACGGAGTTCGCTAACTCTGATAATAAAGGTGAACAGTAGTGATGAATCGATAGAGTCTAAAAGACTAAAAGTACAGGGATAGGAGATCGTAAAACAAAACGATCAAGACATAGAAATGAATTGTAATATATACGATGAGATCACCTCGTGATCTGATAAGGTTATAGTATGGAGAAGGATCAAGCGAATGATTGAAAAGTTTACAGCAAAGATTGTTGTGTGTCAGTTGTACTATGAATTGGTACAGATTCAGGAAAGGATTATGAATACGGATTAAACAAAATTCGTATAAAGAAGGGAGTAGGATTAGGTGGGGATTTCAATTTAGGACTCATGTTAGTAGCTGAGTTGTATGATTCCTTGTTATGGGTGGGGAATTGTACTTAGTGTAAAAACCACTTAGTTTCTGGTACTGATAATCATTGAAATGTTTGTGTCGCGCTATTTGCTATATGTTGTCGAGAAGTTGATTCTTTTCTCATGTGTATAAAAGATAGATATGTTATAGGTTTAAAATATAAGGTTAAGTACGAGATCTTAAAACTCATACTAATGGTACGTTCGTGACTCATGATTTTATGAAATATTTTTGAACCCCTCAGCGAATGGATGTCAAAGGTCCGACTAGGACAAGTTCTTAAACTCATATGATTGTGGAAAGTTCCTGAACTCATAAGTGTGATAAGTTCGATGAACTGGGTATAATTTTGTGTGAATTGATTATGGAGGATTATAAGAATAGGTAGATTATTAAGCAATTGATCATTAGTGGAGACATTAGGTTTTCCAAAACTCTTAGCTATGCTAGACTTCAAAATTTTTGACATCAAGCTAAATACATACTCTGTGCTTTTGAAAAATGAATTTTTATTCTCAACTCTTGGTGACCCTTATGTATGTGTAGATTTCGGGCCACCGACACCTCGTTACTTTTTGAGATAATAAAACTGATTTGCAAAGATTTTTGAACTGTTTAAAGAATAGTTTATGCTACTTGTTTTAGCTAGACGACAATATTTTGAAATTTCAAAATATGTTTTATTTATCATTGATGTATCATGTAACCTGGTGCGCAGATGATAAAAATGATGGAGTTGTAAATACAGGAATACTTAATGTTGAATTCGATCTAAAAATCATTGTCCCACTATTGTATGATGCGTTATGACAAAGTCATACAATGACAACATCCTCAAACGGGCTGTTAAATACAGTACGGTATTATGACGTCATTCTAAAAAATATTTTCAAAATTTTAATTTGCCAACGGGGTTTGGCTATACAAATTAATATTTCTTTTGAAATTGAATTATTGATATGGGTCTATGCTATTTGATTCGGCTAGACCAACTTTTATAAAAAGTCTAAGCGTTCTTTGAAAATTTTCCCGAGCTAAATTGTTTTGGTACGGAATTCTATGATAAGATTGAGGTGAACTGTACAGATTGGATAAAATTATTCAATAGCGAGAATATTCACGAGAAATGATTAAAGTATACGTACTAGTAACGGTAGTTTACCTTCTTCGTGATTGTAAACATACTTTTAAGCCTTTGTAAGGGTTAGAATACCTTTTTCTTAATTGAAATAGGTTAAGGGTAGTAATACCTATAAATCTCAGAAGTTCATGGTCTATATGACTCCTCAGCACGATTTCAAAATTTTAAATCTTGTGAGTGATGTTGTGGGTAACATATGGTGATAGGTATGCAAGGTATAAGGTGTAAGTTAATTTCAGGGACGAAATTCATAGAAGAATGGGTGAATGTGACGACCCAAGAATTCGGACAATTTATTAAAATATTAATAGATTGAATTAAGGTTAAATAATAAACCTAGACAGAAAATAAGTGAATGGATTTGACATTTTTGAATTAAGGTTAATTATAATAAACCTGTGTATGTGGATTTATGTGTACAGTTTGTGGTTTTAGATCAACTGTTGATCAGATAAATTATAACTTTAGTAAATCCTAAAGCTATATTAAGAATATAGACGTTTAGTTAGAAAACCCTAACGATTGATAAAAAACTGATTCTGGAAACCCTAATTTTAGTTCCCGGAATCTGAAACCCTAATTCGGAAGTTGAAAAGCAGAATTTGGGAATTCAAATGCCAAGTATAAGGCTTAAGTGTTATTAATTATAACCTAATTAGAGAAAAACCTTAATGATTTATTTGAAACCTTAATAATTAGAAACTCTAATTATTAGAACCCCTAATTTCTAATTAGAAACCCTAATTGCTAAATTAGGAAACCTTAATCCTAATGTTCAAGTCTAAATAGTTAGGAAACCCTAATCTAATTAGGAAATCCTTATTATAATTTAGAAATCCTAATTTTTCCATTTTAAAACCTAAATTGGAAATCCTATAATTTATTTTTAAAAAAACCTTAGGGTTAAACCCTAAGGGTTGGGACAAATGTCAAATATGCCATTAAAATGGGAAGCCAAATGTCTAAAATGTCCCTTTTGCATTTCTTTAATAGGTAACCTGTAAATCTTGCCCTAGTTTGAGTTGTTGACCAACTAAAGGCTACCTATGTGCCTTATATCTCCTATATCAGCCAACATTGCCAGCAAAATACATTGAATCAAAACAAAAGTCAAGAAATTAAGAAAAATCTTACTTTACTTAGCAAACCAACCAAGACCATTCTCTCTCTAGATTTTCAGGATTGAGAGTAAAAGTGTGTGATATACAAAGCCAAGAACACTTGTTAGCTTAACAAGATCAGAACATAAGGATCAGAATCAAAACTTCTGCATGCAAGAGGTATGGACCCTAACTTGCTAGATCTTTAAGATTGTTGTTAATGTTGTGACTTATTGTTTGGAAAAGTGTTAGAGGGTGTCAATTAGGGATCTGGGGATGCTTCACATTCCAGATTGCTCATTTTGGCAAAAAATCGTAAGTGAACTCCACAACGAAGGACACTTCGGACGTAACACCACCAAATCTGGGTCCCTTGAACCTCGGGCTTGGTACGTCACGGTACTACCTTCATCTCAATACATACAAACTTTATTAATAAATAACTGAACACAACCTGGCTTTTATATAGATTAATACAATGTTCCCTTCTGTTCCTGAATCTGTATCCTTTATAATCGGTTATTACATCTGTAGATCGTTCATGATCTATCTATACAACTTAAACTATAAACAATATGTTTTATATTGATAGATGGATTCATAATTCAAATTTAAATATTCTCCTGTATAGTGTTCTTCAACTACACATCTACAATGTATAATATTAACATTCATTTATCTTAGCTAGAAACTTCACATTCCAATGTTTTGGCATAAAACATTACCAGGTATAATTACTCTAGAGAAATTATACCAATGAGTTAATGTGTTATTAAAACACCAACAATCTTCAATCACTATTTCTTCTCGTGAACCTTTGTCTATCCTGAATCCTTTAATGCTATGGTCATCTGCTTATATCGACAATTATCTGCAAAAATTTATTTGCAAGATTGAGCACAACGGCTCAGCAAGTCCAACAGTCTATACATTTCATGCTTCATATAGCATATACAAACTTCATATATTCATGCATTAAAATTTTTAGTTAATGCATCTACACATGCTTCATACATCTCTATATGCATCATACATTTCATGATATGCATCTTTATATACATCATACTTATCATACAACACAATATAATCTTCATGTTGTATATTTAACACATACTTCACAAATTCCATGCTTTACATTTAGTCACACAATATTTATGAAATCAACTATTTCACATAAAGTAACATATTTCATTAACTACCATAAACATGGTTTAATACACATTATCACATAAGAGCAAGTTACTGAAAAACTTGCCTCAAAGCGTTCCTTACGCTGTTAGGAGAATTCGTCCTTCCATTGTCCTACACGATTAAGGGTATATATAACTACCATTAGCCACATAATGACACTTGGTATTCATTTATGTTAATTCCACTTTACTTTTCATCAATATTCCTTTTAAAATCTTTGTACACAATGCTTTAATTATGTGTTTAAGACTTACTAGAACACTTTTATTGTCCATTTGATTTATTTATAAAATTTCCTTCAAATGATAACCTACATCCTCCTTGAGAATTTAATTGATTAGGTTAATCATCACCTCATAATTAAATCTGATAATAATTCTTAAACTCTCGTCTAATATTATTAATCACTCTACAAATATTATTAATTATTTAAAAATATTTCAATCAATTACTAATATTATTAATCATTTATTATTTTTTATTCACTTTCTAATATTATTAATTACTTAATAATATCTTAATAACTTACAAATATTATTAATTATTTAATAATATTTTATTCACTTTCTAATATTATTAACCATTTAATAATATTTTATTCACTTACTAATATTATTAATCCTTTAATAATATTTTAATCACTTACTAATATTATTAATTATTTAATAATATTTTAATCACTTACTAATATTATTAATCTTTTGATAATATTTTAATCATATACTAATATTATTAATAATTTATAAACAATTTAATTTAATTGTTTATCTTTTACTATTTAATTTATTTAACACACACATCGTGCCATTCTTATATCATTTTATTAAAAATGACCAAATTACCCTCATAAAGACTTAATACATCATATTAATGATTATTGGTCAATAAAATCACCTTATAGAATTTATGACTTAATATAACTTAATTTTCTTATTTATTCTTAACACATTCATATGTATTAAAAATACCTAATCAAATTATTATTTTCCTATCTCCTGGAAAACTTGAATATATAATATTTCAGTCACAAAATAATTTTCTTGAAATTTTTCAACTTCATTTCCTATTTTTAAATAGGTCATTTCTGTCCATAACTACCACGTTTATTAAAAATTATCTTTTTGACTTATACCAACGTACACATCCCCTCACATCATTTTTATAACATTTACATAAAATTATGTGATTAAACTTTTTATAGTCTCATATGTCACATGTTGACATACTCTAGTCGATAAAAATTATCTCAACGATTCCCGACTCGTCGGCAATTATTAGTTTTTAATCTGTTGGAAGCCTAATTTTCCCATTAATCCTCCTTAATAATTTTATTATTTTCTGTCCATACATATATACATATATTCCATACACAAAATAATTTTTTTGAAATTTTCTTTTTTATTAAATATTTTTCAAAAGCCAATTTTAGTTCTTAACTTAGCAAAATTAGCTATATCATGCTCAACTTAAAAAATTCTCAAATTTTTAAAAAATCTTACATATATTAACGCAAACTTCCATTTTAAATTTCGTGTTCATCGGAATTATAGAACTCTAGTTATAGCCGTTTCGGTCAGAAAAATCCTAAAATTGAAATGGTCATAACTCACTCGAATTAAGTCGGAATAAGCTCAACTTTGGACATGAGCTTCTTTATATCATATATTTTCATGTCCCAAAAGGCCTGAATTTATTTCAAAAATGAATTTGCTGAAAATTCCCCTGCTAAGTTTTGGACAGTTTGTTTTTTAGTATTTCCAGATTTTGCCTACTTTGCTAAAAACTGTCCAAGCGAAAATCTACAAGGAATTTTTCAGTGATTTCACTTGGAGATGTTAGATATCTCATGGATATAACACATTTCTTTGACGGATCTACAAAATAAGTTGTAAAATTCAAATGGTGAAGGTCTAAAGTGGACTGAAATTTAGGGCATTTTCCAGATTTTGCCTACTTTGCCAAAAACAGTCCATACGAAAATTTACAACACCTTTTTCGGTGATTCAACTTGGAGAAGTTAGAATACTTATAGATCTAATTCTAGGACTTGACCATACTCAAAATTTTGAAGTAAAATGAGAGATCAGATGGTTTGAATTTCATGTTTCATTTTTTAGAAAATCAATTTTTCATACTTGAATGTTTTCTGAGAAAACTTCCATGATATCGTGATTAATCAAACATTAATCAACATAATACATTTTAATACATCCTAATGCCTTTTATAGTCATGGATCTATCACGATCATAGATTAATTTCATCAAACTCATAAACATAAACTTGGAAATCAACTGAGATTTGAAGTTTATACCTTTAGGAGTTTTCTCCTCTTGATTTCTTCTCCATCTTCTTCTCTTCTCTTCTTGCTATCCTTTAATGGCAGCCTCTTTCTCTCTCTTCCTCTCTATTATGGTCCGACAAGGGAGTGTAGGAATGAGAGAGCAATTTTCTTTTTTCTTCATTTCCTTTATTTAGCTAAATGATATTTAGGAGAGAGATAGAGAGTAGTTTAGTATTAGGTAGAATTGGTGAGGGGTAGGTGGAGATGGTTTACCTAACCCATGTGCTGCAAATTCCAGCTGTTTTAAGTCATGTGGGTCCCGTCTTTGACTTTCGGACCAAATAATCAATTTTTTGAGTTTATAGTCGATTCCTACTAAATTCGATGCTCCCAACATCATGGACACATCCGTTTCTTCAAATTCATCTCTGAATTTTAAGTTTAACTTTTTCCCATAAAAGTCAACTGTTGATTTTGACCAAAAAGTTAACACCGACACATTTTGTGTTTACAACTTATTCTTACTAATTTCAACGTTCTGGATTCAAATATCCAATCCGTGTTTCCAAATTCCACTCCTAACTCTGATTTTGATTTTTCTCCATAAAAGTCAACTATTGACTTTGACCAAAGAGTCAACCCTGACACATTTCGTGTTTACAGTCTTTTTTAACTAAACTTGACGTTCTGGACGCAACTGAGCAGTCCGTACTTCAAAATTCTATCTCTAACTCAAATTTTGAGTTTTAACTTGCTTCTAGAAAGTCCTCCCCAAGTTTGGGCTATCCAATAAATTGTTGGGACATGTCTCATAAATTTTACATTTCCCTAATTATTCAATTAGGGTTTCTAGTCCACTTACTTTGGACTTTAAATAATTACTCCTTCAATCATGCAGATTCTCTACATTAGTATTCACTTCATTGATAAATAATTAATATTCTCCTATATTAGGCTAGACATTTCATTCAACATCTATTAATTAAAACATATTTAGTTAGTTTGTTACATTCAATAAGCCTTTTCAAATGACTTGACATAATGAATTTTATTAATCCAACTTTTCAATATCTTTTGAACATATTCTTAATTTTAGAATATCATATTGATAACTTGTGTCATCCTTACAAGTCCTCTTAATAATTAAATATGTAGGCTTGTTTACTATGATCATATGCTTGCCATATATATTATTTTGACTTGCCATATTTTTAATCCCTTAGTAATATCTTACTCTTAAACCTTTCTATCGTTCATATTTAATTTCTTTACCTTCTTTCAAATATTAAACCATATATGTTTTTTTCAAAATTTGTAATCATTCCTCTATTTTCAAATTTAGGTTTTATTCTTTAAACCTTTATTTAATTATTTGAGATCTTATTTATAAGTCTCATAAATTTTTTGGGTTATCACATCGGATGAGATAAAATATTAGCCCTGGTATCGGTTGACTACTATTTGCCAAAGATATCGAGTGATGTGGCTCAGTACGTAGAACGTTGCTTTGTATGTCAGCGATCCAAGGGAGTTCTTAATAATGTAGGATTGTACACCCCTTTACCCGTTCCTAAAGCCCCCTAGTGTACGTATTATGGATTTTATATTGGATCTGCCTCGAACTCAAAAGGCTATGGATTCTATTATGGTTGTGGTTGATCGGTTCTCTAAGATGACACATTTCATTTATTTTCGGAAGACAATGGATGCTAATCCGATCGCCTACATATACTTTCGGGAGATTGTGCGTTTGCATGTCGTTCCCCAAACTATTACTTCGAATCGTGATACAAAGGTCATCAGTAATTTCCAGAAAAGTTTATGCATGGGAGAAGCTCCAAACACAATTAAATTTCAGAGGTGCCTACCATCCCCCCAAACAGATGGACAGACTGAGGTGGTAATCTTCTACGGTGTCTACCTGAGACAAGTCAAATTAATGGGATCTGTCGCTTCTTCAATCAGAGTTTGCTTACAACCTTTCAAAGAACAAGACTACTAGTTTGAGTCATTTTGAGATAGTTTATGGACGAAATCCATTCCAGGTCATGGATTTGGCTCTTATTCTACGGATTGGCCGAGTGCACCCTAAGGCAGATGAAATGGCAACTCAACTTCGAAGTGTTCATGATCAGGTTTACCAATCTATTTAAGAGAACAATGCTAAATATAAGAATAGGGTTGACAGTCACCGTCGTCATGTTCTTTATTGAAGTTGGTGACTTTGTTTGGGCAGTACTGACCCGAGACCGTTCTCCTGTTGGTGAATATAATAAGCTTAAGGATCGGAAGATTGGACCTTGTTAGGTTCTACAGAAAATCAATACTAGTGCCTATTGGTTGCGCATTCCCAGTCATTTGCTGACTTCGGACGTTTTCAACATGAAGCATTTGAGTCCTTGTTTTGAAAAGTCTAATGCAGAAGACATGACACGGGTCAAAATTTGTTGAAGACATGACACGGGTGATCCCTATCCTTAAGGTCTTTATCGCCCCACCACGATTAATTTGCTAAGGGTTACAGACGATATACCTCCAGGATATATGTTATGCCTTGATGAATTATCTTTGATAACAATTCACAGAAAATTCCAATAGAACACTGCTTTGTAGTAGTTATTTGTTTGTAAGAAGAATTGGAGAAGATCAAAAAGAGAGAAAAATATGTGCACAAACTTACTTGTAACTTATATATTTTATATGCATATATCTAATCTTATGTATATATATCAACATATATACATACATATATATGCATATATGTAAGTTACATAAAATACTATTTAATTCTATATTTAATCATACTTAGTAAGACTAAATATGTAAGTTACATATATGTAACCATACTTAATAATACTAAATAATAATTAGGAGTTATAGAATTTGAATAGTCTCATTATTTTCCTTTTGTTCCAAAAAAATAAAATAAAATAAACTTCTATTAAATGGAACTAAGAAAAAATAGTTTTTATCAAACAATTTTGCACCTTATTAAATGTCTCACTATACACTAATCAAATAATTTCTACACAAATCAAATAAAATTCTCTTTTATTCTCCACGTAGAGGACATTAATTTACACTTTTATACTTACTTAAATTATGTCCGCGGATGAGTTTTATCAAACTCAAATATGACATATTATAAGTCACAAAAGTATAAAATAAGGTGCAATATATAACAATCCCCCACTTGTTTGGAAAAACTATTTTTCATCCAAACAACTTCCTATCAAACAACACAAAGGCATGTGTGCATAAAAGAGGGTGTGACGAACATTGAACCTTCTCTTAGTATAAACAACTAAAAGTCACATTGAAGTTGAAGGTGTCCGTAGATTGAACCTCTACTTCTATATGATATGACCAGAATTGTCACACACACACACACACAAAATCCTCCTACCACGATGAGTATTCTCAATTGTTTTGTGCTATTATGGCCATGCGCAATACCCTGTTTCATGAACCTCTAAGAGAGGTAAACCACAACCCTCTATAAGAAGAGGCTCCACTTCTAGTTCATATAGGCAAAGTGTTTCACATGTGTTTCTGTTGCTAAGAACACAACAACTTTGTTAAGAGTATAACTCAGCCTTAGTCGTGCAACAGACGTTACTATCTTAAACTACATATGGAACCACATCGATAGTAACACAGTCAACAACTGTGACTTGTTTTTCCCATTGAACCTATAAACTAGGGGTAACCTAAGAATAGGTTGGGTTCCCATCACCCCTGACTCCAAGTGGTTTAAGTTCCATATAACAAGTAGTTAAACTTACTAAGATCTCGTCAAAGTCTTAGTAAAAAGATAAGTCAAGTCGTCACTTGACTTTCTCATAGATAAATATTATAATACCTTCTTGTATCAATTATCTAACAAAAATTATGTCTATGACCAACATGTCAAGACTTACCATTAAAGGTAATCTCATATGCTCTATACAAAACAATTTCATTATCACATCATAATGAACTAAACAATGGAAGTGGCCACAATTTGATGTTTTAACAACAAATTTCGATTCTGTTTGCTTTCTCCATCATATAAAGCAATGGTATTACTTGCTACTCCAAGTAAATTATTCTCTCACTAAGGGATAATATATCCACCTACTTGTAAAAATATAATTATATATTCACCTACTTGTGAATATTTTTATACTTATTCAAAATCACAACCAGTTATGAATCCAATATTAATAATTTGTACTACATAAAAAATTTCACTAACACAATATTGTGAAATAGGAGGCTTTAGACTAGACTACAATCAATGTTTTAACAAACACCATAATCCATTAAACTTCCCTCATAAAATAATAACATTAGATTCATATTGTGAAATGGAAAATACTCATTTGTTTCTTACTCATCTAAGAAACAAAACCCAAGATTGAGTGAAAATTCACCTACTTGTAAATTTATAATTTTCCTCACTAAAATATAAGTGACACTTATGTGATCTATTAAAACATTGAGAGATCTAACAAAAATCAATGTAAATAATTAGTATACTAAGTTTAAAACTGTATGTAATATCTGATCTCGTGCATTGCATATCAAACACAAGGCTCCCACTAGCGAATGTGTACTTCAGCTTTACAATAGCTATATCAGAATTAACTTTTAGTGTACCACTACTATTAAAGAATTATTAAATTCTTCAATCTCAAGGTATATCAAACTCAGTTTAGTATAGCCTCTCAATACAATTTAATTGGTTTAGTTGGAATCCTCATTATGTTTTCACATGATAATAAAATAACATCTATTTTACAAGTCTTTTAACATAAAGACAAAAATAGATATTTCTTAAACTCGTTTACATTAACAATACTATGTAAAATGATCAATATATCATTAATATACACAAAAACTATCACATTATAGTTTATACAATTATATTGTTAGTGTAAATATATAAATAATTCTATATCCGATAGAATCTCAAGATTAATATGCACATATTATCACCTAATATTTATCCACTTGAATATTTATAACTTAGTTTCAATCTCACTATTGAACTAAATCACAATAAATATTTTGGATCATATTTAGGCTAATAAAATAGGTATTTTATTTACCAAATTATTATATTGATCTTCTTCACCAAATCAATATTGCTCTTTCTAGGTTCAATTTATAACTTTGTTGAACCTTAGATAATTAATTAAGTGAAATAAATTCACACTTCAATATTATTTAAAAGTTTGTGTTTCAAAGACTTTCATTTCACAGAACTACACAATCAAATTGAATTTCGCAACATGAAATCCATAAGCCTTACTATTTCTTACATAAATAAAATTATGCTCCAAATAGTTCAAAAGCTAAATTTAGTCCATAAATAAAAATCTTAAAAAATCACCCCCACACTTTTAAATAATTAAAATCTCATTGAATAATTTCACTTTACAATATTATGCTCACTACTTAAAATAAATTTTAGATTAATTAACATTTTATGTAACAATGTTCCTATAAATATTATTTCCACATAAGAATATTAAGGAACACTTCTCAAAACATAAAATAAGTTATTGCACATTTTATGTATTAGTTATTCATATAAAGATTGTTTCAATATAAGAATCTTTTAGAATACCCCCACATAAGAAAACAAGCTATTATTTTCTGAATTACATAACATCTCAAATCTAAAAAATTATTTAATATAAGCACTTAATAAATTATACATGTACATTTTTCAAGTATACTAACACGTAACACTTGACTCTATATAAAAAGTATACAATTCATTATATACAAATTATAGCACAACTCATCATATTGCACAAATTTATTTGCATATAAAATATAAAAATTTATATTTACTTTCTAAGAAATTAATTTATCACACAAAATTAATTTATGTAGAAAGCAAATAAAATTCTCACACGTGAATTAGTATATCCTCAAGTATTTTCATGTCCCTAACTTGGATAAGGAAATATCATAAATAATATATCTTTTGACATTTACAATATAGAATTCAAGACAATCTTCATAATAATATGAAATACTTGAACTTCACTATATTTATAAAAAGTCAAAAAATAAAATATTTACCTCAATTAGGATATATAAAATTCATATAATCACATTAAAATTTACTACTTCTTGGACAAGAAGTACACACAAAATAAATCAACATATATCAATTGTGATTATCCCAAAAACATTGCGAATAACATTTCTAAGTGTTTTCTCAATATCATAATCACATTGTATACAAGATTTATTCAACAAAATTTAGTTCTACAATATCTCTTCCAACTATTAGTTGATAATTAATTTATTATCCACAAACAAAGTAATTTATCTCAAAATTCACTGCATACAAATACCAAGTAATATTACACACTAAATATTACCTCAAACTTTCTATACATAATTTTGTTCAGACAAACATAAATTTACTTTATTCTCAAAATAAATTAATTTACAACTAATTTGTTATACATAGAGACAAGTAAACTTCTCAAATTTTACTACAACTTTCTCATAATAAAATAATCTCAATTAGTGTACAAGAAAAAAAATTGTCTCAAATTTCACTACATACATATACACATCATAATATTTTATCTACTCATAAAATATTATAAACAAAATACATATGCACAAAATTAAATTTATTCCATCATGAACAAAAATTTAATTACTTTTTTTATCTCACAAAACTAATTAATTAATTTATTACAACAAAATGTAGGTAAATAATACTCAAACATACAATATCATCTACACATGATATAATACATAAAACATATACTTTCAAGTATATATACATACAAAATGATACACAATTATCATTTATAAAAATAATGGCTAATGTTAAAAAAAACACACCTTTTGTAATTAAATCCGAAGAACGCCATAATCTCTTCAGAAAGATTTCTAGGCATCAACATTTGGTGTTTTTTCATGACTCTTTATCTTCTCCGCATCAATTTACAAACATTGTAAATTGTAAATCTTTTTCACTTTCATTTTTCTCCACAATCCATCTTCTAACAGGAATTATCAATAAAAATAATTAGCTTAATATCTCAATATATTACTAATTATCATAAAAATTCCATTGATAAAGTAAATACAAGAAAAATGACACTTATCTTTGAAAACCGTGTTGTCTTCCATCTCACCAAAATCATGACTCTAACAAATACGATAAAGACCTTAAGATTGTTAGAATTATAGTTTAGTAGAGTCAAAATTTGTTGAAGACATGACACGAGTGATCTCTGTCCTTAAGGTCTTTATCGCCCCCACCACGATCAACTTGCTAAGAGTTACAGACGATATACCTCCAGGAATATATGTCAAGCCTTGATGAATTATCTTTGATAGCAATTCACAGAAAATTCCAATAGAACACTGATTTGTAGTAGTTATTTGTTTGTAAGAAGAATTGGAGAAGATCAAAAAAGAGAGAAAAATATGTGCACAAACTTACTTGTAACTTATATGTTTTTATATGCATATATCTAATCTTATGTATATATATCAACATATATACATACATATATATACATATATGTAAGTTACATAAAATACTATTTAATTCTATATTTAATCATACTTAGTAACACTAATATGTAAGTTACATATATGTAACCATACTTAATAATACTAAGTAATAATTAGGAGTTATAGAATTTGAATAGTCTCATTATTTTCCTTTTGTTCCAAAAAATAAAATAAAATAGACTTCTATTAAATGGAAAGTAAGAAAAAATAGTTTTTATCAAACAATTTTGCACCTTATTAAATGTCTCACTATAGACACTAATCAAATGATTTCTACACAAATCAAATAAAATTCTCTTTTATTCTCCACGTAGAGGACATTAATTTACACCTTTTATACTTACTTAAATTATGTCCACGGATGAGTTTTATCAAACTCAAATATGACATATTATAAGTCACAAAAGTATAAAATAAGGTGCAATATATAACAGGAATTATGTTCTATTTTGATAAGGAAACATTTTAGCTATATAACCCGACTAGTGGGTTGAATTACAGCTAGCTTTTGTTTTGATAATAATAATTTACACATTAGAGAGATTTCTCTGGGTTTAGGATAATTTTTTTGTTTCTTTTACCTGTGAATATATTGTTGCCCTAACCCTCAGGATAATCACTTTGAAGAATTGAAGATTGAGGGGTTGTTCTTGATCATGTCAAGCTTAAAGTAATGCTTTGCCTTCTAGTTCGGGATTTACGTTGTGCCTTTGCCTTGACAATTGATGTGCCTTTGCCTCGACTGTAGTCTGTTGCTACTTCATATATATTTGGCTTAGTTGGCTACTTGCTGCTGAATTGATTGCTGGATGAATTAATCTATTATTCATATTTCTAGAATAGATGAATATATATTTGCATTTTTGAACTTTAAATAGTCATGTAATTAAAGGAATCAAAGTTTCAACTGAAAATCTTGTAAATTTTTTGTACATTTTATATCTAAATGTAATGCATTTCTGCAAGTTTGGTTTCTAGCTGGTATAATACAATACATGTTTTTTTTACTCGAGTTCGAATAAAAACCAAATACTTCGAGTTGTTTATCGAGTCGAGTCAAATTGATCTCAAGCATCAGCTTCTGCAATCTAGTTGAATTCTAGCATATTAGAGAATATTCTAAATGTTAATTTATAAATATCATCTACATAATAATATATGAATGATTAATATATAATTAACATCTACAATATTTTTTTTCCCAAACTCGAGTCGATATCAATTGGACCAATTTATTTCTCAAGTCAAATCTAAGTAAGTAAATATGATGATGAAACTTGTTTATACCCCTATAAAATATAGAATATTATAAATATTATAGCAAAGACACATAATTAAATAAATATATGCAGCTTGTTCATGTTCTTTGAAACAATTATAATTAATTTCAATTTTTTTTTTGGAATGGGTGGGATGGGAAGGGATTAAGGGCTTTTCATTCAACCATAAAAACAACAAACAATGAGGTTCTTGGCCATAAAAGGCCCTGCAAATCATCGGGCAACAAACTACGGAAACTAAACAAAAGTCCAAAGAGAGGGAAAACTAGGTTTTCAAATCTAAGCACTAAATAAATTTTCTTTCTTTTCTTCCCTTTTCTAGAACATTAAACAATAGTACTCATTTTCTTCAGATGGATAACTAAACTCAGCTGGATTTCTGTTAACAGCGCATTTTAATTCATCACTTTCGTGGACAAGTACTTTCTTTCCTGGATCCCCAAGGCTGAGCAACTTCAGTGCTGCTACAGCCAGATCCTCATCATTTGGAGCCAGAAGGTTGAGATCGAACTCCACTATATTTTTCTTCTCCTTGTTCATATCTTTGCGCCGTTCACGAGTCTCTGAATTACTTGGATAATTTTTTGGAAGGTCAAGTGATCTAGCAGGAGAATGATTAGGTGCCACTGAGGTCGACATATTTCCACCTTTTCCGCTCTACAAAAAAGAAAGAAATCCATAAACATAAAATGAGAGAAGTACATACATAAGACTTTGTTAAAACATATTATGGTAGACACAAAAATCAACAAAGTTTAACTATGGCAAACCCAAAAATCAACGAAGGGTATCAAAGGCAAGAACAAAAAGATTTACCTAGAAAACTCAAATCGGAAAAAATCACAGACAAGAGACAGAAAATATCATTATATCAAAGAGTGAAGAATGCAATATGTGAATTGAATTCTAAAAGGGCCGGCTAATATTGAGAAAGAAAACCCTAACTAGAATAACATATATATAGCGGGGCTAAAAACAAAATGTGACCAAAAAATTGAACAACATATATAGTCGGGCTAAAAATAAAATGGGCCCAAAAAACTTAACAATAACATATATATATATATATATATATATATATATATATATAAACTAAAAATAAAATGAGCCCAAGAAAAATACCAATAACATAAATATTTGGATTAAAAATGTAATGGGCCAAAAAATAACATAACAGGTTCATACCATGGGAGCGATTAGTGGTGGACTACGGATTTCGGCCTATCGACCTCATTCTGTTACCATCACTAAATCTCATCTTTCTGTTCCTTCAAAAGTAACCACAAAACATAACTAAGGTTGAGTCAAATTTCAAATCTTGAACAAAAATTCAAGAACACAACAGTTTTATAGCAAGTATATTGGATATATTTGCATACATTGAATAACTAACATTATTAGAAGAAGAAAAAAGAATAACTAATGTGGTAATTGATTAAATAAAGTACATTAACCTAGTAAAAATAAATAGAAATGACGGCAAACTGAAAATGAAACAAAAAATAATTCCGCAGAAGTAAAAATAGATGTAGAAATGCTCTTCTTACCAGTTGGTTTTGGAGATTCAAATTCCCATAACTATTCTGAGGCAAACAAGTTTGCTGTTGCCGCAGAATCTCTGCTGTGGGAGCGATACTCTCATTTACATGTAGCATTCCTTGCCCAAAACAACCGTTGGCGGTAGATGATTCTCCAATTTCAAAATTTGGCATGATCTTTTCCTGAAGCATCTGTCCATTTTCTTATAGAGGCAGTTTACCTTTCAGCTTTGACGAACAGCTAATATCGCCAGTTTGTTCAAGTAGCTTATTAGTACTTTCCCAAGACATTCCAGTACTTGATGCATCTTCCTTTGATTCGGAATCAGATATATCGATTACGGCAACTGCTTATTCTTTATCTCCCTGGATTTCTCTAGTATCTTTAGCCTCATTATTTGTTAAAGGCGTCTCTCTTGAAGGTGCTAGAGGCATATTTCTTTTCCTTTTACGTGATTACTTAGCAAGAGTAGTAGTTTCTGCAGGCATAGGATTATCACTGACACCTGATGGATAATTAAGAAGAGAATATATTTTAGGGAAGAAGTGAAATGTAACTATGGAGAATATAAGAACACTTTAATTTCACTTGATTAAAAATGATTCAAGTACAAACTATTTATAGGACTCATAGAACACTTCTAGAGCTACATTAATAATGACCATATTCATGTACATGAACCTAATCATTACATGTTCGAAGACATTTCAAATCCATTCATGTATATACATGTATCATGTACTTAGATATTACCAATTCATGTACTAAAATTAATTAAGATATTTCTTGAATAATCTAGAATATATTTGGTTTAGATAACAAGGCCTCCCTTAAACCAAAATTATTCTTTACTCCAAGCTAGGCGATTTGCTTCTTGAATACTTCTCCAGAAATAGCTTTGTAAAAATGTCAGCTAGCTGCTCCTCAGATTTACAATACTTGATATTAATAATTTCATCATTCACAAGTTCCCTTAAGAAATGATATCGAATGCGAATATGCTTTGTCTTTCCATGAAGAACTGGATTTTTGGTAACTAAAATTGTTGAAGTGTTATCACAAAACAAAGTTGGATCAGCTTCTTGTTTTTGCTTGAGATACTTCAAAATTCATTCTAACCAAACTAGATGACATCCAGCATGTGTAGCAGTTATATATTCAGCTTCAATTGTTGAAAGAGCAACACTTGGTTGTTTCTTTGAACTCCAAGAAATAGCTCCGCTACCTATATTAAAAACATAACCTGAAGTGCTTTTGCTATCATCAATGCTACCTCCAAAATCACCTGTCTGTGAATCCAGTAAGACTAACTGGAACACCAGCTTCATAAACAATTCCATAATCAATTGTGCCTTTCACATATCTCAAAATTCGTTTTGCTGCCTCCCAATGTTCTGAGTGAGGCTTCTCCATGAACCTGCTAATCATACTAACAACAAACATTAAATATGGTCTTGTGGCAGTTAAATACATCAAATTTCCAACCATACTCCTGTAAATAGTTGGATCCACAAGCTTTCCTTCACCTTTCTTTCTTAACTTAAGCCCAGTAAGACATGGAGTTGAAACAGAATTAGCATTCTCCATCTTGAACTTTTTCAAAATTTCCCTTGCATATCTTTCTTGAGAAATAAAAATTTTCGTACTAGACTGACTAACTTCAATACCCAAAAAATGATGTAACTCTCCCAAATCAATCATGTCAAACTCTTGTTTCATTGAAGCTTTGAAATCATTAAGCATCTCCATATCATTGCCAGTAAAAATGAGATCATCAACATATAGACTTACCACCATAAATCTTCATTTTGACGGATCAATTTTGGTGTATAAAGTATGCTCCTGAGGACATTTTTGAAAACCATTCTTCTCAAAGTAAGAATTTATGCGGCTATACCAAGCCCTTGGTGACTGCCTCAACCCATATAAAGCCTTCTTTAACTCGTAAACTTTCTCTTCTTCACCTTTCTTCACGAAACTGGGTGGGTGATCAACATAGAACTCTTCCTCAAGAAACCCATTTAGAAATGCTGATTTGACATCCATTTGGAACAATTTCCAATTATTTTGAGCAGCAAGTGATATAATTAAACGAACAATATCAAGTCTTGAAATAGGTGCAAATACCTCATTAAAATCTTCTATCCCTTCTGTGCATACCCCTTTGCAACGAGCCTCACTTTGTACTTATTAACGGAGCCATCTGAATTTAACTTTTTCTTAAAAATCCATTTAACTCCAATGGGTCTTTTGTTTGCTGGTAAACTGACGAGCTCTCATGTGTCATTCCTTTCGATAGCCATAATTTTTTCCTTCATAGATTGTTTCCATTTTTCTTCTTTTTCTGCATCTTCATGGGAGATTGGATCTTCTCTTGCATAGAAAGCAAAGAAAATAGATCTTGCGCCTACTGGCTCCGTAATATCATAAATCTTCTGCAAAGTTCTTGTCTTAATTTCTTCGGGACTGCTACCTGAAGACGCTCCTGTTGAGGATGATGGAACATCAGGTGGGTTCAAGGATGGATCATCTTCACTTGGCACACTGCTACAACCTTTCAAATCCTCCACGAGCAATGGTACCTTATCTACAGTGTTTATGTCAGCATCATTGAAAAAAGATTTTTCATCAAAGTTTACATCCCTGCTAATGACAATTTTCTTTGTTTTTGGATTATACAGTTTGTAGGCTTTTGACCTTTCACTGTATCCAACAAAAATACATTTTTATGCCTTGTCATCAAGTTTTGCCCTTATTGCATTTGGTACATGAACAAAAGCTACACTTCCAAAAATCTTCAAGTGTTGGACACTTGGTTTTTTCCCATACCAAGCTTCATGAGGAGTACAATTTTTTAAACTTTTTGTTGGTGACCTGTTGATCAAGTAAACCGCACAAGAAACTACTTCTGCCCAAAATTGGCATGACAACCTTTTTCTTTTAAGCATGCATCGAACCATGTCCATGATTGTACGATTTTTCCTTTCGCAAACACCATTTTGTTGTGGTGTATAGTGAACTGTCAATTCATGCTTTATGCCATTATCTTTACAAAAATGCTGAAAATCATTTGAAAGATACTCCGACCCTCGATCTGTTTTCAAAGTCTTTATGTGACAACCAGAAAAATTTTCAACTTCTGCTTTAAAAATTTTAAAAGCTTGAAAACTTTCATATTTTTCATGAAGAAAATAAGTCCACACTTTTCTTGTTTAATCATCAATAAAAGAAATGAACTATCTGTTTCCTCCAAAGGATGACACTGTCATAGGTCCACACAGGTCTGAATGAACAAGT
The DNA here is from genome assembly GCA_020205505.1 of Panax japonicus. NCBI lineage: Eukaryota > Viridiplantae > Streptophyta > Magnoliopsida > Apiales > Araliaceae > Panax > Panax japonicus. The sequence continues at coordinate 65,847,722 of CM035110.1, forward strand.
TCAAGTGGCTGTTTTGCACCCCAAGAAGATTTTGAGGGGAATGGATTATGGTGCAACTTTCCCAACTAGCATGCTTAAAAAATCTCCTCTATTTTATTAATCTAGGGTAATCCATTCACCATTCCTTTCACTGCTAACAATTTTAGGCTGTCGAAATTCAAGTGGCCATACCGGTCATGCCACAACTTGGAAACTTCTTCATTAACACCAGCGAAACAATGAAAATTTTCTACTTGGAGTGGAAGTGGAAATAAATTATTTTCCGCCAAGCTAATCTTTGCCACAACCAGATTATTTTTTGACAGAGTACATAATTTATCATGAAAGAATATATCAAACCCTTTTCACAAAAGTTGTCCAGTACTTAGCAAATTGCTCTTGATGCCTGGAACAAAATAAACATCTGACATTTTTTCAAATTTTCCAAATTTTGTTATGAAAGTGACTTCTCCAACTCCTTTAATTGTATAGGCTCTAGCATCTCCAATTTTATTTGCCCAAAATTTGACTCCACCAGGGTAGAAAATAAATCCTTATTCTCTGTCATATGTTTACTCGCACCACTATCCAAATACCAAACATGATTACTATTTTCTTGACAAGCAATTAATAATGACTGAATAATCTTTCTCAACTGATTTATTTTCATGCACCAATCCAGATTCTTTTTTGTTAGCTGGTGCAAACCAACATTCACTAATTTTATGACTAGGCCTATGACAATGAAAACATTCAATATAACCTTTTCTCCCTCTTTGATTAATACCACGACCTCTTCCTCTTTGAGAATTGTTTGAATACTATAATGATTCTTCCTTAAAATTATTATTGTTACCTTATGATCTTCTTCCATTGCCACGAAAATTAGAGCCTCTACCTCTATTTCCTTGGAAGCCACATCTTCCACGTCCACAACCTCCTCCATGGCCGCGACCATGGAAGCACTTCGGCCTCCCGTAATTTCAAACTTGAGATCTTGATCATTCGAAGGTGGATTTCTTTGATTAACGCGGAACTCATGTGCCTTTAAAGAAGCCTGTAAATCTTCCAAAGATAATTTTGACACATCTTTGGACTCTTCGATAGCTACCACGATAAAATCAAACTTTTGTGGTAAGCTTCGAAGTATTTTCTCAACAACTTTTTGATCTTGAAAAACTTCTCCATTAGTTGCCATTTGATTAACAATTGAAGTAACTTTTGAAAAATAATCAACAATAGTCTCATTTTCTTGCATTTGCAACTTCTCAAATTCTAAACGCAAAGATTGGAATCGTACCTTTTTTACCTTTTCTTCACCTTTATATATTGATTGCAAATTATCCCAAGCTTGTTTTGAAGTTTCTGCCTTCGAGATTCTATCAAAAATTGGTCTTTCAATTGCTTGATAAATTTGAAAGAGCGCCTTGTTATCCTTCTCCCTTTTCTCATTCAGGCTATTTTTCTGGGCTTGTGACAAACCGTCTTCAGTTTCTGGTTCTTCATAACCATCTTCAACAATACTCCACAACTTGAAAGACTTCAATAATACTTTCATATTATGGCTCCAATAATCAAAGTTTTCTCCGTTAAAACGAGTAATTAGAGAGACTAGATTGTTTGAATTTGCCATCACCCCGTTACTTTAAAAAAATAAACAGAAAAAATACTTTGTGTTGGATGAGGCTGATCAGATGCTGGATTTGGAATTTGAAAAACTGTCAATGCAATTCCTTTACAATCTGTATAAAGTGTTTATTGGGTCACCAGCTTTGAAAGCTAACCATGCAATTCGTCAGCTTTGTTACATAAGGCCCACTTGAAAAGCCTCCCAAGTCAATATCACAATATTACTTGTTAACAATTTCACAAAATGAGTCTGTAGTCTTATTCCTTATTGTAATGATGATGGGACCACGTGCCTTTTGAACCTTCTTGGTGGAATTTTGGGACGTGCTAACTTGTTGACATCAGATCACTTTTAATAGGCTGCTTCATCTACTGACTTTGTTAGTTGCCAATATATTGAAAATCCAGATGCTCCTTGTTTTTTAACTAGCTCTGATGCCACTTGATGGATAATTAGGAAGAGAATATATTTTAGGGAAGAAGTGAAATGTAACTATGAAGAATACAAGAACACTTTAATTTAACTTGATTAAAAATGATTCAAGTACAAACTATTTATAGGACTCATAAGACACTTCTAGAGCTACATTAATAATGACCATATTCATGTACACGAACCTAGCCATTACATGTTCCAAGACATTTCAAATTCATTCATGTATATACATGTATCATATACTTAGATATTACCAATTCATGTACTAAAATTAATTAAGATATTTCTTGAATAATCTAGAATATATTTAGTTTAGATAACAGCACCTTTTGTCTGATCAATTTTCGAATTAGTTTCATTTCTAGCTAATATTTCACTCAGTAATCGCACCTTTCTAGGTTTTCGTCGTGGCACACCACTAGAAGCTCCACGATGCAGTTTAGTTAAAGAGTAGGATGTCTAGTTTCTTTATCCTTGACAACCGTTATAGTTTCATCAATCTTCGTAGTTTCTTTGGAATCACATTTCCTCATTAAATTTCCTTGTTCCTCATCCAAAGTTATATTTATTTTAGCAAGAACTTGTTCTACATCATCAACTTGAGGGCTTGCCGAACGGATTTCATCCACAACAACTGTTTCAAAACCAGGAATGTGTTGGTGTCTTTTTTTTCCAGTAATATTTTTAATTTATTTAATATTGTAAACCTGAAAGATTACATAAGTGGCAAATCCAAAAGATTTGGATAGGGATACTATAGAGTTTTATTACAATCCATCACTTAGGAACATGGATTACAAAGCCTGTACTTACAAATCAAACAACAAAAACCATGTCCCATATCCATTAATATATAGATCACCATCTTCAATGGGCCATATTTATGATATTAGCACACCTCAAGATATTTCAAAATTCCAAAACTAATATACCTTTTTTAGAACTAGAATTCCCATAAAACACCAGGTCTAAGCTATAAGATTTGCAACCACAAGATGATGAGGTGCAATTTTCAAATGCACCGTATCCTTGCTCACAAAACTAGCTAAATCCTTATGTCAGATAAAAAATAAACCAAACTTACATCAAAAGTAAATCATAGATCATCAGAGAAGAAAGGCGTTCTTTATGAAAATTTGATGATACATCAACAATCATAGATCATATATCATATATACCACTAACAGCCATGTTTTGAACTTTAGAATTATCTTCATTCTCAAAACAACGTTCAGATAAGCTTCGCACGAATCTAGCACAAGCTGTGAAACACTTGCAACAAAAATTGCTGGAAAAAGTACCAGTATATATTAATAAGACGAAGGAACAGTAAAATTAGAACAACTTATCTGGAAACCGAGGCATAACAAAGCTTCTGTCCTAAAAAGTGATTCCGCCCCCACAAGTCATAACCTCAGGTACAGATGGGATTCCGTCGTCCACTCTCCAGGATTCAACGTCGAAGCCTTCAATTTCGTGTACTCATTGAAGAAGGCTTTAGACTTGTATTTGTGGATTGTCCAAAAAATAGTAACAAAGTATATAGTATATAGAGATGATGATTTTATGTTTCTGTGTGTTAACTCGTAAGAACCAGATTGGTATTTATAGGAGAAAAGATGAACAGAACATTGAGAGAAAATAAGAACTTTAGAGAGAACGTGGTGAACGTTGGGGAAAATAACATTACGTAGAACGTTTGAGAAAAATTGAGCGTGGTTTAATGGAAGGAACAGTTCGAAACGTTGGGCTAGGTTTATGAGTTAAATAAATAATAAATAAAAACTACATTAGGGATTTTAGCAAAACAGTGAGCTATACCTAGGTGCACCGACGAGACATAATCGACCGGATCGGCACCCCTCCCTGCGCGGGCATAATGCGCGCACACACGCACTAAGGTTTTTGGCCGAAAGTCCAAGAATTAAGCTTGGCCTAACCCAATTCTTTAGTCATCCTCATGTGCACGAGCCCATCCCTTTTACCTTAACCATGTTACTAAGCCCAACTTATAAAGTACTAATATACACATGAAAGATTTTCAAAATAGGCAATGTGGGACTTTGCCAAAACTAAAAATTTTGAAGCATAACCAACAATCCCCCACATAATTCAAAATTATCAAAGAGATAAAAATTAAAATGAAGTAAGAAGGGCAATGGATTTTAGATACATAACATCGATACCTTGTGGGTTTGAATCGACACTTAGTGGAACAAGCTCATGATTGTAGATTATAGATGAACTATATTCTTGAACCCTTTATCTATGATACAAACAATTGAACTTGCACACATGATACCAAAAATCTTGAATCCACATAAGTCTGCGGTTGGGCGCGTCCTAGGCCATGTGTCATATCCCATATTTTCATAAAGGCTCTAGAGAGTTTGCCAATGGCTCTCATAGGAAGCGACCTACACTTCCTTCTTTATATAGGTGAACCCATCAAGTGTAAACTGACATACACCACCCTTTAGGGCTATGAGTTTCATTAAGAATCTAAATGATTCATCCTATCATAATTTTTTAGTAAGCACGACATGCACATAGGGAGAGATAAATAATTGTAGGGTTATAATTAAATAATTACATGAATTGTTGTTACCCATTGAACCTAATTCATGGGATCTCCAATCACATGGGTTGGGTTTCCATCAAATATTACTTACTCAAAATGTTGGCAATAGTCTCACCCCTCTAGATGCTTCTTGGACAACTCTTTTAGTCAATCCCTTAGTGAGCGGATCCACTAGGTTCTTTTCAAACCTTACAAATTCTATGGAAATAACATCGTTATTGATCAGTCCTCGTACAATATTATGTTTCAAGCGAATATGTCTCTATTTCCCATTATAAACATGGTTAATTTCCCGGCCAATAGCTGCTTGAGAATCACAATACAGAGAAATAGATGGAATTGGTTTAGATCACAACGGTATGTCTGCCAATAAATTCCTTAGCCACTCTACTTCTGTACTTGCCAATTCTAAAGAAATAAATTCAGATTCCATAGTAGATCTAGTAGTATAAGTTTGTTTAACAGATTTCCAAGAAACATCTCCTCCTAAAGTAAACACATAACCACTGGTGGAGTTTGTCTCATCATTATCAGATACCCAATTAGCATCACAATATCCTTCTAAAACATTAGGATGACCAGTGAAATGTACACCAACATTAACTGTTCATTTTAAATATCTCATTAGTCGTGACAATGCATTCCAATGATCTTGTGAAGGATTATGTGTATATCTGCAAATTCTACTAATGACATATGCAATATTAGGTCGAATACATTTTGTTAAATACATTACACTATCAATGATTCTGACATATTCAATTTGTGCAATACACTATAAAAAAATATGTCATTGGCGATGGGGTTATTGGCGACGGCCAATGTACCATCGAGAATGACCTTAATGTCGACGAGAAAGCCGTCGCGAATGTGTGTCGTCGATAATAGCATTTTCCCAGGGGGGAAAAAAGGTGCGAAAATTTGGCAGTGGAGGAAAAACTCATTGGCGACGACAACGCCGTCGTGAATGACTCACTGGCGATGGTAAGCGAGCGACGGGACACGCCGTCGAGAATGAGGTCTTATTTTTAATCCCCTAGATTCAATTTCTTTTTCCTCTCCTTTTTTTCCCTCACGTTTCTGTTCTTTCCCTCTCTTTCTCTCGCCATCACTGTGTCGTCGATTCTTGTCGTCGTTACTCGCCATCGGTCCTCGCCATCTTCTTCCACCGTCTGGCCTCCCCCTTTCTTCCTCCCATTTCTTTGGCCTGATACACTGTTACAATCTCCCTCTAATTTTCATCCCCTCTCAGCTCTGGTTCTATATTTCTCATTGTTGGCTTCTATAAGTAATTTACACTTTTTTTCTTCATTTGTATATAAGTTCTAATTTAGTTATGATAGGGTTTAAGTTGGGTTTCTTTTTCTAATACCTGTATGTTTTGTTTTAGGCTGTACATAGCAACGGGCATTGACCTTCTCTGCCATTAATCTCTCTCTTTTGTGTAAGTTTTTCTTTTATCTCTTCTCTTTTTTTGGAGTAGTATGTATGTCAGTTCATGTATATATGTTTATTTGAAATATTTTCATGTATTATGTATGTCAGTTTATGTAATTTTATTTCTTCTGTGTATGTTTTATGAATAGGGTGGGTATGGGAATTAAATAGGGTGGGTATGCTTAAGTGTTATATTAAATTAAGAGAGAGTCCAAGTATTTGATTATATACTAGTGGACAAGCCTAAGAGATTTAAATTAATATCTCAAACTATCGATTACCTTAACCTAATTATCGCAATTCTAATTGGGTTATATTATTAAACCAATGAGAGTAATTATTCAAAGTCCAAATTAAGCGGACTAGAAACCCTAATTAAATAACAAGGGTGAGGAATTTAAGGTGTTGGGCATATGTTGGCGGAAGTGGCCCAAATATATTAAATGAGCGCCCAAATGTGTAAATTGGTTAGCTCAATTGGTGTGGATTTTTCTAGATGATATAATGTACAATTAAAGAAAATCAAAATGGGAGAAAAATAGGAGGGAGTATCCAGCTATTTAAGGAGGGAGCACATGGGCTTATTAAATGTTCCTTTCATTTTTTTCAAAGCTATTCACCCACCCTCCTAGCTAATATTCCCTAGTAAGATAGCTTAATTAAGATGAGATCTATGAATAAGGGAATTGCAAGAAAAATTGGAAGTTTGTAGTGATTTTGTGTGTGTGTGTGTGTGTGGCCAAACGGATTGAAACCATCGGTGGTCAATCCAAGCCTTACATTTTTAGGTTCCAATGCAAACCCAGGATGTGCTAAGTTGAAATCTTTCCAAGTCTGCCTATCTGCGGGATGATTTAGTTCTCAATCTTTAGCTGAAGCATGCCAACTCATATGTTCAGTTGTTCTTGAAGGCATATACAATCTTTTTAGCCGATGTGTTATTGGAAAATACCTTAAAATCTTAAACGGTATACTTAATTTTTTTTGTAGTCACACTCTCTTTATTAGGCCTAAACCGATCATAACTGCAAAACGTGCACCTTGTCATCTATTCATTTTTCTTATAAAACAACAAGCAATCGTTGGGACATGGATCGATCTTTTGGTATCCAAGACCCAACTTCTTCACCATTTTCTTACAAAAGTAATAGTTACCAGGTAATTTCTCACCGTCAGGCAACATACTCTTAATGGCCTTCAAGAGCGACTCAACACTCATGGCTCATGTTGTGATCAGCCTTGATGTTAAGTAATGTCGCCACTGCAGACAATGTAGTGTGTTTGGTGCAACCATGCCACAATGGCTCGCTACCCTCGTCTAACAACTTAAAGAAGTCTTTGGCATCAGAATTCATAGGTTGCTCTCTGCCTGGTTCCCAATCAAAATCTGGCCCTACAATATCATGAACCATTTCATGAGTATTTCGCATAAAAATGATTTATCAATAAATAATAAAATTATTCACGTTCTTTCAATATTTTAAAGAAATGTTTGTTTTAATATTTTCTGGGAATTTAAAGTCAGTTTGGTGGAAAATCTTGTAAATGCATGCTGTAGCCTGTATGCATGTCCCATGCAAGGTTGGTAATATAGTCTACTAATTAATAATTATTATTTTCCATATGCACGACCTAATCAAACCCTATTTATTAACTGTTTGCAAACACAAAAGACATGGATTCATTCTCTATATATACTTGAATTAATTGGTTATAGATTTCTGTTAGATTCATTCGTTTAATATATACTTTTTGCTGCCGCACATGTTGCTTGCGTAAATTATATGAGAGTAAATTAATTAAAATAATTTATAAAATTTGAAGGATTAAATAGAAAGATATAAAAAAGGACAAAATAATAATATAATTAAAGTTAGTTGTAGAGACAAATTAAAGAGTAATTAAAAGGAAAAAAATGCAATAAAACAAAAATTCTTGGGCAGCTAGCATCAAGAATTATGTACCAATTATATATTTTTAGAAAATCACGGATTAAGCTACCCTCCATAAAACCTATATATCCTTCAATTTTCTCCAATATATATTTAGGGATACAAATATTATATTTAGCGACACAATTGTTTGTAATAAAAAGTTTTTTGTCACTAATTGTTCGCCATAAATTTCTCTTTTATAGCTAAATCTTATATTTTTGTCGCTAAATGTGTATTGAATTTGAGAAAAATTAATAATAATACTTTAATTATTAAAAAAATTAAAGCCAAGTGTATGATAATGATTTATCAATAATTTCGGGCTTCTATGAGTTATTGCATGAAGCAGCGACGCCACTGTATGATGGGCACGAAAAGCACACCGTCTTATCTACCGTGACTAAATTTTTACACTTTAAGAACGAGCATGACTGTAGCGATAGAGGTTTTAATGAACTGCTAAACATTGTGAATGAGTGCTTACCTGGAGGCAATAAGTTACCGGAGTCGTACTATGATGTAAAGAAAATGGTCAAAAGGCTCAATCTATGGTATGAGAAGATTGATGCTTGTGAGAATGACTGTGTGTTGTATTACGGTGATGTCAATAAAGATAAGAGGTCATGTGATATTCAGAGTTAGAAAACGACAGAAATATCTTTTTATAAAAATAACGGCGAAAGTTTTACCGTTAAAATGTTGAAATACCCGGTGGTAAAAATACAGTAATACGCGTGGTTGCATAGTAGCACACGGTATTGATTATTGATGTTTACGTGAGAAGTCACTCAGTTTTATTCAATTATTGCTACAGTAATTGCTGCATAGTATCTCACGTTATTTGATTCAATTATTGTCAATATTTTATATTATTAAATCAATAATTAAGATGACAAGTTATTTATATTATTATATGCATAATTAACAATGTCTAAAAAGTTCTGTCGAGAAAAGGGGTTTGATCACCTAATTGCGCACAAATAGGGAGAAATACTTATCGGAAAGCCCCTTCTTTCTTGGGAACGAACTGATTGTTAATATTGCGAATTATAATAATGATGAATAAATGTTGTTAAAAATATTGAGGAGATTTTTATGAAGTATTTATCGTAAATTTTGTTTATTATATGGACCTCCATTTATCCATTTTTCAAAATAATCGGTAGAAAGTTATTCAGTATATATATATATATATATAATAATTGTGGGGGCCACGAGTGGGTCAGGTGGGGCCCGCATATTGGTGGAATGATGAAAATTTGTCACGGGGGGGGGGGAGTTTTTTTCAAAGAACATTTGTTTATATATATATATATATATATATATATATCTGTGTGTGTGTATTATATTTTTGTTTTGTTTTTACTTGATGATTACTTGAAATTTGGAATCCGTGAATTGCATAACTGTTGTGTCCGTGATTTTTTTTCTTAAATAGTGCCCCTTCCATTCTCTTATAAATAGGATGCTTAGTTAGAATTGAAAATCACACCAGAATTACAGAATTCTTCTTCTATAATATTGAGCGTATTTCTTTCGAGTTTTAGGAAGCTTTGAGGGCAGAAAACAATTCAAGTTTTCTTCAAGAATATCCCCGCTATACCAGTTGGAATACTTTCCTTTTCAAGGTAAGAGATATTATTTTTATTCAATACTCGTAAGAAATAATATTTTCTTCCATATTTTGTAGTATGTAAGTAATATTATTTCGTTTCAGATTCTGAATTCTTGTTGGGTTAAAATCTAATTATACACAACACGCAAGTATACGTGGTCAACAAGTAATAAAGTAATGAGTAGAGTATCGTTCCCACAAAGACAAATTAGTAAGAAACTCAACCTTACAATTATCAATTTTCTATTAATCCTAATTTTATTATACTATTCAATTTAATGATTATAAAATCTAAATTATTATTAAACTAGTTATCGCAAAATACTCACAACTAATATAAACTGAATTTTCAAACAATTATTGGAGAATTAGGCTCATGATTTCACCCTAAACTTCACTTTGATTCATAACCTTTATTCCAGTTCAATTCAGTATCCCAGTTTATTAATCAAGAACACAAATGTAGTACTAACCACCTCTCGATGAACTAATACCGTATTAACTTAAATCCACAATTAAGATAGAAACAAGTTAAACAGCTTAATCAACTAATTCATTATATCTCTATGTGAATTATAATTAAAGAAGGTTTAAGAGTAAGTTCTCTATCCGATTACATGTGATGTCAAGCATACCTCTACCTTAACATTCATCACGATTCTGCTATTCACAAAACTCATGAACACATTCTATATCAACTAAGTCTAGATTTGAATATCCTCTCTCGATTCCATACAAATCCACAAAGAATTATTGATCAGGAAATTCATAAATTCAAGCTCAAATTAATATAGATAAACTGGTAACTATTTTATTAAACTGGAAATAAAGGCTACATAATCATTGTTCCATTCAAGGATCCATCAATTGCCTAAAAAGTAACTTAGTTCATAATAAATTAATTAATTACTGAATAAATAAAAGACAACATCATCCCAATTCCACAAATTAAAATTAAAGAAGAATAATAATACACCACCCTTCTTTGGATTCAACCCTGCAATCTTCGTGAGAATTCTCCTCTTCATTAGACCTCCAAATGCTTGTTCTTCAATCTTGTTCTAAAAAAAATGTGTATATTGATTTATTCCCCTCACACGTAATTTCCACACCATATATCTTCCCTCCACTACATACCATAACTCTTAATCCAACTCTAACTTATGCCCAAGAGAAACTCTAGAGAATCCAAGTTTGTGTCAACACCAACAAATACACCAAAGACTCCCAATAAATTGCAATAACCATTAAGGCATAATCCTAATATAAATCTATTACATAGAACATTAATAGATTATAAGACTACCTATTCTTCTTATCCAACAAAACTGCCCAAGACAACTTCCCGCACCAGCGCGCCCCGTGCTAGCCATAGTGTCTCCGCAGCGTGCCCCGTGCCAAGCCATCAGTAGCCGATCCTACTCCAGCACGCCCCACGCTACAATGCTCTTTATAACAACGTGGTCCGCGCTATGTCATCAGAAAGTTATAATTGTACTCCAAAACTCCTCCAATGCTCTCATCTTGATGGATCGACCTAATTGTCCTACATCAAACACAAAACCCATCAAAAGTAACATGAAAGTGCCAAAAACTAATACAACAAGTCAAATGGACAGAAATCATAGGTTAAAAACATACTCATTAAATTCCCCCAAACTTGAACGTTGCTTGTCCTCAAGCAAAAATGCAATGTAATGCAATGCAACTAACACTAAAATTATGAATCCAGTATTATATTACTAACGATAGTTCACTCATATGCACTACTAGAAAAACAAGAATACGTGACAGAATTTTGTGATAGTTTTTAAAAATCATCACAAAAGATAGTAGATTGTGATTGATTTTTTAAGCAATCACAAAATAATAGTATATATAATGGCTCTTAGTGATGACTAATTTTGCCATCCATGTATTATAATTGTGATGGCCATGTCAATCACACCAATTTTTTTACGCAAAATAAATTTTCTTTTTGTGACGCACTAAGTCATCACTTATAGATATACTCTTTTCGTGATTGCATTGAAGCTATCACTAATATTTTAATATAAGAAATAATCAAAATAATATTTTATGACGGTCGTGACAATCATTAAAAAGTTAGATTTTTGTGACGGCTTTTATTTGCAATTACAAAAAGAAGGTATTTTGTGATGGAATTTTCAAGCCGTCACAAAATAATACAATATATGATGGCTCTTAGTGATGACTAATTTTACCATCATTATAGAGTATTTGTGACTGCCATTGCAATAACCAAATCTTATTTAAAAGTAATTTTGTTTAGTAAGTCAACTCATATTTGTTTCCTTTTATATTTTGTTTTAAAATTATAATCATGATCTGGACTTTGGTGTAGTGGTAATACTCGTTATTTAGTTTACAAATGGGAGAGGGTTCGAATCCTACAAGTATCATTTGATACAATTAATATAGATATAATTATATAGTGAAATAAATTATACGTAATAGAGATTCACGTTCTTACATTTGATCCCTAAAGTCTTGTTTTTTTGTGATGACTTTGACAATCACAATAGATTATATGTTAATGTGATTGTATTAATCATCACAAAAGCACTAAGCGTTTACGTGATTGCCAAAACCATCACGTAAATCCTTTCATGATGGGCGTATACAAGACGGCCATTGTGATGCTTAAAGCCATCACGTAAACCTTTCGTGATGATTTTCCTACTTTTTGTGATGGATTTAGGCCATCACAAATGACCATTTTTTTAGTAGTGATGGCCTCAGATAAATCAAGTAAACATGTCAACACCTCATAACAAAACTAATTCATAACTCCTTGCCAACCATTGCATCTCAAACTGTTATCACTATTATAGTGTGTGTGTGTGTGTGTACCAACAATATAAATATAAATACCATAAAATTTAATACATAACAAATCTCTTTTAAGGCATTATACATTATAAATTTAAGAAATCCACAACAAGCTAATTCCAACCAACGCCAGAAAATAACCAATATCAAGGGTCAATATGGGATATTTATGCTTTACTTATCATTTTCGGGGGCATTTTGCTCTTATTTCCCATTTTATTCATTTTCTTAGATAAATACACATAATTATGCAATGCCTTATTCCCTTAGGCTTTTCAATGCTACCTTAACGATATTTAGACCAACGACTCCTAGATCATTAAGACCTTAGGGCGCTAGGTGTAAAGACAATCCCCTCGGGCTTACTTACTCAAGTAACAAAGGCCACAAAACTAGACAAGCACGCTACAGTATTTATTCATTTTTTTAGATATATATACCCCACATATTCTCCCAAACTTAGGTTCTTATCTAACCTTAGCCATCACTACCTGTTCGTGTCATTCCTTCATTTAAACCAGTAATGTCCTTTAGAGTCTTATTATGAATCAATTTAAACGCAATCAATCTACAAGTTGGGTTTCTTGTGCAATCCTTATTATAATAGATTCAAATATAAGAGAGATTCAACTTATAACAAGAAATTACTTCAAAGTTCCCTTAATTGGTATTGCACTTGTTTACCAAATTCCAATCTCATCATTGGCCAAAAACAAACATATACCAACTATCCACTGGATTCATGCAACTACATGTTTTTTTAGATAATAATATGCCCTAAGTACGCAAAAATATAAAAACTAATAACTAAAAACTAAACATGCAAATTACTAGGCAGAAGACAACATAATCCCCCAAACTTAAATCAAGTAATGCCCTCATTACGTAAAATATGCTCAATAAAAAATGAGGACTTCCCTGAAAACGCATTACTGTTCGTTGTCGTCTGAAGGAGGATTTGTTGGCAGGATAGGAGGAACAGGCATAACCACCAGTTGAGCATTAAGATTGCAACGGGAAAACGCATCAGCAAGCGTGTTGAATGCATTTGCATTGTACTGATGCATTAACTCTTGACGTTGGGCCAACCACATAAATTGATTTCTTGGGACTTGCAATTTTTCCGCACTAACTGGGGGTGAGGGTTGGCGGATCATAATGTAGGCTTCACCACGCGGGTGTGATTGCGTCCCATCCCATGCTTTATACCTCTCAATAGTAGCATGATCAATTATGGCCATTGGTTGTTGTATTGGCTTAGTCGGTTGCCATTGCACCCCAGCTTTTTGGGATAAATCGGTAATTAGGAACCCGTGAAGCAAACCTCCCGTAGTACTCCCACGTAACGCCCGGTCAATTGATTCTTGAATACACTCCCCCACATCAACATTGTAGAATGCAATTGAGTTATTCACACGGTAGTAGTGGTGAACAATCCCATACAACAGTCGAGCCCATGCTTTAGTTACATCGTTTTGGTGGCGAGTGGGCATTAGACGAGCGCATATAAATGCATGCCATGCTTTACCATATCGACTAAGTGTTGATTGGGGAAAACTTATCTTTTCATTCGTTCCGACTTGAATTACCCATTGAGTCCCTGGTTTATATAATCAGGCAATCAACTCTTCTAGCTCGGGAAACACATCTTCATATTGGTCATCTTGTGGTGTCTCTAACCCAAAATAAGCGTTGATCGCCGCCGGTTTTCCCCGAACCATGGCGACATGATTGACATGTTCCATTGTATTGGCATAAAACTCCTTAACTATGTTGATTGCCGCTGGAAGTGGTTGTTCTACTAGCTGAAACCAATTGTGCTCTATAATTTGAGAACCATGTCACCATCCAAATTAGCATTTGGCTTCAATCCTCATTCTAGCACCAAGTTCTTCTTGTCGATGGATGACTTGAATCTTTCTGCGGCCATTTCACTAACAAATTTTGCATGGTCATATGCAGGCCGAGTAGTGGATGTTGATGGCCGTTGTCTTTTGTGGGAAGACATGTTATTTTCGGTGTGGTTGAGCTCAAGAACTTGGTTCTGGACTTTAATCGAACAATTGGTGGGTGGACTAATTATTTCCCTCAAAATCAATTGAGTGATGTTACTTTGCTAGCCAAATTTTCACAAACACACAACCCACTCCTTGGGCACTCAATTCCCCAAATTTTCCACTCAAATTGATATCAAAACAGAGACTTGTATAAAGGATGAAGATAATTGTGTTTACCTTTAATGAGTTTGGTTTTCCCTCTTTGTAAAGATGTCCCAATTTGTATGAATTTGTGCAAGGAGTGGATTAGATTTAGGAGTGGAGTGACGTGGTTATGATTTATAGGATAATGAGTTCTTGGATGGTAGGATTTCATATAGGAGGTAGAAGGCCAACGTGGGTTGGAGAGGGGGATGGATGGTTTTAATGTGAATGGAAGTTGAATAGGAAAAGAAGAGCTAAAGATGGTGTAATGGGGGTTATGGGGAATAAGAAGTGCAATAGGTGTAGGAGAAATGGAGAGTTTGCATGTAATAAGGAGAGGTGGCTTGGATCAGTCTAGAACACGTCGCTACATATGTTCAGTGTCTGATATTCCCGAGTAGCGCGGTCCGCGCTTAGTGTAGGTGAGGCATAGTGCACCCCGCGCTTGATTTAGGCTTGGTATAGCGCTGTCCGCGCTGGGTAGTCAGTAGGCTGAGGGCGCATCAGCGCGTTCCGCGCTTCCAAATCGGCGACGTAGCGCGGTCAGCGCTGTGATTGCAGTTGGTTTCTGAGATGCTAGTGCACCCCGCGCTGAGTCTGGGCATAGTGTAGCGCGGTCCGCGCTGGAAGGACAGTTTCTGAATGAATGAATTTTCTTTAATTTTTTGCAATTTTTCCACAGAGGGAATTAATTTCTATTAAAATGTGTACTTGAACTAGAGTATAAACTAAGATGTACTAGTAATTAAGAGGAATAATTTAGAGCTTGCGTTGCCTCCCAAGTAGCGCCAGTTTTAACGTCGCTAGCCCGACGGTGCCTCTTGTATCATTGAGTGTCGGTGAGAGTAATACTGATGACATCCCAGTTTGAATCACCACCCCAGTAATGCTTTAACCTGTGACCATTAATCTTGAAAGTCTCCAATGGATTTCTACTGTAAAGCTCAATGACGCCATGTGGGAAAACTGTCTTTATGGTGAATGGCCCCAACCACCGTGATTTTAATTTTCCTGGGAACAATCTTAGTCTTGAGTTGAACAGGAGTACTAATTGACCTGGCATGAATGTTCGTTGCATAATTTTTTGGTCGTGCCATCTTTTAATCTTTTCCTTGTACAATTGTGAATTCTCGTAAACTTGCAGGCAGAATTCGTCAAGCTCATTTAACTGCATGCAGTAGTCTCTTTTCCCCTAACGCTGCTTGATCGAAGTTCAATTTCTGGATAGCCCAATAAGCCTTGTGCTGTAACTCAACCAGTAAGTGGCAAGCTTTTCCATATAATAGTTGATACGGTGACATGTACATGTGTGGGTTCCCATTTATCTAAATGATGGATACTTTTAAATTACATAGTTCTCTAGCTGGTAGTAATTAAACATTTATGAAGTGGTAACCATTTTATTTTAGGTGGTAAACAAAATTACATAAAAAAATTTTAGAATAGTTAACAATTGTACAATGTATATAGATGTGTGCTTTATATTGGAAACTCATAATGAAATCAGAAATCAAAATATTAATCAATAACAATTTTGTTTACTGTACACAATAAAAAATGTTACCAACCATATTGATAATGTTTACTCATAGTAAACAATTATATATTCTTGTATTTACACTCTTAATGTAATTGCACTATATCAAACCTTTTTTGGTCTTAAAACAGGTGGATTATTGCATATTTTCCTGTTGTGTCCTTTTTCTTGGCACCTGCTGCATTTGTTTTGAATTTTGATTTCAGACTCGTGTTTGTACCTTCCTATTTTTGGTCTTCCCATTGGTCTTCTTGTGTTCAGTGGTTTTACACATATTTTTCTTACCTCCTCTAGTATATCCCAATTTTCTATGTCATCTAACGACATGATGGATGCTGAGTATGTGTCGACCAAAGTTGTTTTAGAGTAATTTTTTGAGCAAAAATCATAACAGCTCAAATTTCACTTGTTCATAACAACACCAGCGTGCGGACAATGCATCTCATGGTACTGAAATTTACGACATGTGCATGTCTTTTGATCGATGTCCACAATATATTGTTTAGCGACATCGTAAACATGGAAAATCACTAAGTTTGATGTCTCAACCTACAACACAAATTAAGTGTTGTTAGAATAAAGTACAACTGGAATCATTTTCATTGTCTAAAAACAGGATAAAAATAGTAAAGTAAACAACTTAATGTTATAATTACAAAACACAATAACATTATAATTATACAGAGTAACCAAACAAGCATCAGTTAGTAACCAGTACAATGATACACAATAACCAACTCAGCAGTAGTCAGTAACCATTATAATGTTATGTAGTAAGCAATTAAGTATTAGTTATCAACCAATATAATATTACATAGTAACCAAGTTACCATTAGTCTGTAAACAAGTCAGTATTAGTTAGTAACCATTATAATGTTACACAGTAACCAAGTCAGCATTAGTCATTAACCAATTCAACATTAATTAATAATATTATGCAGTAACCAAGACAACATTAGTCAGTAACTAAGACATCATTAGACAGTATAATGCTACACAGTAACCAATAGTGAACAAATAGGTTTCCATAAAATGCAAATGCAACTTATGATGCAATAATTTAAAATTTGTATTAGTTACCTTAAGTTTCTTTGATTTAATGATATTAGATTGAAACCTTCCCTCAGCTGTTGTGGAAAGTGTTGTGAATGTTGATATGGATGCTTGTTTGTTTGTGAAATACACGATTACAATTTATTACAAAGATGAAAAGAAAAACAAATTATTATTTAATGTAGAGAT
Source organism: Panax japonicus (assembly GCA_020205505.1). Lineage (NCBI taxonomy): Eukaryota > Viridiplantae > Streptophyta > Magnoliopsida > Apiales > Araliaceae > Panax > Panax japonicus. Next base: position 65,865,166 of record CM035110.1, read on the forward strand.
AATTAATATAGAAAATTAATTTCCGATAGGGACAGTTGACAACTGAATCCGACTTTTTCCATAATTTTCATATCCGTAATAGTGCGAAGTGGGATATGCGACCATATGCTTCCTCCAGATCTAACGTCTCTATCAACTAAATTCTCTTTTCTCTCTGGAATCACCAAACATTCTTATTTTTCATTTTGCCAATCAAATGCATTGTAAAGATTAGAAATCAACAAAAGAAAAAAATAAGTGGACCTACACGTACTTGTAAAGAACTCAAAGGTGATAACGTTATGATAATACAATATGATGGCAATGCTGCGGTTGTCATCGATCAAGAAAGGAAACCCTCTTTGAAGCCTACAAATGACAGATAAAAGGTACAGTAAATTTCACTCTCTACACAGATAGATAAAAAAGAACGGTGAGAGTACATATTAAGGGGCTTTTGTTTAATCATAAAAACTACAAACAATGAGGTTCTTGGATGTCCATAAAAGACCTTGCAAATCATCTGATAACAAACTAACGAAACCAAATAGAAGTGCAAAGAAACAGAAAACTAGGTTTGCATCACTAAGCACTAAATCAATTTTCTTCGTTTTCATTCCCTTTCCCTTTAATAAACTGGACCATGTACTCATTTTCTTCATTTGCGATAGTAAAATCAGCAGGATTTCTGTTAAGAGTGCATGAGTTTAATTCATCACTGTTGGGGACAAGTAATTGCCTTTCTGGATCCCTGAGGCTGAGCAACTGCAGTGCTGCGACAGCTTCCAGATCCTCATCATTTGGAGCCGGAAGGTTGAGATCAAATTCCATAATCTTCTTCTCCTTATTCAGATCTTGGCGCTGTTCTTGAGTTTCTGTATTACTTGGATAATTGTTTGGAAGATCAAGTGATCCAGCAGGAAAATGATTCAGTGCCACTGCGGCGGACATATTTCCAGCTTTTCCACTCTATCAAATTTTAGATAGGCAAGTTTCATGAAAAAAATACATGAAGAGAAGTACAGGAATAAGATTTTGTCAGAACAAACTATGGAAATCACATAAGTCAATGAAGGAAATCAAAAACAAGAACAAAAGATTTGCATAGAAGACCAACAAAATCACGGATAAGAGACAAAAAATATCACAACATCGAAATGTGAAGAAAACAATATGTGAATCTCATTCAGAAAGGTGGTCAGTTTATACTAAAAAAGAAAAGAATACCAAAAACCCTAGCTACAAGCCTACAATAACATATATATATATATATATAGCTAAAAACAAAACGGGCCCAAAAACATAACAATAACATATATATATCAGTCCACAAAAAATGGGCCAAAAAAACATAACAATAACATATATATCCAGACTAAGAACAAAACGAGCCAAAATAACATATAAGGTCTTAATTAGCAGGTATATTAGCTATATTTGTATACATGGTGCATACGGTGAAGAACTAATATGTGTAATTGATTAAAAAAAGTTCAGTAATCTAAAAAAAATGAAACCAAAAATATACCTTAGAAAAGAAAAATTGGGAAAAATAAATGTAGAAATGTTCATACCAATTGTTGTCGTCGCAGAATCTCTGCTGTGCGAGCAATACTCTCATTTACACATTGTAGCATTTCTTTCCCGAAACAACGGTTGGCAGGTGATGATTCGCCAATTTCAAATTTTGGCATGGCATTTTCCCGCTGCATCTGTACATCTTCAAATAAAGACATTCCACCTTTCAACGTTGATGAGCAGCTAATATCGCCAGTTGGTTCAAGTGGCTTATAAGCACTTTCCCAACACATTCCAGTACTTGATGCATCTTCCTTTGACTTGGATTCAGATATATCGATTACGGCAACTGCTGATTCTGTATTCCCCTGGATTTCACTTGCATCTTTAGCCTCATTATTTGTTGAAGGTGTTTCCCTTGAAGGCGCTAGAGGTATATTTCTTTTCCTTTTACGTGAATATTTAGCTAGCGTTGTAGTTTCTTCGGGCATAGAATTATCACTGGCACCTTTTGTGTGATCAATCTCCGAATTAGTTTCATTTCTAGCTAATATTTCACTCAGGAATCGCACCTTTCTAGGTTTCCGTCGTGGTTTTAGTTGAAGAGTAGGATGTCTAGTTTCTTTATCCTCGACAGCCATTGTAGTCCCATCAATCTTCACAGTTTCTTTGTATTTCTCCATCGTTAAATTTTCATTTTCCCCATCTATTTCAGCAAGAGCAGGTTTCTCCACATCATCAACTCGGGTTGCCTCACAAATTTCATTTATAGCAACTATTTCAAAACCAAGAATTTGTTATTGCCTCTACAGTTAGATTGAACAAACAAGAAAGGTATTCAAAAGGAAAATAGTTGTGCAATTTTACCTGTACCATCTTGATTTGCTTCTTCAATAAGGCGTGGTGGACTTTTCGCAAGGTCTAAAGTTTGCTGAATTTCATCAACTTCCAATATACTATCCTGATCATGGCCTAAAGAAAAACAAAAGATCAAAATTTAATAAAAAAAAATTCAAGAAATTAAGGTAAAAACCATATTATTAGCTAAATATATAAGATCGCGCGTCATACCATTAACAGTCATATTGTCAACTTCAGAGCTCTTTTCATTCTCAGAACAACTTTTACAACTTTTATCCCCATCAACATTCGGAGAAGCTTCGCACGAATCTAGCACAGCTTGTGAAGCACTTGCAGCAAAAGTTTCCCGGCAACATTTCTCGCATCTCCAGTATCTGAATCTTGGTACAACTAATGGTTCAAGTGGCGCAGAAGGAAAAGGTTTACAATCTTGAATGTCTTTATCACGCATCTCAGACACATATCCCCTTCATCCACATTAGAGAGTAAGTACCAAAATGCAACAATCCTATAAGTGGGAAAGTTCTAAAGAAAAACCAAAAATCGAAATAGCTAAATGAAAGCCTCACCGTATGGAGAAATGCTGATGATTGTTAACTAAATCTTTCTTCTCCATTAGAATCCCAAGGTCTATGTAGATTGAATTGATCTTGATAGACTTGGGCTCATGTGTAGTATATGTGCTTCTTTCTTTGTTTTCTTCTTCTACCGATTTATTTCTCTCCATGTTTAGTGAAAAACTACATTGACCACGTGAAGTGATAAATATTTCATGTGCAAACATAATATAAAAATATCAAATGATATGTTAAAAGATGGTAATTGATAATATCAAAGTAATAATTACGTTGTCAAATCAAAAAGTGTCATTGAAACTTTAAAATGTTGCTGAAATAGTTGTATAAAGAGTAGCTAAAATATATATTTCCTATAGTCGTATAAAAATTGGGGTAACTGTATGTCGAACCCTAAAATATACATCATTTTACACTTCATATCTCGGGGTTCAAAAACTCTCATCCCACTACTTAAAGTAACAATATCCTCTTGATAAGCACTCTCGTGAAATATCCGACGAAAAAAATCGCCAGAATAGTCACATGCTTCAAACACGTCTGTATAAATACGTTTAATTATATATTTTTTATGTTTAATTGTATAAAAACATTTAAATACCAATTTAATACTAATAATACTAATAAGTTCTGTATAAATGCTTTATAAATAAATAAAAAAATTACAACATTCTTATCTTCATCATCTTCAAATGAACCCCAGAAATTTAAAAACCATTAATCCATTTCATCATCATCATCATCATCATCTATTCATTAAATCTAAAAATTTGAAAACTCACAAACCATTGATCTTCAAGTAATAGTCTATTCAACTAACAAATTTGTCTAACATCGCAATCTAAAATTAACATTCACATGTTTTAGATCTACAATGGTGAAATAAAATCAAAGAGGAGAGAGAGAGAGAGATTTAGGTCAGAGAAGTAGGAAGAATTGGGGAAAAGGAATGGAGTGTTAATATATATAGTCTATGTCAACTAACATGAAATTGCTTCCCTCCACTGTGGCTACTATTCATAGAAAGTAACCCAATATCACATTAAGTCCCCATTAATTGTAAATCAAGAAATTAAATCTTCTGACTTGCTAAAAATCATTAACAAAGTATTTGATTAGCAGCCAAATACTTCTCATACCCGCAAAAAATTGAAATACCCACAAAAATATGAATCAAACCCATGTAAAAAAATAACTTTAATACATGACTTTGATGGTGAGACAACAAATTAAACAAGGAAGATGTATATTTCGAGGCCCCTATGATTGCTATTGTAATTGCAAAATCGGGTTTGTGACTGCTCATTTTCGCCGCCTTCTTCCTACGTACACCTCCATCATGCCTCCACAAGTTTCAATAGGGGAAGAATTTGATTTTAGGATCTTTTGTTCTCTGGTATCATTTTGGGATTAAGGTCATATATATTGTGAGTCTTGTGGTTCTTGTGTTTTTTTTTGTTTTTTTTTTTGGCTATTTCATATTGGCTGGACTAGTAAAGTTATTTTTAAGTAATGAATTTGAGTTAATTAGTTTATTTAATTTAAAGATTAATGGATTTATTTATTTATTTTTATATGGTTTAATTATTTAAGTTGGTCAGATTATTTATTTAGGTTTATTAATTCAATTTTCAATAAATATTCTTGCTTTGTTTTTTGATTTTGCTTTTTTAATGTTTTGCTTATATTATTGATTTTTAATTAATTAGTATGCTTAGTTAGTTGAGTTAATTGTTTATTTGCATGGGTTAATATTTTTAGTTAATTATTTATATTTAATTATGTTTTAGGATATGAGATTAATTATTTAAAATTATTAGTGGGTAAATGTATTCTTTGTAATTTTTATGTATTTGTACTATTTAAATAAGTCAACTACTACTAATATACAATCAACATGTATTTCTACATGAACTTAATTAAGTCAACTAAGGTATCTATACAGTCAACTATATTTAAATATTAAAATATGACACGTGGCCATTTTTCGTTAAAAAAAACATTGATCTGCCACTACAACAAAAAAGCTTATTTTCGACGGAATTTTTCGTCGGCAATAAGAATATTCCGTCGAGGGTAATATGATGACTCAATTAACGCTATTAATAAAGTTAATATTGTTCCACCATAACAGATGACAACATTCCGAAGGAGTTCCATTAAGCTATTGAACAAAGTTCCAAGGTTAAGCAACCCTCTAAATGAACGAACGATCAATTCTCTACTATGAATGAATCATTGTCTGATATGGGTTCAATCCATGCCATAGAAAGCTTCTCACCACTCCAAATACCCATCTGAGGAATTTGGAGTGGTGAGAAGCTGTCTATGTCATGGATTGGACCCATATCAGACAATGCTTCATTCCTAGTAGAGAAGTGATCATTCGCTCATTTAGAGGGTTGCTTAACCTATAACTTTGTTCAACAACTTAATGGAACCCCTTTCGTATGTTGGCATCTGTTATGATGGAATAGTGAGGAATGTCTTCAATAATTCAATTAACTTTATTATTCGAGTATAAGACACAAACAGAAACTACGACCCTTTTTTTTAATTATTGTCGAGGAACCGGTTGGAGTACTATTAGCTACAACTGCTACGTCGAATCCTGCATACAAGGAAGAGTACATATATATGTAGGTAGAGTATTATCGAGTTTATTGAAAATTGTGACAAACTAAGTAAATGCTACTTAGTTTATTTTACCAATGATAAACTAATAAACGGTACTTAGTTTATTAGAATTGCTATTTGGAATCTATAGAGACTACTATTCGATATTTACTCCTACTTGTCAAATAGTTTCTAATTAAGTTGCAAAGTATATTATTTTATTTCTGTGACAACATTCTTATATATTCAGTCTCTTTGAGTTGCATCCCAACTAAGCAAATGCTACTTGGTTTATTATTTTGAGTTGATTTAATGTATTATTTTAATTTATTTTAATTTATTTTATTTTATTTTGTATTATATAATATAATTTTTAATTTTTTATTAAATTAAATTAAATAAACTACCTTATAACATTTATTAATTATTAAATTTAATTTAATTTTAATTTAATTTATTAACTTTAATTTAATTTAATTTATTAAATTAAATTAAATTTATTTTATTTTATTTTATTTTTATTTTATGTTATTTTAATTTATTAATTATTTTATTTTAATTTATTTTTTATTATATTATATTATCTCATTTTTAAAATTTATTTTATTTAATAAACTAAATTAAATGAAATTTATTGTTTTATTTATTTATTTTATTTATTAATAATTTTTATTTTTAATTTAATCTATTTATATATTAAATTATATTAATTTCATTTATTAAACTTTATTTTATTTTATTCTGAATTATATATTAGTATATTAAATAGTGAATTTTTATTTTATTTTGTTTTTTTAATTAAGTTGATTAAAATAATTGATATTTGAAGTATAAATTATTTGTCGAAAACTAATTAAGTAAATGCTACTTAATTAGTGAATTTTAGTATTAGTAAATTAAGTAATAAATAGTTATTAGAGCCAATAGATTTTGCATCTCAAGAATTCTGACAGAATTTCGTGAGAAATTTCGTCGGAAATATCAAGCCTAAAATTACTTTACTGTTATTAACATACAATATACAATATTGAAATTGAAGAAATATACAATGCAATTACATAAAAGAAAATAAAACCAAACAATAAAATGGATGTTATATATGTACAGAAGTTGCAAATGACCAATTTCAGACCCAAATGACCAATTTCAGATAAATTATAAACAAAAAACAGAATTCATATATACATTATAATACCAAAATTCTAGTAATATCAATCCAAAAACAAAATAAATTTAGACCAATTGCACATTATAATACAAAATTCATACACAAATTTCATACTACTAATATATATATAATATATACTCAATACCTGGAAAATTAGGAAAGAATATAGTCTAAGTCCGGCGGCAGTCTCCGGTGACTGGCGGCAGTGGGTGGTGACCGGCGGCAGTGAGTGTTGGGTGGGTGTGGTACCGGGACAGGGAGTCGGGGGTCTGGGGGAGAGGGGTGGGGGTACCGGGGGGAAGGTTTGGAGTGGGGGTACCTGAGGGTGGGTGGGGTACCTGACTACCGGGACGTACAAGGGGTGGGGGGATGACATCGACAGGGGAGAGGGGTGGGGGTACCGGGGCAGGGTTGGTCGTGCAGGGGGGACGACCGGCCGGGGGGAGTGGTGGTACTGGGTGCAGGGTGGGGGGATCGATGGAGAGGGAAATGAAAATGAGAGGGCGTATGAGAGAGAGAGAGATATCAATCGACTGGTTTAGAAATAGAGAGGGAAATGAAAATGAGAGGGCGCATGGAAGGGGAAGGCTTTTTTTAGGTTTATTTCAAGTATTCAGTCGAGGATGACACATATTATGTCAACTATATATTCGCGCTGGCGGTAAACCCTCGCGCCATGGTGAGGATCTTAAATCCGACTAATGTCCGTCGAGGATACATTAATGCCAACTGAATTAATGTCGACTAAATATTCAGTCAGTCTTAGATTAACAGCGATGGAATATGTTTAGTCGATCATAATTCCGTCGGAAATAAAGCTTTTTCTTGTAATGTGAAATCTAAACAAGGTCCATCGTAATTACTTAACAGTACTTTGGTACTTTGGGTCGTGGGATGAAAGCTTTTAAAACTTAGGATACGAAGTATAAAATGGTGTATACTTTTGAGCTCGATATGTAGTTAACCCATAAAAATTAGACTAGGATCCCTTTTATAATACATATCCTCTAATTTTCTCCAATACACATTTAACAGCATAAATATTACTTTTAGGGACATTTTTAGCGACACAATTGTATAGCACGAATTTTATTGTGTCACCAAGTATTTGAGACAAATATTATTTTATTCTAAATGTAATATTTATGTAGTTGAATGTGTATTAAGAGAAATTATAGAATATGCCTAATAGAGGAGATCCTAGTAACTATGATATTATCAATCACCTAAAGTATACTCTATGATTTGTTTTTAAATATGTAAACAATATATATATATATATATATATATATATATATATATATATATATATATATATATATATATAAGTAATGGCTTTGCATATATAAAAGTACATTGTCAATTCTCCAAACAAATATACACATCAAGAATCATTTAAAATAACAATCAAAAGTCAAAATAACGTAACTATTTTATGTCAAAGGTATTGCCACAAAAAAAATTGCTGCTATGTGCACTTAATGTGCACCAACACAGAATAATTGGTAGATGGCCATATTTAAAAATTCAACACTAATGTAAATACACTCACGTACTCTTTTTTCTATTTTTGCATAACTGTTAGGGCAATAGAATTATTCTAAGAAAATTCAATTAAAAGGAAATAATATAAACACAAGTTGAAATTGAGACAAAAAAATATGTACATTTGATTTAAATATTTAAACAGGATGTATAACATTAGTAGATTGGGAAGTATAGAGCTGTATTGTAAATTAATTATGAAAGTAACAAATATATTGAAGGTTCAATTCAAAAACTAGCAAAATTTAGTCTAACAAAGTATTTTGTGAAAAAATAAAGTTAAACGGGAAATAGAGATAAAAATAATTCCAATTAAGTAGTGCATTGTCCTGGGTCTGTTCAATAGGCACAGCGTATTTCAACTAGTTAAAGTAGGAAACAAAGGTGAACAAGGGTGAAAGTAGATAGGTAAGGAGAAAGATAAAGGATAAGACACAAAAAATTATAATAAAAAATAAAAATATTATATAATAGACAAATAGAATTAAATCAAAATAGAGAAATCACAAAGGTGTACAAGGAAAAAAGGTGCCTCATTGTCCATTAAATCTTACAATATTAGGAGTTCGTGATTAATATCTTGGTTTTTTTTCTTCTTGATTTTGGTTTTCTGGTCATTCTGGTGGCCCAAAGCTTATGAATTTGCCACTTTATAATTACATTTTGGATATTAATTAATTTTATTTTACCAATCAAAAAAAAGAATAAAAGTCATGTGTCCACATTTTAAATTAGGGTTTCATGGATCGCGAACAAATTCGCCGCATCCAACAAAAACAACTCTACAAATTATATCGGTTTTTTCATCCATCGCGAACAAATCCACCACACTCAATGGATTAACAGTACAAATTAATTAGTCATCTGTGAAATCATATATAAAAGGTTATAAGCTCTAGCACAAAATCAACCCTAAAATGGAATAAATTAAATAATTAGCAAACTCAGCCTAAAATCATCATATATAAATTAACACCGATATAATCAAAATGGATAAATTTGAAATTGAAACAAAATAAATCATCGATACATTCGAAAAGTAAACAAACCTTTTTTTCAGGTAAATTCACAACTTTGATTCTTGATACTCGAACAAAAGATTGAAAATTCAGCAGATCTTCTTCAAAAATTTTACCTCAACAAGATTCTTGATGTTGGGTGACAAGAATTGTGATGTGAAAAAAATATAGAAACTAGAAGAGAAGTGAGACAGAAGTACTGAGAGTCTTGGTCTGTGAGTAAAGGGGGTTTGGAGTGCTGTATTTATATACCATCTATTCTACACAAAGAAAATGAAAATGAGAGGCTGCTAATGCGGCGATTTGGGTGCAAACCCTTGTGACATTAATTTTTCTCATAAGTTCTTTCGGCCTAATTTTCAAAGATTCTTTTGACACTTCAGTTTGAGATTTTGATAACTCAATGTGCTTATATTATAAGATCATAACATGTTCATTTAGCATTCTAATTTGAAAATTGATCGAATTAATTGAACCAATGAAGAATATAGTATGGGACCAGCACTATTCACAAGTGTTTTTTATATTTATACAAGGACTCCTTAAATGGATATTGAATTGTGTTTTGATTTTTATATAAAAAAGAATCATGTGAAAATATCAAAAATACTTGTGAAAATATAAATATCCTGTTCACTTTGAAAAATTATTGACAAAAACCCATATAACATAATTAGCAATTAGACTATGAAAATATTTGTTTTTCACAAATTATGACAATCTTAGAGAATAATGTATGGTGTGACAACTTTGTAAAAATAATCTCTTGCTTTTGATGATTTTATATCTTTATTCCGACAGTATCTATATGTTACAAAAGAAAATTAACACAATATAAATACAATCAAATTTTTTGTTACTTTTGTTTTTCTGTTTGTTTTTAGTTGATTATATATATATATATATAGAGAGAGAGAGAGAGAGAGTGAGAGAGAGACTATATGTATATACACAGTTGTGTAGTACACAGTCGTTTATAGTGATCGTTTTTTGGATTATAACAACGGTTACCGTTAACCGTCGCCATAGACCAGAATACTCGTCGCTATATATAGCCCAAAAAAACCGTCGATATAGGCAACTGTATACTACACAGATGTGTATATATATTTTTCCACACACACATACATACATACATACATACTTATATACATATACACAACAGATCAGGTCCGGGAGTCCGGACCTGATCAAAAAACGGACCCTAAATTTTTTTTTTTATAAAACAACTAAAAAAAAATTATGGAACTGAGATTTTTCCATAATACAATGTTTTTGGTGTGTTTTTAATACCTATACCAACCAATGTATGTACAGTCTGCCCAGACTGTACAAAAATATTTTGGTATAGGTATCCAAATCACGTCCAAAACACTTTATTATGTAAAAATTCCAATTCCATCAATATTTTTTTTAGTTGTTTCAAAAAAAAAAAGCAAAAAAAAAGGTCCGTATTTTAATAGAGTCCGGGATCCCGGACTGAATCCGGACTCATATACACAAATATATATATATATATATATATATATATATATATATATATATATATGTGTGTGTGTGTGTGTGTGTGTGTGTGTGTGTGTGTGTGTGTGTGTGTGTACCTTTAAGTTGTCAATCACTTTTAAAAATAATATTTTAATTAACAAAATGAACACTTATCTCTATATTGTTCTCACCGGACAATTATTTCCCCAATTTCCACACAATTTGTGCATATCGTGTGTTATTTGATGGAGGCAAAATTGACAATACATGGTGGAAAATTAAAAAAATAAAAAATAATTATAATTATAGATGGTAAATGTTTTAAAAGAAGAAATCTAATTAAAACTTAATTCAGAAAAGGTAAACAATATTTTAGGGGGGAGATTTAAATTATAGGGAAAATTTGAGAAAAGATTATTAATATTTTTAAATTACTAATTATGAATTAACTAATGAAAATATTACTAAATTAATTAACTGGAAAACATGAAATGAATAAATAAAATTGAATTCAAAGGAAAACAAAGCACTAAATTTGATCTCAAATTCTTCACCAAGAGATGCTCCATTCATTGAAATCTTTTCAAATCAGATTTTACGATGAGGTTCTTTTATAGCAATCTGGCATATTAGATTGGTTAGAAAGAAGATTAAAACAGTTTCATAGAAGAAGATAAAAATTAAATTCAGCTTCGCAGTGCTTGGAGATATGCTAAAACCCTGTACGTATATATTTCTCCCTTTAATTTCTTTGATCCAACTAGAGAAACTCCCAACGTGCTGAACAATCTGACCGAATCAAGCGTTAGCACAACGCTTTGTTTCTTTCATTCGTGAAGTTAGGATATTAATTTTCTCCTGGGAATTTCATTAAAATAGGCATGTTTTTATTATTCAACATATTCTTCAATAAGTCTATGTTTTAGGAATACACGTTAGTTACTTAACATGGTGAGATTAAACCGCAAGTTAATAGAAGCTTTAAAGTTGTAACGCCGGGCGGGATAGCCATTATCCTGCGGGTTAGGTAAACAAATAAATTTACATGAAGAAGAAAGAGATTCACTGGAAAAAACACCGAGAAGCCTCTCTAATATGTATAATATATTTATCAAAATCAAGTGTTTATTTCAACCCACAAGCCAGGTTTATATAGCTTAACAAAACTTTATTTCCAAGCAGTGGCGGAACCAAAACATTTTTAGAGGAGGTCAAAATATATCAATAAAAAAAATTATTTATTGACACTTGCAGTGCTTATTTCAAATTTATTTTACCCAATTATGGTATTTCACAATATCCAATTTCAACCATTGTAAACCTATGAGTTGTAAGTTTAATAACTTTAAATGTGTGTGTGTGTGTGTATATATTAATTTCCCCCAAACAATGAGACTATTAATTAAATTTTGAATTTTTTTAGTCAACTAATTAACTACTTTTATAGATAAATTATAATATTATATATTCAAAATCTTATATTATAGTTCTGGTCATCTTCTTTAGAGACAACTGAGAGTAACCACTCAAAACAAGCAAATGAATTAAGTTATTCTCATTTACAAAAAAAATGATACCAATGTAGTCAGTAAGACAAATGAGTGTAATATTAATTAATTAATTATCTAACTTATTTAATATTATTTTATCTTATAGTAATATTGTTAATTTATTAAAGGTGAAAAAACATAAAAAAAATAAATAAATTAATACAATCTCATAACAAAGATCAAATTTAACTAATATTAATATGGTTCAGATTCTAGGGTTGGGGGTCATATGACCCCCCTCGACCCCCCTAGTTCCGCCCATGTCTCAAAGTCACTTTAGAATCTTCTTAGAGATATAGAAATAAAATCCTCCTATAGATGTGAAAAAGATTCTAACAAACTTCCTACTTTTACGGAAATAATTCCTAGCAAAATACAAACTTTCTAATAATAAAATATTATTAATTAAAGAACTAAATAGGAATAGAAAGCAAATAAACTATTAATCTGTCGAACTCCTAAAATCAGGACGCCATTCCATCTCCCGAAGTCAAAGGTGTTACTGCTGAATGTGTCATCCCATCTCCCGAATCCGAAGGTGTTAATGCCGAAGGTGTTTAATGACCTCTTCGTTTGTGACGATCATGTTAGAGTTTATGCCCTAGAGGCCAATTATTTTATATAATTGCTTAACATTTTGATATTATATTTGATTGAATAAATGAATGATTTTATTATGGTTTTATTTACTGCGTTATATAAATGTTAACATAATAAAATTCCTTAGAATAGTGATACAAATTATATAGTTTCAAGTATGTGACTTGAACATGAGATTATATAATTATAATTAGTATCATTGTTTTTAAATGTCCCTAGTCGAGTATTATTGTTGATGAGACAACAGTGATGCATTGAGACTAGTATGTGGATTGACTGATGACCAAATCTCATTGGTCATAAATATATGAGATATTAAGTCAATGCATAGGTACATGTTAGAGAACGATGTACTGGACAGACCCACCATGAGAATTCTATATGGAGCATTATACGAAGTGTCATTAGCAATTCTCATAGTGACAATGATGTAATGGTCCTCCGACCTGAAATCACTATATTACTACACGGGAATTTATGTACTTTGATATCATCAAATGTTACCTTTTAATAGGGTGGACTACAAAGGTGATTATTGGGTACATCATGAATCATGTAAGGAATATGAGTGATTTAGACGGAATTTAACCATCCTATATATTAGGGGTGATATCTATAGGCCTCTTGATTGAGTAGGACTATGAAATGCATGGCCATGCTCAAGTAGTGATTTGTTTCATATAGTCTACTCATTGATCAAGAAAACTCAGATTAAATTATGAAGAGTATGACACATTCCAAGACTCGAGTTTAATCTAGGATATTAAGGTTAAAAGGATTAAATTACATTGAAACATTGGTCACGAAAAGGTTGCATCGAATCATCGATCTTATTATTACTTGGGTAGCAGTGATACATTACTAGATGTCGCTCACTGTTTATAATTTTATAATATGATTTAAAATTATTGCCAACGTAATAATAACCTATAGGGTCACACACATAGAACGTATTTAAAAGAGAATTAATTTAAATTGTAAATATTTAAATATATCAATATGATTGATAGTATTTAAATTAATAGGATAATTTATATATAGGTATATTAATTAAGTAAGACATAATATATATATATATATATATATATATATATATATATATATATATATATATATATATATATATATATATATATATATAGAATGGATCAGGTCCGGACCTCCCGGACGGAAGAAAATCCGGACCCGATTTTTTTTTTATTTTTATAGAACAACTAAAAAAAAATTATGGAACTGAAATTTTTCAATAATACAGTGTTTTGGGTGTGTTTTTAATACCTACACCAACCAATGTATGTACAGTCTGCCCAGACTGTACAGACATATTTTGTTATAGGCATCCAAATCACACCCAAAATACTGTATAATGTAAAAATTCCAATTCCATAAAAAAAAATTTAGTTGTTTCAAAAAAAAAAGCAAAAAAAAAAGTCCGGATTTTAACAAAATCCGGGAGTCCGGACCTGATCCGGACTCTATATATATATATATATATATATATATATATATATATATATTCGGATTTTATTAAATTAGGTTTTGAGTAATATTTTTTAATGGCTATATATATGATATATAGCAGCCATTTTTAATTATTATTATTCAAAAACTGAAAACCATAGCCGCTCTTAGAGAGAGACTAGAGAGAAACAAGTTCTGAAAATCCTCATCCTTGGTGACTAGTACCACGGTTCCTTCTTCTGCAGATCGTAGGACGATTCTTGGAGAGTTCGTGTGGATACCGTAGAGGCTCGATTCATTTCGATTGCGTTGGAGATTCAATTGCTTCAATTTCAGTATTACAATCGGTATAATTTCTAACCACTGAGTTAATTGTTTTCGCATAGATCCTGTTTTGGGTTTCGGAATTTCTTTAAATTGGTTTATTTCCGCTGCGTTTCTGTGTTGAAACCTACAGATCATCCAATTCATGATATTCCAAGGCCATCAACATACTATCCAATAGCTCGGTATCTTCCAACTTTAAAAACAACCTGACGACGATGACTGTCAACCCGGTACTTGTATTTAGCATTGTTTTCCGAGATGGACTTCTACACTTGATCATGGATAACCCGAAGATGATCTGTCATTTTTCTGCTTTGGATGTACTCGACCAATGCGAGAAAGAAGAACTAAATCTAAGACCCCATAAGGGTTCTAACCACAAACTATCTCAAAAGGACTCATGTTAGTGTTCCGATTCTTCGAACAGATATAAGAAAACTCTACTTGAGAAAGCGTCAGATCCCATTACTTTTGTTTATTTTCGGCCAAACACTTTAAAATAGTACCCAAACTTCGATTTACTACTTCGGTCTAACCATCTGTCTAAGGAAGATGGTAAGCACTGCTGAAGTTCAATTGTGTTACGAGCTTTTCCCACAGACTCTTCTAGAAATTACTCATAAATTTAGTATCCCGGTCGGATGTAATAGATTATGGAACGCCATGTAAGCGTACAATCTCCCAAAGGTAGAAGTGAGCGATCCGAGCAGTATTCATGATCTTTTGACAAGCGATGTAATGAGCCATTTTTTAGAATCGGTCGACGACAACCATAATATAATCTGAAGCTCTCTAAGTTCGGGGCAGACCTAAGAAAAATTCCATACTAACATCACACCAAGGTCTTTCAGGGACAAGTTGAACTCATTTTGACTTCTGACAAGTAGAACACCCTTTTGCATAGTGATTCACATCGCTTGAGATCTTTGGCCAGTAATAGTCAGCTGTTATTAAGGCCAATGTCTTATCTCGTCTGAAGTGCCCTTTTTGTGAAGTTCACTTATTATTTGTTGTCGAAGCGAACAATTAGAGATACACAACTGAAGTCCTCGAAATAAATACCCCTTATGTAAGATAAAGTCAGATTGTCGATCTTCTCGTATGTCTTGAACTATCTTACCGAAGGAAGGATTTCATTAACACATCTCAATGAAGACTTCAAACCCTACAATCTTGTTTCGCATAGTACTAAGAGTAATGTTCTTCGGCTTAGCGCATCAACAATACGGTTCAGACTTTCTGCTTGATGTCGCAAAGTGAAAGTGAACTCTTGCAAGCTCGCTACCCATTTAGCATGTCTTCAACTGAGTTTATGTTGACCATTAATATACTTTAAGGCCTCATTGTTAAGTAAAAAGAATGAATTCCCTCTGTATCAAATAATGTTTCAGTGTCTGGACTAGGGTATAGAATTCCAGATCATAAGTAGAATAGTTCTTTCTTAACCCTGATAACTTTTCACTGAAGAAAGTAACTGGCCGACCTTCTTGACTGAGAACACCACCAATACCAACTCCCTGATGCATCACAAATTACTTCGAATACCTTCTCGAAGTCAGGAAGTGTCAGTACGGGTGCTTCAAACATCTTCTTTTTGATCAACTGAAAACTACCTTGGCCTCCTAGGACCATTGAAATGATTTCCCTTTAAGATATTCGGTAATAGGTGTGACCAACGTGCTGAAGTCTCTCGAATGAACCGTCTGTAAAAAGATTTTAATCTATGAAAGCTTCTGATGTCATGTATTGTCTTCGGCGTAGGCCATGCTAAGACTGCCTTGACCTTGGTCGAATCTGTATTAACACCTTCGGTAGAAACAACAAAACCAAGAAAGGTTACTAAAGTCGTGAACTAGGAACTCTTTTTCTGGTTTATAAACAATCGTTTCTTCCTTAAAGTTTCAAGTACAGTTTAGAGGTGCTCATGATGTAATTCCAATGTCGGACTGTAGATAAGAATGTCATCAAAGTAAACAACCACAAATTTTCTCATGTAAGGTCATAGTACTTTATGCATAAACCTCATAAAGGTACTGGGCACGTTGGAAAGTCCGAAGGTTGTAACCATCCATTCATACAAGCCTTGTTGTGTTTTGAAGGTTGTCTTCCAGTCATCTCTAGGTCTCACCCGAACTTGATGATATCCACTCTTCAGGTCAATTTTTGAGAAGATTGTTTTCACCAGACAGCTGATCTATCATATCATCCAGACGAGGTATCAGAAAATGATACTTCACCGTGATCTTATTAATTGCTCTACTGTCGATGCACATTCTCTATGAACCGTCTTTCTTCGGTACTAATAGATCTAGGAACTGCACATGGGCTCCTACTTTCATGGATGTATCCCATTTCCATTAAGTCCATTACCTTCCTTTGTAGTTCTTCTGACTCCTTGGGGCTGAGTCAGTAGGCTGGTCTATTCGGTAGACTCGATCTTGGGATAAAATCTATTTCATATTAATATCTCTCAACGGTGGTAATCCTGATGGAAGTTCTTCGGGCATTAAGTCAGCAAACTCTGTTAGCAACTTCTGTATATCAGCCGATACTTTTGCATTTTCATTCGCCGAACTTCTCTCACAAGGAAGCAGTGCATACATAACTCCTTCATGCTCCACTTCTGTTAGGAATCTTGTCATAGATAAAAGGTTCGGGTTCCCGACTGTTTGAGTTGAACCAAACTCTTCCCTACGAGGTGCTAACACAACCCTCGATCTTCCTTTTTATACTGAGGGAGTAAGTATTCTTCCGACCATCATAGATGACACTTCCGTCATATTGCCAAGGTCTTCCCAATAACATATGATAAAAATCCATTTTCACCATATCGCACCAAGTGTTATCAAAGTATTTCTTTTCGATTGAAAAGGATACTAAACATTTTTTGTTAACGGTTACTTCACTGCCTTTATTCAACCAAGATAATTTATATGGTTTTGGATGCCGATCCATTTTCAAATTTAACTTTCAAACAGCTTCTTCGGACACTACGTTTTCACAGATGCACTATCAATAGTTAATTTTCAGACCTTTTTTGCCATTGTGCAAGTAGTGTGGCAGATATTGGTCCTCAACCAATCCTCTTCGGATTCTTCTTTAGGAGTCAGTAGACTCTTGCGAACGACTAGGGTCTCCTGTCCATCTCTATACAACACATCTTCGTCCTCGTACTCATCATATATAGGCTCTCTGAACTCCTCTGCTTCATCAGTCATTCCTTCTTCAATAAAAGGTTCTTACCCTTCTAGTTAGCAAGCTTTCGACAATCTGTTGCTTTATGACCTAGTTCTCCTACATCTGAAACACTTGATGCTAAAATTAAAGTTACCATAAGGTTGTTGTGGTGTAATACAAAATTATGGGGATGGATTTGGCTTGTTGAGGGGATTGCTCCTTGGCATCTGTCTACTATTCTGTTGTTGCTGTGACGCCCCCAAAATATGTCCAATCCATCCAACCTATTCTGAGTCGCCAAATACACTGGTACAGAAAATAACTACAACTTTATTACTACAATTATCGTGCAAAATATAACAACACATATGTTGTGAGTTTTGATACAAATATATACCAACTGTGACTCTGGACACCAACTTGGATAGCACGTCACAATGGCACCTTACATAAAGGTACAATCAAAAACTGTTTTAGAAATTAAAATCTTTGGGAAGTGCTCAAGGAAACCTTCGTACATTGGAGGCCATGAATCTAAGTTATGATAGATATCATATGTCCAGAGAATTATCCTTGGTTGATCCAATAGACCCCAGAGAAAAACGAAAAGATTACTATCATGTTCCTTCCAATGGTGAGTCTTCTCTTGACATATAACTATCTTCGCTGTCTGCGATTGAACATTATGTTTCAACCAAACTCTTAGATCATATAGGTAGTGCTCGTAGATATACTCAGCAAGTGGATGTGCACAACCCTGTCTTATGATAACACGAGGTTGTATGTCATTAAACATCTTGTATGATAGTGGCAAAACACCCTTCCAAAGTTGGGTTCACCCCACCCTATTCGGTTCACCAAAATTAAATATCAAATGACGTATACAATGCGATACACTTATCTAAAGTTCTCAATAAAATTATTTCCATACTATTTAGGGAGAACCTCAATAGCTATAGACCACCGTTCTATTCCCCTGTTATCCCCGCTCAACCCGACAACACTTTTATTACCTGAAAGGAATTGTGAAGCAAAATAGTGAGCTCAAATAGCCCAGTAAAGAATATCATGACTAAAGATAATTAAATTATCAATAGCCTTCGTCAGTAATAAATTAGAGATTTAGAACATATGGTAGATGATAAAACTTTTCAACCATAGTTGCAGTGGAACGAGCAATCCATTAGAAGAGTCAAATAGACTATAAAGTCTATTATCTTCTCCACGTTAAAAGTCCACAAACAATATTTTATCCCTGTAACATCAATCAACAGTTCCTTTCCACAATCATATGAATAACTCATAATCATAACTAAGGTTCTAAATTCATCTTCGCATCCAGGACGAAGATAATTTTTATCACCTATCTTTACCTGAAACATCAAAGATCATGGTTATACCAAATCATAGTTCCTGTTCATAATCATACAAATAAATTTATCTTTGCACTACGGGCCAAAGATATTCATCAACAGTTTATCAAAGATATTCAATAACAGATCATCTTTGCACTACAAGCCAAAGATATTAATATCTCGAAGAAATATATAATCATTTCAGAATTTATATAAACAATAATTATAATCATGTTGATCAATTCACCTTTGCACTTAAGTTAAAGATATTCAATTTTAAATTCAATGGTCATGATCATATCAATCAACAATTCAACTTTGCACTACTGGCCAAAGAAAACCCATAGTCGCGATCACACCAATAATCTACCCTATCTTTACACTTAAGTCAAAGAGAAATTTCATCATCGGGATTATAAAAATGTTATATATGATAATAAAAACAATATAATCAACATATAGATTTAATCTCAAGAGTAAGATTCATAAATCAACGATAATTTGGTAAGAAAAAGAAATTAACTTTGTTATGAATAGTACCCAAAGCCGGCCCTAGGCATGTGCCAACAGGGCAACCGCCCAGGGCCCAAAGTTGAAGGGGGCCCAAAAGTTTTTATAAATTTATGTGTATAAAAAAATAAATAATAAAAAGATTAACGATATTATGCATTGAAAATGATATGTTAAAAAATATTAAATATGATAGTATAATTTATAATTTTGCATCTAAAAGTGTAACAAGAAGACATTTTAAATTATGTTTTGTTGTTTTGATTTCATTGGGCAAAACTAAAGAAATACCCACTGTAGTTGGTAGGTTTTACTGATTAAAACCATTGAACTTTTAATTTTTTAAATTACACCGCTAAACTAATTAATATTTTGAAATTGGGTCATTCCGTTAAAAAAACGAACGTTAATTTTTTATCTACAAAACAAATTAATTATCCACTTTAGTTGGCACATTTTACTGATTACACCATTGAACTTTTAAATTTTTTTAAATTACCCCATCAAACTAATTAAAAATAATTATTTTAAATATTTTTAAAAATAATTATTATTTGAAGTAAAAAATATTAGAAACTTTTTTACTTCATAAAATTAGTAGAGTTTCATAAAATATAGATTCAAAAAAATTAAAGTGATTTAGATTAAATTAATGTCTACTTAATTTTTTAAAAGAATGACCCATTCTTAATATTATAATTTTTTAAAAAAACAAAAAATAGAAATTAAATAAAAAAATAGTAAAAGATAAATAAAAATACTGATTCAATTTTTTTCAAAAAGAAATTAATAATTTTTATAAATAAATATTACTTTCAAGAAAAAATTGGAAAATTCTTCATATTTTAAAAAAATGATGTAAAATTTTATAAAATATAGATTCAAAAAAATAAAATTTATTTTCAAAAGAAAAAAGAGATTATTTTTTTAAAAAATCAGTAAGGTTTCATAAAACTTTAATTTTTTTAAATCTATATTTTATGAAATTTTATGGAAAAAATTAAAGTTTCTAATATTTTTTTACTGAAAATAATAACTATTTTTAAAAATATTTAAAATAATCATTTTTTAAATTAATTTAATAGGGTAATCTGAAAAATGAAAAGTTCAATGATATAATCAGTAAAACGTGCCAACTACAGTGAGTAATTCATTAGTTTTGTAGATAAAAAATTAACGTTCGTTTATTTTTTAACAGAATAACCCAATTTCAAAATAATAATTAGTTTAGTAGGGTAATTTGAAAAATTAAAAGTTCAATTGTGTAATCAGTGAAACTTGTCAACTACAGT
This sequence comes from Panax japonicus, assembly GCA_020205505.1. Taxonomy (NCBI): domain Eukaryota; kingdom Viridiplantae; phylum Streptophyta; class Magnoliopsida; order Apiales; family Araliaceae; genus Panax; species Panax japonicus. Next base: position 65,886,204 of record CM035110.1, read on the forward strand.
GTGTATTTCATTAGTTTTACCGATTTCATTGATATTTTTATTTTGTAGGTACATGTGATGAGTCTTTGCTTCGATGACATTTTAAATTGTTCTTCCTTATCTTTTATAAATTCTTATAATTTTAATAAAATTAATTAGTTGATAATTTTTTTATTTAGTTTGTATAAAGGGGCACACTTAAAATTTTTTGTCCTAGGCCTTAAAAAACCTAGGACCTGGCTCTGATAGTATCCCCGTGAATAGTAACTCATGAATAGTAACTCGTGAATTGTAATTCATGAATAGTAACATGTGAATAGTAACTCATGAATAGTAACCCCGACATGAAAAGATAAGAATTTCACCAGAAAAATCTTATCAATATTCCGGTATAATGATATTGAAAGAAATAATATCATTTATAAAAAAAAATAACATCCCTTACCTCAAAAGAACAGTACTTCTGACTGGAATATCGGATATAACGTTGAAGGAAACTTGCACCGTATAGCAATACTCAAAGTATCAAAATACTCACAAAAATACACTCGATAATATAGAGAGAGAAAACTTCAGTTTCTGGTGTGATTTTTAATTCTAACCTAAGCACCCTATTTATAGGAAAATACTTAGAACACCAAAGCAGAAAATTTAATAAAATATTAATATTTATTTTATTTTCCTACGCACACCTTGCCATCTGATTTCAGCAACTAACACATGCAAGTGGGGCCCACCAAATGAAAAACATGTTTTTATCATTTAATGCAACAAAATCAATTCAGACCCAATATTTCGGAACTTCAATAATTCATAATAAATAGCCCTTTTATTAGAAAAATTCAAATCTTATGTCCGTTCCATAGGAAATTTAATTCTTTACAACTTTGCAGAAGAAAGTTTTTACAAATTCCAAACAGAAATTGACCGAAATCCACATACGGACGATTTTACAGGCAATAATCAATTTTCAGTCAAAAATTGTGTCCACCAACACACAAAACATGTGTTAAACATTTAATGCAACAAAAATACTCTTCCTTTTCATTTATTCATATATCACACATTCATTGTAAAAATATCACCATTATTATATTACTATAATATAATAATATATTTAAATGAAATATTTTATCAAAAAAGATAAAATATCAATTTTCAACAATTGTCACATTAAAATTTTCTTCATCTATATCCACATAAAATTAATATTTTCCTTATCTTATAAATCAATAATTAATTATTCACAAATAATATTACAGAATCACAATAATGACAATCAGACCGTTCACAGAAAAGAGGGGGCTTTCCAATAAGGATTTCTCCTTACTAGCGCCCAATTAGGTGACCAAACCTCTCCTTAGACAGAACTTTCTAGACATTGTCAATAATGCTATCTAATAATATTATTCAAATAATATGAATTAGTGATCTGATAATGAGAAATATTGTGCAATGACAATTATTGAAATAACAATAATATAAAATATCAACGCAACAATTATTGAATCAATAAAATAAAATATTGAACAATAATTATTGTAACAATTATTGAGCAGTGCCTTCTTACGTAAGGATCAATAATTCAAAAAAAAATATTGTGCAATACCGTGTGCTACTGTGCAACAACGTGTATTACTGTATTTTAACCACTAGATATTCCAACAGTGTTAACGGTAACAACTATGTCGTTATTTATAAAAATTCAAACTTGTCGTTTTCTTCATCCGACAGTTATTATGTTATGAGACCCACAAATAGCTGCGTCGTCGTACGAATATTCTCCGACAATAAGAATATTCCACGACCAAACGAATATTCCCCAATAGAAATGAGTATTTTATAACCACTTGCGTATTTTAAAATTTTTACATATATCACCCTTAACTTTAAACTTTTATCAATTTAACCATTTATTGAATAATAATTATAAGAAAATTTTATTACTTTTATTTCATAAAATTCGGGGTCTTACAGTTGCTCTGCCTCACGAGCTTACTGATATGCTTCAGAAACAGTCCAAAGTGAATGGAGGCTAAGGGTGTTCTACAATGGCTGTTTTAATCCTCCCAAATATCGTGCCACCAATTGTTCTTCAATTTTCGATAGATCATTCCTTGTTATCAATTGGTAAAACTCTTCGGTATAATCATCCACAGAACGAGTACCTTGTCTTAACAGATGCAATCTCTTAAACAGAGATTGAATGTATCCGAAAGGAAGAAAGTGACTCTGCATCTTCTTCTTCATCTTCTCCCACTTTGTGATTTTAGCCTTTTCCTTGTCTCTCCCTTAATCGCCTCATCTCTTCCCACCAAGCAAATGCTTGACCCTTCAGTTTACTGGCAACCAATTTTACCTTAGCGTTATCTGATACCTCCTTATACTCGAAGATGCGCTCTACGTCGTTCATCCAATCGATGAATCCTTCTACTTACAGCGTACCAGAAAATTTCGGTAGCTCCATTCTAAAACCAAGATCACTACGACGGTCCTCACGGTCATGTCGTTCCCATAGTTGCCTCTTACGGTGGTAAGGGTTATCATAACTCAATTCAGAATCATAGGATTCTTCATCGTGTTCAAGATGTGAGACTTCCTCCTCCAGAACCTATCCACGGCGGCCTAGGTGCGAGACTTCTTCCTCTGGAACCTGTCCATGACGACCTAGATTTGGCACTGCTAGGTTCTGTAACTTGTCTCTCATCACGGACGCTACGATCACAGTGCGGGACTTCCTTAGCCGAAATCTGCCATCTACAACCATGACCACCAGCCATTAAAATCGATGAGTCTATTCCCAGAAAGATGCTTGAGCTTTGATATCAACTGACGCCGGGCGAGATAACGATTATCTTGCGGGCTAGGTAAACAAATAAATTCACAAGAAGAAGAAAGAGGTTCACTGGAAAAAACGCAGAGAAATTTCTCTAATGTGTATAATATATTTATCAAAATCAAGTCTGTTTATTTCAACCCACAAGCTAGGTTTATATAACTTAGCAACACTTTATCTCCAAGTCACTCTAGAATCTTTCTAGAGATATGGAAATAAAATCCTCCTAGAGATGTGAAAAAGATTCTAACAAACTTCCTACTTTTACGAAAACAATTCCTAACAAAATAACAAACTTGCTAATAATAAAATATTATTAATTGAAGAACTAAATAGAAATAGAAAGGAAATAAATTATTAATCTCTCGAACTCCCAAAGTCAGGACGCCATTCCATCTCCCGAAGCCGAAGGTGCTAATGTCGAAGGTGTTTAATGACCTCTTCGTTTGTGACGATCATCCAATTCATGATATTCCAAGGTCATCAACATACTATCTGATAGCTCGGTATCTTCGGTATCGGACCATCTTGCCTCAAGTAGCCTGATTACATGACTTAAAACATGGGATATATTAATTGGTAGGACAACATATGAAAAACTACAAATTAATTTGATTTAATGAGAAACAAAATATATTGAAGCAAATGAAAAGATCGAGAACAAAAAAAATAAGTCCTCCTAATTAGAGAATATAGTCCTAATAGTAGTAAAACTTGAAGCATTTTCACTTATCAAATGTCAATTAATTATATAACCATTATATAATTACTTTTTCCAAGAGGCAACAACTTATTATCTATATTTCACACAGTAATAAAACAGCTTTAATTCTGAAAATACCAAACTGAAACAATATTCTTTCTTCTAGCAGCTAGTTCACTTGTACTTTGGAGAAAATATATATATTGGCTAAATATGATGAAATTAACTGGTCAGCCAGCCTTGCCTATCTCTAGGACCAATAGACTGGGATGCATTGTTCATTTCTGAAGAAATTATTTTTTATCAACTGCAATTTTAACTTGCACCAACCTATTAAAATTACTCTTGAAATACTTGATCCCGTAAACAGCTCCTTCAAGGTAATTGTTTTTACCAATGTGATTGATACCAATATCAAGATCTCTATAATTCAGAAATGCCTCCCTCGGATTCTTGGACACAAAAGGAGTCGAGGAATCATACAACTTTCGTGTCAAATCTATATAGTGATTTGCAGATTCAGCCCCATCTTCGTTCCAGTCTGTTGCACTTTCAATCTTGCATAGGTTTCCAGCTCGATGTGGAAATGGCTCGGCAAACTCCGAAATCCCACTCATCCTTCCACCATATGGATTGAAATACATATACGGAGCCTCTAGCTTAATCACCCTCTTGAATATATATTCCAATCCAGCTTTTGATATGACTTCTTGTACGTAATCTGATTTTCTTTTTCCATAGGTGAGTGATTGAGGAGTTCGACTGAGAAGAACATCAAACGACGTTCCAATGGGAAAGCCTGTGTGGAAAAGGACTGATTCAACCCAACTCATTTCAAAACAATCTGATCTTTGTAACCCTAATTCAGGGAAGCTTTGATTCAATAAAGAAATGAGTCTTTCAGTTTCTCCAAGAAATAATGCAATAAAAGAAGCTTGTATTGTCTTCTCTCCGCTTGGACTTTTTTTTACAGCCTCGATTTTCATTCTTATATATAGGTCTTCATGCAACTTAGATGCAACTTGTATCCACTTATAAACAATATCAGAAGCATTTTGTTCTAAGGTCCTAGTGCCTTGAAAAACAATTACCTTAGCTGGGACTCGAACCAAGTTGATTTTGTACAAATAAACAACTCCAAAAATAGCTGCTCCCCCTGCAGTAATGGCCCAAAACAAATCTTCCCCCATTGATTCTAGGTTCAAAAATCGTCCATTCCCATCAATTATCTCTGCGTCCACAATATTATCGACTGAAAGGCCGTATTTTCTCATCAAAGTACCATATCCACCTCCCGAGAAATGGCCACCAACACCAACGGTAGGACAAGCTCCCACGGGGAATCCATGAATTTTACTTTTCTCGGCAATTCTGTAATAAAGTTCACCTGGGGTTGCACCCGTTTGTGTTGGGAAAAATACCACCCAAATACTGTTGTCTTTGATAAATTAAATTAATAATAATATCAGTATCATCGTCTGAATCATCTATGTTGTAAACAGGTTTGCGATCTGATCTAACACGGAGCCATTCAACCAAACTACTCAATGAATAAGTAGTAAGAAAATTATCAAACCACGAGACACCAAGATTATCAAACCACGAGACACCAAGAATTTTACGTGGAAAACCCTCTAAATCTAAGAGGTAAAAACCACGGGACGATCTCCGACAAATCCACTAGAATAATATGAGAGAATACAAAGATATCTTAATTTGAGTACAAACCCAAATTACTTCACCACAATAACTATGTGATGGAACCCAAATAAAACACTCTTTTATTTGAACTACCTTTCTCTCTCTATTTTCTAAAGCTTCATAAAAGCTTCTTTCTCTCACTCTCTATTTTCTAACTCTCTTCCATCCTCTCCTGGATGGGATTACTTTCATCCATCCTCCCCGGATGGGATTTCTTCACCCACCCTTTTCTTTCCTCTCTACTCTCGGATGAGAGTTCTCTCAAATTGGTGTGTATTTCTTCTTATGCTTAGCCTTCCTTTTATAGCCAAATGGAGGAGAAGAGTAATCATAAGTTGGGCAAATAATTCAAACAAATGGCAAACAAAGTGGAGTGGGTGGTTGATGAGTGGAGTGGGTGAGGTGGGTAATGAGTGGAGTGGGTGAGGAATGTCTTTTGATTAACAATCTCCCCCTCCGAACCCATTAAAAGAATATGTTCACCATGACTCCGTCACTTGGAGTCGATTCCTGTGTCAAATCCAACTCTTGAAAAAACCACAACATTTCGTTGTCAACTCAGTAGTAGACAAAGCAATAAACTTCTGCAACTTGGACTGCCATAACACGGCTCCCCCTGCAAAAGTAAACAAATACCCCGAAGTAGATTCCTTCTCTTCGAAACCTGCTATGTCTGCTTCTGTAAAACCTTTCAAGACTGAATTTATACGTCAAACCACAACTCCTCACTTGGAGTTAATCCCAACGAAGCCTTGACTCAACTCAAGCTTCTTGAAATTTTCAACTTTCTTCACGTCCGACTTTATCTCATCGACATGGTTCTTCTTGATGGGAGGATCTAACTCAAACTTGACAGATTTTTGCTTGTCAAATTCTTTCACAACCGCTTTGTATCTTGGCTGCGAGCTATCACTTTCTTTCTTCACTTTTGGCACCCATTTCAAGTGAAGAGCTTTCTTCTCGTGGTTCTCATGCAAGGTTTTTCTTCCATCTTGCATGGCTTTGTACCACATCTAGCTCCCCCATCTTTAACACCTTCCACACGTGCATGCATCGTGAAAAAAATGTCTATCTTTTATCCTCTAGTCACTACTAGAGACCTTTTTTTTTGTGAGTTTCTATCTCCTGCGAAACATGGTGGAACAAACTTTGATCAATCCAATTCTCATTATGAATTAATCATCTTTTCTTCAATCACCGCGGATCACTAATTCTCGGCTTACCATTCTTGGAACCAATTCTTGGCTAACCCATCAAGAATTCAATATCACCATCAAGAGCACCTCAAGGGAAACACAAACCCTTCATCGAGAATTCATCACGTCATCGCGTATTCTTTTGAAGAGACTAATCATGGCTCCAACTGATTCCTCCATAAAATTTATCAAAAACAACCGAGCAAATAACCTTAGCTCTGATACCAGTTGTTGGGAAAAATACCACCCAAATACTGTTGTCTTTGATAAATTAAATGAATAATAATATCAGTATCATCGTCTGAATCATCTATGTTGTAAACAGGTTTGCGATCTGATCTAACACGGAGCCATTCAACCAAACTACTCAATGAATAAGTAGTAAGAAAATTATCAAACCACGAGACACCAAGATTATCAAACCACGAGACACCAAGAATTTTACGTGGAAAACCCTCTAAATCTAAGAGGTAAAAACCACGGGACGATCTCCGACAAATCTACTAGAATAATATGAGAGAATACAAAGATATCTTAATTTGAGTACAAACCCAAATTACTTCACCACAATAACTATGTGATGGAACCCAAATAAAACACTCTTTTATTTGAACTACCTTTCTCTCTCTATTTTCTAAAGCTTCATAAAAGCTTCTTTCTCTCACTCTCTATTTTCTAACTCTCTTCCATCCTCTCCTGGATGGGATTACTTTCATCCATACTCCCCGGATGGGATTTCTTCACCCACCCTTTTCTTTCCTCTCTACTCTCGGATGAGAGTTCTCTCAAATTGGTGTGTATTTCTTCTTATGTTTAGCCTTCCTTTTATAGCCAAATGGAGGAGAAGAGTAATCATAAGTTGGGCAAACAATTCAAACAAATGGCAAACAAAGTGGAGTGGGTGGTTGATGAGTGGAGTGGGTGAGGTGGGTAATGAGTGGAGTGGGTGAGGAATGTCTTTTGACTAACAGTTTGAACTCATGCAGTCTCATCTTCACTATTGACATTGATCGATCGGAGATTGAACAAGTCTAGCACGAAGAATGGTGTGTGGGATACGTAAGATAGGCCCTCGTAGTCATGGCCTTCACTTCTGATTTTCATTTGCAATCCATGAATTTTTCCCGCAGAAAACGGCTGCCTGAATATGTGAGAAATGTAAAGCTGTGGTAATAAAAAGGGGTTTTGGAGTTGTGGACTCGTTGAATCGAAGGTTTCGAATATAAGATTGCAAAACAGATTTGTATGAAGAATTGTTTAAAGTATAGATTGTGGAAGAGATTGAATTAGAGGGAAGAGAATTGCTGCAAAGGCAGCGAGTAAAGATTTCTTGAACTGAGCCAGAAATTGCCCATGAAGAAGGTAGTAGGAGGATTAAAATTAAGGAATATGAAGTAGTCATTTTGGGAAGAGTTTAAGTTCTTGTTTTGATATACGTATAATTTATAGATAATTTCTTACCAACAAATAGTTTTACACTTTGTTTCTGAGTTTTGCACAGAAAAAAAAAAGAATAGAAAACTTAAATTAGAATAGAAAAGAAAATAATAGAAAATTTGAAGTTTTCCTTTGTGCTGTTTTTGAGTTTTTAATAGAAAAGAATATTGCGTTTTTGAGTTCCAATGAAAAGAAAAGAAAAATATCACTTTTATAAATTTACCCTTCTATTAATTATAACCATTAAACCATGAATAAAAATATACAAGATAAATTTAATCAAAGAAAAAATACATACTCAAATACAAATATCTAAATACATTTCCTCTCCTTTTTACTTAATTTTTTAATAAAACTTTTAATTGAATTTGTGATATATTCTTCTACAATTCTTTTAAATTTTTTTTATCACATTTTATTCTATTCATATAAGCTTATAAAAGTTTAATGTGTATCTGTAAAAATGTAATCTCTTTCTTTTCTAGATATATTTAAAATAAAATAAAAAATACCTTTAGTTCAGAAACAAATATTGAACTTATTTTGCTTGTCTATTTCTGCATCAATGGAGAATAATATAAATTGGAGGCCATAAATAAATATGGGACCATATAATATCCATGACCGAACAAAAAAACTAGTTTCCCTTTCTTGTCAGTATTGTACATTAAGTTTATTAGATAAAAATAAATTTGGGACATGAGTTGTAATTTAAAATTTATTATATTGAAAGTTGGGGATAATATGGGAATTATAAAAATATTACTTATTTTAATTTCTTTTTTGTCCAAATCAAACCAATTTTGAACGGAAAACTTTGGCAAGAAAAGTGGTCAGGTTTTCTATCAATTTCTTTTCTTTTCCGTTTATTAAAAAACTCATAAACATAAAAATGGGAAAGAAAACTTAAATTTTTCGTTCATTTCTTTTCTTTTCTATCCATTTTAAAACTCAAAAACAGAGCGTTAAAGTCGGAGAAGAAGATTATGTTAGTCATTTTGGGAAGAGTTTAAGTTCTTGTTTTGATATATGTATAATTTATAGATAATTTCTTACCAACAAATGGGTTTTAAGTCGGAGAAGAAGAGTATGTTAGTCTTTATTTGACAATGAATTTCACAACTTGATTTGAAATTCAAGTGAATGTTTGAAATAAATTCATAAAGACTTTACTATGAAGTATAATGCCAACAACTTCTTGATCAATATGCAAATGACACTTCCATTAGTCACAAATTTTTACAAAGAGTTTCACTAATCTATAGTTTTTTCAACTTTTTTTTTTTATTATTTTGATTTAATCTGTAAAAATTTAACTGCTTCAGAGAAATAAAGAGACCCCTAAATTTAAACTTTGAAAGTCCAATTGACAAGAAGCTAGGATTTTGTTAGAAATTAACTTGGCTAAGCACACTTCAATTGTTTTATTTTTATTTTTTTCTGAAGGGGTTAAGCTTAATTTAATTGAACTCAAAATATATAATCTACAAACGGGCATTAGTATGAATTTATGTGCAGTTCAAAGTATACCAATAATTAAGTGAACTCTCCATAGTAAATTGGTCTAATATTACACGTTTGGACAGTACATTTTTGTTTTCAAGGTAATTAATTTGCTTCTCAATTCCTTTGTTTCCTTTTCACCATTTTATTTGGGTAACTAGCTACGTACACTCAAGTACTACAAAAATTGTCCCGCAAGTTTAAATTTTATAACCGTAATGTTTAATCAAGTTTGTATTCTAACTTATACTAATAGATAGAGAGTGGTGCTAGAGACACAAACTATTTTACAAACATTTTACAAACTGCTGATGTGGCATACTCCACGTCAGCCTATTGATCAACAAATTGTTCAACTAGTTATTCGCAAGTACTACAATGATTAATATCAATAAAGTGTATAATAATATTTGTTTTTTGTAATTTATACATAGTTTGTTGTTGAATTTCTATAATTTCATGACAAGAATCAATTTTATTATATCTTTCACCTATTTTTTTTAATACACATTTAGCACCACAATAGTATTTGTGATAAAAATTAATTTGTATTATTGGTATCATCATTAAAAAATATATATACTTCTGTCGTTAAATGTGTTAAGAAAAATTAGATAAAAATTATAATAGAAGAAATCCTAATTCATAATTACAACAAAAAATAAGGGAGGGTTGGGGAAAAAAAACAAAACCTCAAAAGTATATGCCATATGGTTGTTTATAAGATGCATGCATATGAAAAAGAGAAATCATGTCGTATTAGGTTTTTCAAGTACAAAATCAAGGATGCCCGATTATATGGCTGAATCAAATATCTATCTTTTCAAGTAGTCCGCCGGTTTTAAAGTAACCCTCCGTACTAAAGTAAAAGCTTACCTAGCTTCTTATATTCATATTTGTTTCTTAGGTTGACTTTTTACCAACTTCATCTTATGTTTCCGTCGTTTGATTTTAAAAATTATATTTTTGTCATTAACAATATAAAACAACTACTTTCTTCATTTTTTAATATAGGTCATTTTAGAATTTTACATAAATATTAATAAAATAATTGTATAACATTAACTATAATATTAATTATCTATTTTATCATTGTATTAGAAGATGAGATTGTTATTTATTTGATAGAAAATAGTGAGAGAACCAAAATTACATTTAATACTTAGTATTATTAGAAACTAAGTAATTAATGCTTACTTGAAATTATAAAACGATTTATATTAAAGAACAAAAATATTTCTCTAAAACGACTTATATTAAGGAACGGAGTAAGTACTTCATAATGGCACGTGAACGGTGTGAACTACATATTTGTGACGCTTTCAAATTCGAGTATCTTTATTTTCAGATTCATTGTTCGCAATCCAATACATATAAATATCTATTCTACTCATTTTATAGGATGCCAAGCATCATTCATAATAGTCCTTACAAAAGATAATATACACAGTAGCTTCAAAGGTTATCTAACTTTTAATATTACATTATAATACAAGTAAATATTTACATCATTTACTTGTTACATTTCAAAACAAAAGATAGACTAGCTAGTAGATGTCTTTTCTTGCAATTTGCCTCTGCTTTTGTTCGTAGATGGATCTCCAGATTTTTTTGTTCATAACTGAAATGTTTAATGCAAGAATGAGCAATCAAATTACCCAGTAAATATAACAACTTACAACAAGACATTTTATGAAAAAAAACATATGTTTATTCTACAATTGAACGAGATATCCTTTATCAAAATCAATCAACAGTTAATTAAGAATTGTGAATTCTTCGGAACAATTAATTCTCAAAGCATGTGTGTGAAAGATTTTGAACTTAAATATGTAACTGAGGGTCAGGGTCACAAAACTACGAACTATATCTCAGGTTATCTAGTATATTTTTCTATTGTAACCTTTAACGGTCAAAAAATTATAGACAAACCATCAACGTATGCCAGGTGATCAACCTTTTGTACATATGTATTGTGCACAAATATATTTACACAATAGTGTAGTTCATAACTATATGTTGGTTTTTATATTTTGTAATTTTAATGATGACAATATGCTAAAGTATATGAGTTATTAAATGGGCTGAACTTAACTTTGTAATAGTGTGTTGAAAATAATTAATAACAAGTTTAATATATGTTGATGCAATTTGTCTATGCTTGTTGGTTATTTAATGGATTGCATGGAGTATATTTTGGGCTGATGGGTTGATTAAATAATAATAGGGTTCTTTACAATAATATACAACAATTAGTAAATAATTACAAGAGTAGTGCATCAATAAAATAATTACAAAAATAGTGAAACACAATAAACACGTCATATTATCTAATTTTACAAAAATAAAAAATCCTTAAATCAAGGAGAAAACTACTCCTATAGATGCGGCAGTCACCAACACTCATCCGTCTATTCTCTTTATCTCCCTCACCGCCTCCTCTCTCCTCCCTTCGTCCTCCTTCTTCGCCGCCGCTTCAGCACTTTGAAGATGTAGATCTTGTAAGTCTTCTTCACTTTCTTCTTCTTCATGTCTTCGGCAACAGCTTCGCCCTCTTTCGGCAGCTTCTTTCCAGCCTTGGGCTTCTTCTCCGCCAGAGCTTTCTTGGCGATGGCCGTTTAGTGGGTTTAGGGGCACAGATCATTATTTAGTGGGTAGAGGAGGCATAGAAAGCACTCTCAAACCCTAAAAGAAAATAAAGTCGTGCAGCTACAAGATAATGCCTCCACTTAGATTGGAAACACTGATTACTCCCATGTTAAGGAAGGTCTTATACCATCTAAGCTATAGCTTGGTAACAAATCAACATATCAAATTAAGCATCAAATCTTGGTCCGATGCAACCAAGCATCAAAAAATAATTTGAATGATCCTGTGAGATCAGTACCTTTCAAATTATTTTTTTTATTTCACTTATATTCCATTACTAAATAAATAAAACCCAGTTCATAAATATCATCCAACAACTTTCCTACTTCTCTCGACTCCCCCTTCCTGCATAATGCATTTAGCCGTATGTTGTAAGTAACAAGATCAGCTCTCAAACCCTTATCCTTCATTTGTTGGAGAAATTGGATGGAGATGAGTTTAAGAGATGGTTATATATAAAAGGTAACCATTTTAGTTATTTACAAAAACTAAAATAGTTACCTTTGTATGAAAGTTTGGCTACCTGTATTTTTTTAATAATGAAAGGTAATCGAGATTGTGTTATACAATATTGAATAATATTTTGTATTTTTTCAAGTAAGAGAAAAATCACACGACTACTCTCTGATTTTATTATGGTTTAACAAGATAAAGAAAATAAATACATATAACAATTGGAAACTGTTCTCATTTTTTATGACTATTTGGTTACCTACATAAACTAAAATGGTTACCTTTGTATAAAGGTTTGGCTACCAACTGCACATTTTTATTGATGTAAGGTAACCGAGATTATGTTACACAATATTGAATAATATTTTATATTTTTTTCTCCTTACATTAAGTAAGAGGAAAACCATCCGACTACTCTTCGATTTCATCATGGTTTAACAAGATAAAAAAAACAAATACATGTAACACTTGGTAACTGTTTTGAATTTTTTTATGACTATTTGGTTACTCACATAAACTGAAACAGTTACCTTTGTATGAAGGTTTGGTTACCAACTGCACCATATACATAATGTACGACTACTTGGGTTTGGCATGCAATTCAAATTGTCACAGCGAAGAGAAACAACTGGGAACAGTTACATAATTATAATACTGTTTTGCCATATCAGCAATCCATTAAAACACCCAACTAAATTAAAGGAAAAATAAATTCACTAATTGTGTAAATAAAATATTTAAATGCACTAATTGTGTAAATATTTTAGGTATGCACTATTGTTGTAATTATTTTAAAAAAATATGCTAAAAATTATAAATGTTCCATAATATAATCTATTGCTTTGTATGGTGGCCCATTACGTCTCACAGTCTTTTATGAAAACTGATATAGCTAGAGAATATCTTTTAATATTTGTTTTGTTGCTATATATATATCTAAATCTGGTTGGCTATTAAACCAATTCAAATTCGAATTGGAGTATTTTAAGGAGATTGGAATTGGTGTTTAATTCAAAGTAAAAGATAACATGGTGGTTTCTAAATCTTATCATTGATATTCTATTTCCTTAATATTAGCTTGTTATAACGTTTAATTAATAAGGCTGAGATATATCTTTCTAATATATATATCAATGAGTTGATTTGGAGATTATCAAGGAGTTGATATAATTAAGGAATCTGATATAATTCGAATTTGAGTTGTTTTTTAAAGAAATAGGGTTCAGTTTTTAAAGGAGATATTATTTGATTTATTTGACTCCTTTATTTCAACAAATATTATATGATTATCTTTATTCTGCTGAAGATTTATAGCTGTTAGTAATAACAGTTTGCTGAGATTGCTTTCTTGATTGAGTCTTTCACGCTAACAAAATTGGACTAGTCGTTGCTCTTCACTCTGTATATATTCAAACCTGCTAGGCAGAAGAAAGAAAAAGACTACAAAGCTGAAATTCACAGAGCATTCTTCCTAAATCATATATGAGTCATATTCAAGTCATTATGTCATTTCTTTAGGTCTCAGATTAATAACAGTCTTTGTAATCCATCTCATAATATCTATTGTAAACAAAGTATAAGTCTAGGTTGGCTTGGGGGGGGGGGGGTTTGTTACTGTAATATTCAATCTGTTCAACGAAGGTATCAAAGTCTCAGAGGTGAGAAGTGTTGCAGAAGTGCAAAGGGGGGCAGATGTGTCCAATCGATCGCCGTTGTAACTAGGGAGTTTATTTTTTGTGTAGCCACTAGAATAAAAGATAGGGGTTGAACCACGTAAAAATCTTGGCGTGATTTACTGTTCTTTTCTTTTCTGTTATATGCTTTAGTATTCTGCAGATTCTGGTTTAGTTTGTGCTCAAATTATACTAAAACGGATAAGTATTAGCTATCCGATTATAACAGATGAAGAACATATACTAATACAGACAAGGTTAGCATGTCCGATTATAGTCTGCGTTAGTAAATTTCAAAATTTGACACATGTAGATCACTTTTTGGTATTTATAACTATTCACCCCCTCCCTTTTAGGTGTGCTTAATTACAGAACTACACTATAGTCTCCGATAACATGTCCCCTTTTATAGAATTGTTTATCTCAGTTTTATCATAAGAATTCACCCCAAAAGACAATTTGATTTGGTATAGCTTCGAGAAGAAAATATGAACATACATCAACTATGGTCTAGCAAAAGTCAAATGGCTTACTGATGACAATAATTATCATATCAGAAAGAATTCTAACAATATATATGAGCTCGAACAATATAACTACGAGAGCATTATCAATACCAATTGATCATAATGCGAGAACATTCCTTGCAAGTTAACGAACTCGTTATTTAATACAAACTTTGCAATAAGATTTCAATTCGAAAAGAAAGTTGGAATAATTAATATCAATAATGTGTATAATATTTGTTTGTGTAACTTATGCATAGTTTAGGAATTTAGTACGAGGGAGTGGGTGGATTAATTTGTTGTTGAGTTTCTATAATTTCGTGACAAGAATCATTTTCAATATATCTTTCACTCAATTTTTTTAATACATATTTAGCAACATAATAATATTCGTGGTAAAAATTAATTTGTATTATTGGTATCATCATTAAAAGCAATTTATACTTCTGTCATTAAATGTGTATTAAGAAAAAAAAAATAAAAATTA
Organism: Panax japonicus; assembly: GCA_020205505.1. Taxonomy (NCBI): domain Eukaryota; kingdom Viridiplantae; phylum Streptophyta; class Magnoliopsida; order Apiales; family Araliaceae; genus Panax; species Panax japonicus. The sequence continues at coordinate 65,901,327 of CM035110.1, forward strand.
TAATGAAAGGGATTCTAATTCATAATTACAGCAGAAAATAAGGGAGGGTTGAGGAAAAACAAACCTGATCAAAAGGATATGCCATATATGATTGTTTATAAGATGCATCCATATTTCATTTTTGTTTCTTAGGTTGACTTTTCCCCAACTTCATCTTATGTTTCAGTTGTGTCACTTTAAAAATGATATTTTTGTCATTAACGATATAAAATAACTACTTCATAATGGCACGTGAACTGTGTGAACTACGTATTTTACTAGCACGTGATACGAAATTAAACAAACACAAATTGACTAATAACTTGGACCTACAAATTTGTTGTTCAAATACAAAGTGTACAACACAAATATTTATTATTAAAATACAAAATTAATAAAGGAGAGTTTAAATATAGGTCGAATTGCAAAAGTGTTCTTTCAAGTTGCCACCTAATTTCAATATAGTCATTTGAGTGGCAAAAATCTCAATTGAGCCCTTGAATTGACTACTAACATTGACTTCAACTCAATTTTAAGTTACACACTAAGCTCGCGCTATTTTTTAAAGTACATGGATGTCAACTCATCAATACCTTATATATAAAAAGCCAAATAACGATTCTAAATTGAGTCAACCATTAATTAATTAGGAGTTAACTCAGTTGGTTTCTCAACTCTCACGTGAGTTTGGAATCGAGTCAATTTTGTTAGAATTAGTCTGATCAATCGTTCGGCTCCTCTTTCGTTTCCTTTCTCGCTTAAATTCAATCTTTTCATCTATTTATTGGTATTTTCGCCCAATTTTTTCCACTTACTCTCATTTTCATCTTCCTCGTCCTCGTCTTTGTCGCTACTAATTTTTCGCTCAATTTTTTTCCCTCCTTCTTTGGTCTTCATCTTCTTCCTATTTCAAATCTATGGTTTTAAAGGATGGGATTTCAAAGCTATTGAAAAAATTGAAGCTATTGAAGAATTGAAAGGTTATTAGGGCTGTGAAACCAACGATCTTGCCTCCTATTTACTATGGTTTTAGTGCCTCCAGTATTGTGCCTACAACACCATAGGTTTCAGTCTCTAGTGGTTTCTTCACCATCATGGGTTTCAGTCTCCCTAGCTATCCCTCTCTTCTAATTTCGGGTTCTGACTGTATGATTTGGTTTTAATTTTGATGTTAATTATTTAGATTAGGTTTTCAATTTGGTTTGATTAGTAGTTAATCTTAAATCTGGTCATTGCCTCTCTCACAGCAAAGGAAAAGTTGAATGTGATTGCTTTGATTGACCAATTTTGGCTTATAAGGAGTTGTATAGGTAAAGGATGTGTAGTTTTCTGTGATTTTACTATGGCAAATTATAATTTAAAATTCTTTCTCAGTCATTAAATTCCTCCTCCTCTTCCTTTATCATGTTATTGATTGCTAATTATATTAAAAACTCCTCTGGTAGGGTTTCGTGTTCTTCTTACTTCACTGATACGCCAACTGTGTGAGTCGGCACTCACAGTAACAGTTTCCACTGCGACGAAGTGCTTCACGATTCATCTCTCCAATAAGTTATTTGTTGCCGAAATTGTTTGAACTCGTGACCCCGGGTACATTTCTTTTATATTTATTGTGTGTATAATATTTAACTTTTAAAAATTTTGTTATTTAGCTATAAGTATTTCAATAGAGTAAATTGCATATTAAACCCCGAAGTATACACTCTTTTACCATTCATACCCTGATGTTTAAATGCTCACACCCCGCTTCCCCAAGTACCATTAAGTAAACATAATTGTCCTTCTGTAATTTCCGGCCATTTAAATTGTGACACGTGACCATTTTCCGGTGAACAATTAATTGATCAAAAGGGTCAGTTATGCTTACTTAACGGTATACTTGAGGTACGTAGCGGGATGGAAAAGTTTAATTATTGGGATACAAATGGTAAAAGAGTGTATACTTCGAGGTATAATATGCAATTAACTCATTTCAATAATTACAAGAAAAATATTAATTTTTCATACTAATGAAGTTAATGCTTAAATGTTGATATAGAAGTATTAATATATAGATAGAGGCAATTCTCTGAATCCAAATTTTAATATAACATGTTTTTGCCTCAATTTCATTCATATTTCTTTCTTAATTTAGTACACTAAGTAAAAGGCAATGTACAAGACATGTTTGACAAAATATTAGATCGTCGCCTAGGGTGATGTATGTTTGTTTTCATGTTTATTACAAGCAGTTGTGCAACTAATGAAAATTTGAAATATGATCGCATTCTCTACTAGGTACTACATATCATCTATGTGCCAAGAGTATTTCACAAATACAGTAATGAGTTAGTTGTTTCGAATTAATTTCATGTGCTAATTTATTATTTAAACTAGCTTGTGGATTGCACGGATTATCAACTAGTATTATTAATTATAGGACAAATAATAAAATAAAAATTAACATAATTAAACTAATTTAATTAACATGAAAAAAGAACATGTAATTCTAGATGGCAGAATTAAATTATGGAAAGTGAAATATCCAAATATTCAATCCTCTCATTTTGAACCCCCAAATACAATAACCACCCGTATAATAATTGAGCCCCGTTGTATCAATTCTCTCAATTTGACCTCAAGTATTGTTAAGTAAGTAAGATGAACCAAACCTCAAAAAGATATATCATATGGTTGTTTATAAGTTGTATGTAAATAAAGAAGTGAAATTAGGTCGTATTATGTTTTTCAAATGCAAAATCAAAAGGTGTCCGAAAACTATGTGCTTACATTACTTAAAAATACTTTGAAATGAAGTACTATAATTTAAAGAAGGAGGAAGAGATTATGTAATGTTCCTAAAATCAGGATTATTTTCATTTCCGATCTTGTACGTTAATATTCAATCTCATTATCGCTCTATTTCAGTATTTTTTAGAATTTAAGAACGAATAATATTGTAATCACACAGATATTATATGAAAGACGAAAAAGTAAGAAAACACAATATACCCACGTTCATCAATTTGGCAAGTCATGTTTGTCAGATGTATTCATAGGATACCTCACACACTCTATAATGATCCACACACCAAACAATATTTTTATAGTAACTAAAAAACTCTAGTTGCTATAATATGAGCCCAAATACATAACGGCCAATTAATACATTAATTAGTAAAACCCAAGACCCCGACTACTCTATCGTAGTGGTCAATATTCGTCGAACCCGCATTATTCAATATTATAATTGATATAACTTGAAGATTTGCAAACTTCTTACAATACTTAATATCAATATAAATATTAAAACTCATTTATTTAAAAAATTTCTCATAATTTAATAATAACTATGAGTTCCAAAAACCTTTTTTCATCATTCTTCATCCCCGAAATCATAATATTTATCATTTATACTCATATTCAGGATCATATATACATAATGATCCATTTTGAAATGTCATATGTGAACATAAAGTTATATTTCTGACTTTAATCATTCCCTGAATATTCGCAACGTAATCCAACAACTATATATTCACTATATACCAAATTTTTTTATACATCATTGCCTTTATATTAATCTACTTTACAAAGTAATTGTAAAGTTACATCTCACATTCAAAACGAGTAATTCTATTCAACATTTATTTGTTGAACTGTTTCAAAGTTTGTACAACTCAATCAAATTACATTACAACAAATAGCATCGGCTTGGTTACAAACTAAACTTAATAAAGAAATACACCTTTTCTAATCATGTCGCACTTCGAACCTTCGTTACTATAATCCTCTGATAAATCAACGTTCATCTGCAAATTTTATATTTTGCAAGGTTAAGCACAACGCCCAACAAGTCTAACAGTTTCCATGATTCACGTTTCATACATACTATGTATTTTAGTCATGCATAATGTTACTCATACTATGCATTTTATACATGAATCATAAACCTTATGTTATGCGTCTACATATACTTCATACATTTCATGGTATATATTTTTATATGCATCATATTTTCATAATGTATATTTACAAACTTTCAAGTTCTACACAGAACAGTATAACCTCAGAGTTGCATAACGTACACACTTTAATCATGCTCGTAGGCAAATCACATAACACTGAATATTGACACATAATGGAGCAATCAAATCATGTACATCAACATATTCCAAACAAGTCAACAAGTTACTGAAAGAACTTGCCTTAAGCGTTTCTTGCAAAGTTATGATAACTCGTCCTTCTAATATCCTACACAATTTAATTAACGATAAGATACAAATTAGCCACGAAAAGACTTCATATATTGGTTTACGTATGTTACTTTATTCCTCATTTTATGTTGCTCGCAATTTATAATTTAAATAACTGTGACCAAACTTCAAAAAATGTTTCTTGGCGTCGCTGCGTTCGGAAGCAACATGAGCCACTTAACACCCCCTTATGATATTTTACTTTCATTATTTTTCATTTTATAATGGTTTTCTTCTATAACTTGATTTCCAGCTTTGGCGTTATCACAACCCTACTTTAACACTTCATAACTTGTTCGTAGAAACTCAGAATGAGTCCATTCCTAAGGCTATGGCTTGCTAGGATTATGGTCTACAAAACCCCATAAAATCATATTTTTTCAGCAAATCTAACTAGCCAAAACAGTGTCCCAAAAGTCCCCTCCCGCACTGATTTTCAGTTTTGATGCATCTACTTTGGAACGTCATCACACGCTCGTCCGAACTCAGAATGAGTCCGTTCTAGAGGCTATGGATTCCTTAATCAATGTACTATATACCCCTAAAAAATTAGAGTTTTCTAGGAACTCAAACTAGCCCCGAAATTGTCCTTAAAGTCAGCAGTCCACTAGTTTTCAGTTTTCAACATGTTTTACTAAAAGATTCACCATAAATTTGTTTTAGCTTCTTTTTACTTCATTCTAATTGGGTTATTTTCGTAACTTATAGGAGTACCACACATCATCTCGAAACTTATTTTTCATTTTTAGAGCACTACAAAAATTGGGTCCAAAACAGTTCATTTTTCCATCATTTAGCATAGGTTTCGTTTTCATTTGTTTTTGTTCACTTTGCATGGTTCCACTTTGCATGCTATTACCGTGTAGTTTAACATGTTTACAACATTCGTAATCCTCCAGATCCTTTATGATCTTCATCAACAATAACAACCACAACAACCCCTTTCAACCAAGCAAAATAAAAGTTTGAAAATTAGATGAAGATTGAAAGCTAGGGTTTTAAGTCTTACCTCTTGAGTTCTTCCTTGCTTAGCTAGGTGAGGATTAAGGCTTGCTTTTGTTCCTCTTCCTCTTGGCAAATTTGAATTCCTCGCTCAATATTTAGCTCACAAGCTTTTTTTTTCTCTTACTTTTTTGTTACTTAGAATAATTAGATGATTTGAAGTAAACAAAGAATGAATGGAAGATGGATGGTGGCTTAGCCTTACTAGCTTGCTTCTCCTCTTCTCTACCCCATCTCTAGTAGCTCTCTCTAGGTTCAACTCTTTTCTTACTTAGCAAAGAAATAAACAAGGCTAGGAATGAATGATAAGAGAAGGGAATAATTGAGGTCAAGAAATAATTGGGAAGAGATCAGTTGTTGGGAATGTTTGTTTGCTTGGGAGATTAAATCCCCACACTTGGTCTCCTTTTCTCTCTCCCTTGTCCCCAACCGTAGCCCCCTCCCATTTCCTCCATTTGCTTTTGTTTTCTTCTTGTTTCTTCCTTAGTTTATTAAAGCATTAAGTCCCCACTTATTGTTTCTTTCTTAGGGGGTGTTTGATAAAAATTAATGAATATGAATCTGAATCTGAATTGAATGAGCTGAATCTGAATCAAAATCTGAATGAGCTGAATCTGAATGAAAAAAAATTGTTTGATAACTGACATATCTTAAAGATCTGAATGACATATTTTTAATATTTTACCCCTCTGAAAAAATTCAAAGTTGTTGTAAATTTATTTAATATTACATAATATAATAGTTAATATATTTTTATTATTATTTTTATTTTTTTTTTACTTCTTTCAGCCAACCATTCAGCCATTCAGACCAAAAATTCGAACTTAACCATTCAGTCAACGCATCTGACCGATTTAGCCATTCAGGACGATTTTTTTTAAAAACAAACGCACTTAATGATTCAGCCACTTAGCGATTCAGCCATTCAGACCCATTAAGTTCTAAACAAACAGCCCCTTAGTTTATTTACTAGAGCAACTTTCTCCCACATGTTTGATTTCTTCCTTAATTGTTTACTAAAACAACTAGCTCCCACTTGGTTTTGTCCACCCGTAGCCCCCCTCCCATTCCTTTGTGCTGATTTCTAATTTTTCTCCCACCTATTTGACCAATTTTGACATCATAAATTGGATTAAATTTGGGCTTCAGCTTGGGCTTGGTTTGGAATTAGTTTAGCTCATCTAATTAACACATGTTTGGGCTACTTAATTTCCCACACTTGGACTTTATCAATTAAACCAGCAATTCATTTAGTCATTTACTAACCCACTATTTTAATTCCTCATTGGAGTCATTTAATTGGATTAGCTATTTACTTACCAATTAACTTACCACATTCATACATATAAATATACATATGTCCCACATATATTTTGTGACGCCCCCAAAATAAGTATATATCACCCATTTTGAGTCGTCAATAACATGGTACAGAAACAACTACAACTTTATTAATACAACATATAAACTGTGAGTTTAAATATAAATATTGTCATCTAGACAATATTCACACCCAACTAAGTCCTCATTACAATTATTGGTATATTATTTTACAAAAATGGTGAGGACTACTAAAACAACTTTCTAGAACTATCATTCCACACCCCGACTAGAACTCGCTACATTCTCGCCTCCTGAGAAGAAAAATGGAACAAAAAGGAAAAGGGTGAGCTCAACTAGCCCAGTAAAGAATATTATGACTAAGATAATATAGAACAAATTATCATTAGTCTTCAACACGAAAAAATCTGATAAAATACAATAGACAACAAGTTTCAGATCAATATTCGCAGCGAAAATATAATTCATAGATGAGTTACGTAGATAATGAAATCTACTATAATCTATGAATTTAAAGGTCCATCATCAATATTTTATCCCTGTAACATCAATCAATATTCATCTTGAATCAAATATTCATCTTTGCACTACAGACCAAAGATATTCATAAGTTGGTCATTTTCATCTCAACGCCTATACATCTTTGCACTACGGGCCAAAGATATTCATAAGAAAATCAACCATCTTTGCACTACAAGCCAAAGATATTCAGTAATGTCATCATTTAGGACTGAGGATGATGAAAAATATTTTAAAGAAAACGAATCCAGTGAAACAAAAGAACTAAATATTAAGGATTTGTACTTTAAACAATCTGAGTTCGAAAATACTTCATAAATAATCATAGTGAAGTAAAATTCAAGAATGATCAAAACATGGATACAATCAAAGCTAGTATCCATAATCGATATTTTAGAGGGAAAAAAAATGAAAATTTAATTTTTCCGTGAATAGTGCCGTATTCGTGAATAGTGCTGTATACGTGAATAGTGCCGTATACGTGAATAGTAATCCCGACACTAAAAGACAAGAATTTCACAAGAAAAATCTTACCAGTAATCCAGCATAATGATATTAAAAGAAATAATATCATTTAAAAAAAAATAGCATCCCTTATCTCGAAAAAAATAGTACTTCTGGCTGGAATATCAGATATAACGCTGAAAGAACTTGCATCGTATAGCAACACTCAAAATATAAAAATACTCATAAGAATACGCTCGATAATATATAGAGAGAGAAAACTTCAGTTTCTGGTGTGATTTTCAATTTTAACCTAAGCACCTTATTTATAGGAAATTGCTTAGAACACCAAAGCAGAAAATTTAATAAAATAATAATTTATTTTTTTAAACTTCCTATGTACACCAATTTAGTCTAGACATCAGCCACACCTCAATAACAACCACAAAAACTGTTTTTCTTAATTAATTAATTTAAAACTCCAAAAAAATAATAATTAATTAATCCGGAACTTCAATAATTCATAATAAATAATCCTTTTATCAGAAAAAATTAGAATCTTATGTCCATTCCATAGGAAATTTAATTCTCTACAACTTTGTAGTTTTAAGTTTTTTCAAATTCCAAACAAAAATTGACCGAAATTCACAAACGGATGATTTTACATGATATAATCAAATTTCAGTCAAGAAATGGGGTCCACAAACATGAAAAACATGTTTTAAATATTTTTAGGAACAAAAATATTTTTTCTCCTCATATACTCATATATCCCACATTCATTGTAAAAATATCACCATTATTATATTATTATAATAATATATTATTTTATCAGAAAAGATAAAATATCAATTTTCAACAACTGTCACTTTTAAAAATTTTCTCCATCTATATCCACATAAAATAAATATTTTCCTCATCATAAAAATTAATAATTAATTATTCACAAATAATATTACAGAATCACATTATTGACAACCAGACAGTTCCCAGGAAAGAGGGGGCTTTCAATAAGGATTTCTCCTTACCTGGCGCGCAATTAGGTGACGTATAACCTTGGTGCGTAGGACATGCTCTTTCCTATCCAAGATCTTAACAGGTACCTCCTCGTACGTTAAATCTTCGGACTATCTCGTCTAGTTCTAACTCAATAATGTGGTTCGGGTCTTTCACATATTTAAGAAGCATAAATATGTGAAAAACATTATGAACACGAGACAGGTTTGGAGGTAATACGAGTCTATAGGCCACATTTCCTATTCGGTCAAGAATCTCAAATGGACCAACAAATCTAGGATTGAGCTTTCCTCTCTTTCTAAATCTTGTAATTCCCTTTCATGGAGCAACACATAAAAATACATGATCCCCAATATTAAATTTCACGTCCTTTCGATGAAGATCAGCATTACTCTTTTGTCGATCCTGTGAGGTTTGAATACGTTGTCGAATCATTTGGATCTTTTCTGTAGTCATGCGTACTAATTCTGGTCCCAACAACGTTTCTTCTCCCACCTCGTCCTAGCATACTGGAGAATGACACTTTCGTCAATACAACGCCTCAAATGGAGCCATGCCTATACTCGCTTGATAACTGTTGTTATAGTAAATTCTACCAATGGTAAATACTTATCCCAACTCCCTTTGAAGTCTAGAACACAGAGTCTTAATAGATATTCAAGAGTTTGAATAGTCCTCTCTGATTGTCCGTCCGTTTGAGGATGGTATGTCGAACTGAATTGTAAATCCTGTGCCCATAGCTTTCTGCAAGCTAACCCAAAATCGTGAAGTGAATCTTGGGTCAAGATCCGAAACTATGGATACTGGCATGCCATGAAATCTCACAATCTCGTTCACGTACATACGAGCAAGACGTTCAAGGGAATAAGTTTCACGTATAGGCAAGAAATGAGCAGACTTGGTTAATCTATCAACAATAACCCAAATCACATCTATACCTTGAGAAACCTTGGGAAGACCCATAACGAAATCCATAGTAATGTGTTCCCACTTCCATTCAGGAATCTCAAGTGGTTGCAGTGGAACTTTTGGTACTTGATGCTCTGCCTTTACACGTTGACAAGTTAAACACCTCGAGATAAACTCCGCGATCTCTCTCTTCATATTGTTCCACCAAAATGTATGTCGAATATCACGATATATTTTGGTACTCTCAGGATGGATTGCAAACGGGGTGTTGTGTGCCTCCATCATGATTCTATACTTCAAGTCAAAATCGTTAGCAACGCAAAGTCTAGAGTTGAATCGAAGTATTCCTTCTTCATCGATTCTTGGTTCTGGAATAACACCTTCTTGCACTTTCTTCTTCATACGCATCAGCCCCAGGTCCGTAGCTTGAGCAGCTTTAACTTTATCGATTAAAGTTGGTTCTACTCGTATATTCGCCATCATCATGTGGGTCCCTGGAGTCTTTAATTCTATCTCCATCCTTTACAAGTCATACAAAATGGGCCTTTGCGTTGACAATTTCGCACTCAGTACTCACATATGATCTTCTACTCAATGTGTCAGCTACTATGTTCAATTTTCTAGGATGATATTGAATAGTGTGGTCGTAATCTTTCAACAGCTCAAGCCAACGTCATTGCCACATGTTGAGTTCTTTTTGGGTGAAGAAATATTTGAGGCTTTTATGATCCTGTATATATCTCCACTTTCTCCCCATACAGGTAGTGTCTCCAAATTTTCAACGCGAATACGACTGCTGCCAACTCCAAATCATGAATAGGATAATTCCTCTCATATTCTTTGAGTTGTCGTGAGGCATAGGCTATGACTTTCCCATGTTTCATGAGAACACATCCTAACTCTTTGCCTGAAGCATCGTTATAAATAACAAATCCATCCGAACCAGATGGTATTGCCAGAACAGGTGCCGAAATGAGTCTCCTCTTGAGCTCTTGGAAACTCTTCTCGCATTCCTCGCTTCCCTACAAATTTTGTATCCTTCCGAGTCAATTGAGTTAACGAAGTAGCGATTCGAGAAAATCCTTCCACGAATCTCCGATAATAACCAGCTAAGCCCAGAAAGCAACGCACTTCGGTGCACTTTTGACGCTTTCAAAGTTGGGTTCTCATCACCCTATTGTTGTTCGCCAAAATCAACTATTAAGTGACGTATAAAATACGACACACACATCATAGGTCCTCAATAAAATTATCTGTTGCATGTCATGCTGTTTTATAATGTATTGAGAAACTTCGACAGTCTCGGACCATCACACTATTTCTCTGTTATCCCCGCTCGACCCAGCTACACTCTTATTACCTGAAAGGAATTGTGAAGCAAAGGGTGAGCACAAATAGCCCAGTAAAGAATATCATGACTAAAGATAATTAAATTATCAATAGCCTTCGTCAATAATAAATCAGAGATTTAGAACATATGGTAGATGATAAAACTTTTCAACCATAGTTGCAGCGGAACGAACAATCCATTAGAAGAGTCAAATAGACCATCAGGTCTATTATCTTTTCCGTGTTAAAAGTCCACCAATAATGTTTTATCCCTGTAACATCAATCAACAATTCATATCCACAATCATATGAATAACTCATAATCATAATTGTGATTCTAAATTCTTCTTCGCACTCAGGACGAAGATAATTTAAATCACCTATCTTCACCTGAAACATCAAAAATCATGGTTATACCAAATCACAATTCCTGCCCATAATCATACTAATCAATTCATCTTTTCACTACAGCCAAAGATATCCATTAACAATTTATTCTTTGCACTACAGGCCAAAGACATACAACTGTATTTTAGAAGAGTCAAGTAGAGCATGATATCTACTATCTTTTACTAATTAAAAGTGTATAATCAATATTTTATCGCTTGTGACTCAGCTTAATAAATAATCCACATCATCGAATCACCCCTGCACTATAGCCAAGGATATTCATGTAATCATTAATGGTCATAATTATACCTGAATAATCCCTGGTTATAATCATACCAATAACTGTCCATCAATGCACTACGGGCCAATGATGACTTTTACCACATCATGTATAACATTACGGGTCATGATTATACCGAATGATCCCTAGTCATAATCATAGCAATGAACAGTCCATCTATGCACGTAAGCCAAAGATACTCATCAATCAATAGTTCATCTTTGCACGTAAGCTAAAGATAAACAACTATAAAACCAATAATCAACAGTCCATCTTTGCACATAAGCCAAAGATATACAATTATAAAATCAATAATCAACAGTCCATCTTTGCACGTAAGCCAAAGATATACAATTGTAAAATCAATAATCAACAGTCCATCTTTGGACGTAAGCCAAAGATGACTTTCATCACAATATAAGCATGAGGATGATGACAATGATATAAACATTAATCAAACAAAAATAAGAATAAATATTAAAGACTTTAAATTTATCCAAATATTATCAATCACTTAATAAACTCATAATCTAATATTATTAATATTATAATAATATTTTAATCACTTCTTAAACTTATAAACAAATTATTTTAATTGTTTACACTTTACCAAATAATGCATTTAATCATTCAAAAATGCCATACTCATAAGATTTCATCACCAATAATCAAATCCCTCATCAAAAAACTGCATATACCCTATATAGGATTCATAAGCCATAAAATCCTATTTTTCAATTTTGTTACTTCACATAACATATTTAATTCATTTACTCATAACTAGTTTATTTTCATGAAAAATACCAAATCAGTCCCAAAAATATTTCTTTTCTGGGAATTTAGCAGAATATAGTCCCATATTGAATATATATTTTTCTCGGAATTTTTAAAATTCATTTACTAGTTTTTATATGGCCAAAACTGTCGAATATTTAGACATTTATCATAAATTGTATTTTTATCCGAAAATTCCAAATTTACAAGGTATACTCCTGTTAAATACATGTACTCTCAATAAAAATTTTACCAATTTTGGAGTTAACCACAAAGAGTTATAAGGGTTTACTTTTAAAATAGTTTTTTTTCATAAAATTCATAACTCTTAATCTATACATCCAAAAATCGCCATTTTTGGACACAATCTAGAAAACTCAACAAATTATCATTTCAAATTTTTCCAAAATTTTTGAGGGTCAAAAAAATTATAAAACTGGCCCTAGCAGAAACCCCTTTTGAATGAAAATATTATCCATATGAATACAAAGGATCATTCACCATGCATGTGGTAATACACATAGACAGGTTATTCCAACAGAATAATAAAGAATGGAATAATAAAAGAATTCACCATGCATGCGATAGACCGCACAGACAGGTTATTCTCAACAGAATAATAAAGAATGGAACCAGGTCATGCGTAAACTGCACAGATAGGATATTCCAACAGAATAATAAAGAATGGAACCAGGTCATGTGTAAACCGCATAGACAGGATATTCCAACAGAATAATAAAGAATGGAATTACAAAAGAACTCACCATGCATGCGATAGACCGCACAGATAGGTTATTCCAACAGAATAATAAAGAATGGAATAACAGAAGAATTTCACCATGTATGCGGTACTTCGCATAGACATGTTATTCCAACATAATAATAAGGAATGAAATAACAATAGCCCTCTTCATGAATACGAAAGAAATAATACCCCTTACTATAATAATATCCCTTACCTTAAATTAACTGGATACTGGAATAGTGAGGTAGCATACTTCTCTTCTTCTTTCTCTCTATAATTTCTCTCTATAATAATTGCTCTATAACTTTAGTGAATTGATGAGAAATGAAGGAAGAATGAGCTTCTATTTATAAGAAAATATAGTTTCGATAATTGCACGTTTTTGGGGCTCGAAATATTATAGTACAATACCTTCAACTTTTCTTTCATTTTTAATTTAGTCCTGCAAGTATTGTCAAACTTGCACCACCTCCCCTAATAATAAATCATGTGAATTAATAGTTCATTCATGTGACTTAATAGTTATAGTCATGTGAAAATACGAATTACAGTATAGTACATCCATCTATACCTCCATTTTTTACATAGTCATGCAAGTATTATCAATCTTGCACCACCTCCCCTAATAGTAACATGAATGTGAATCAATAGTACGCACATGTGAACAAATAGTTATAATCATGTGAATTAATAGTAATTAATTTCACATTTATCTGATTAATTACCCGACTAGTCAGTATAACCTCCAGACATCAATTATTATCGAAATAAATGTCGATTTCCTCTAACACTAACAATCCCAACACAATGAAAATATTTTTCTTAAAAATTTCATTTTTGAAATTTCAAAGTTTGACTTTTTTCGAAAAAGTAAACTTTTGACTTTTTTGACCAAAAAGTCAACCCCGACAAATTTTGTGTTTATAGTCTATTTCTACTAATTTCATCGTTCTGGACTCAAATAATCACTTCCTGCGTCTCCAAATTCAACTCTGAACTCAAATTCAATTTTGAATAACATTCATCATTAATATTATAACTCACAATATTTAACAACCAGGTCGTTCCTAAGAAAGATGGGGCTTTCCGATAAAGATTTCTCCTCATTAGCGCGCAATTAGGTGACCAAACCTCTCCATGACAGAACTTCTAGACATTGTCAATATTACAAATAATAATATGCATAACTTTGTCGTCTCAATTATTGATTTAATAATATAACATATTATGTAGATGATACTGTGACAATAATTGAATCAATAATATGAGAGATATGATGCAACAATTATTGTAGCAATAATTGAGTATAACTGGGTGACTTCTTACGTAAGCATTAATAATTAATATCATGTGCTACTATGCAACCACGCGTATTACTGTACTTCTATCACCGATTATTTTATGACAACTTGCTTACTTTGAAAAAAAATTCAAATATCACCCTTAACTTTAAAATTTTATCAATTTAACTATTTACCAAAATAAAAAATTGAATACATTTATTTCGTAAAATTCGGGATCTCACAATCTCCCCTCCTTATGAAATTTCGCCCTCGAAATTTACGTATCTGGTAGTTCGAAGAGATAAGAATACCTTACTTTCTTTTTGAATTGTACCTTCCCGATTATTTCCTCTCAATCATGATTTTTCCATTTCTCATCTCCTGTGTTTCAGATATCATTCTAGAATATATCTTCAAAATAAAGGTTAATTAACATATCACAATTTGTCAACTTATCAAGTAAACAATTTTACTTAAGTGAGTCGCACACTAGCGAAGTATATAACTCGTCTCTCTCCTCTTAGTTCTAGACTCCTATCTCCGTCAGCGACCATATCCCTAATATCTGATACCATTTGTGATGCCCCCAAAATAGGTCCACACGACTAATTCTGAGTCATCAGATATCACTCTATAAAAATTAAATACAAACTTCATTAGAAGAGTCAAATAGACCATCAGGTCTATTATCTTCTCCTTGTTAAAAGTCCACCAATAATGTTTTATCCCAATAACATCAATCAACAATTCATGTCCACAATCATATGAATAACTCATAATCATAATTGTGATTCTAAATTTTTCTTCGCACCCAGGACAAAGATAATTTTCATTACCTATCTTCACCTGAAACATCAAAAATCA
The DNA here is from genome assembly GCA_020205505.1 of Panax japonicus. Taxonomy (NCBI): domain Eukaryota; kingdom Viridiplantae; phylum Streptophyta; class Magnoliopsida; order Apiales; family Araliaceae; genus Panax; species Panax japonicus. The sequence continues at coordinate 65,916,438 of CM035110.1, forward strand.
TGGTTATACCAAATCACAATTCCTGCTCATAATCATACTAATAAATTCATCTTTGCACTACAGCCAAAGATATTCATTAACAATTTATTCTTTGCACTACAGGCCAAAGACATACAACTGTATTTTAGAAGAGTCAAGTAGAGCATGATATCTACTTTCTTTTATGAATTAAAAGTGTAAAATCAATATTTTATCGCTGAAACTCAGCTTAATAAATAATCCACATCATCAAATCATCCTTGCACTACGGCCAAGGATATTCATGTAATTATCAATGGTCATGATTATACCGAATAATCCTTGGTTATAATCATACCAATAACTGTCCATCAATGCACTACAGGCCAATGAGGACTTTTACCACATCATCTATAACATTACGGGTCATGATTATACCGAATGATCCCTAGGTCATAATCATACCAATAAACAGTCCATCTATGCACATAAGCCAAAGATACTCATCAATCAATAGTTCATCTTTGCACGTAAGCCAAAGATATACAACTATAAAATCAATAATCAACAGTCCATCTTTGCACATAAGCCAAAGATATATAATTGTAAAATCAATAATCAACAGTCCATCTTTGCACGTAAGCCAAAGATATACAATTGTAAAATCAATAATCAACAGTCCATTTTTGCACGTAAGCCAAAGATGACTTTCATCACAATATAAGCATGAGGATGATGACAATGATATAAGCATTAATCAAACGAAAATAAGGATAAATATTAAAGACTTTAAATTTATCCAAATATTATCAATAACTTAATAAACTCATAATCTAATATTATTAATATTATAACAATATTTTAATCACTTCTTAAACTTATAAACAATTTATTTTAATTGTTTACACTTTACCAAATAATGTATTTAATCATTCAAAAATGTCATACTCATAAGATTTCATCACCAATGAACAAATCCCTCATCAAAAATCTGCATATACCCTATATAGGATTCCCAAGCCATAAAATGCTATTTTCCAATTTTGCTACTTCACATAACATATTTAATTCATTTACTCATAACTAGTTCATTTTCATGAAAAATACCAAATCAGTCCCAAAAATATTTCTTTTTCTGGGATTTAGCAGAATATAGTCCCATATTAAACATATATTTCTCTCAGAATTTTTAAAATTCATTTACTATTTTTCATATGGCCAAAACTACCGAATATTTAGACATTTATCATAAATTGTACTTTTGTCCAAAAATTCCGAAATTTATAGGGTATATTACTGTTATATACATGTACTGTAAATAAAAATTTTATCAATTTTGGAGTTAACCACAAAGAGTTATAATTGTTTACTTTTAAAATAGACTTTTTCCATACAATTCATAACTCTTAATCTATACATCCAAAAATCACCATTTTTGGACACAATCTAGAAAACTCATCAAATTATCATTTCAAATTTTTTCAGAATTTTTGAGGGTCAAAAAAATTAAAAACTGCCCCTGGCAGAAACCCCTTTTGAATAAAAATACTATTCATATGAATACAAAGGATCATTCACCATGCATGCGGTAATCCACATAGACAGGTTATTTCAACAGAATAATAAAGAATAGAATAACAAAAGAATTCACCATGCATGCGATAGACCGCACAAACAAGTTATTCTCAACAGAATAATAAAGAATGGAACCAGGTCATGCGTAAACCGCACAGACATGATATTCTAACAGAATAATAAAGAATGGAATAACAGAAGAATTCATCATGCATGCGATAAACCGCACAGATAGGTTATTCCAACAGAATAATAAAGAATAGAACTAGGTCATGCGTTATCCGTACAGACAGGATATTCCAACAGAATAATAAAGAATGGAACCAAGTCATGCGTAATCCGCACAGACAGGATATTCCAACAGAATAATAAAGAATGGAATAACAACGTTATTTCCTATGTATCATGATTTTTCCATTGCTCATCTCCTGTATTTTAGATATCATTCTAGAATATATCTTCAAAACAAAGGTTAATTGACAGAACACAATTTGTCAACTTATCAAATAAACAATTTCATCTTAGGTAAGTCACACCCTAGCAAAGTATATTACTCGTCTCTCACCTCCTGGATCTACACTAATATCTCTGCCAACGACCATATCCCTAAGCTCTGATACCATTTGTGATGCCCCCAAAATAGGTCCACACGACCCATTCTGAATTGCCAGATATCACAGTATTAAAAATCAAATACAAACTTCATTTATACAACTGTTGAACTGTCGTGCAGAATACGACAACAGATAAGCTGTAAGTTTTAATACATATGTATGTAACTCTCATGGTGCCTCGAACATAACCTTACAATGGTACTTTACATAAAAGTACAGTCAAAAATTATTTTAGAAATTAAAATATTTGGAAAGTGCTCAAGAAAACTGTGACGCCCCCAAAATAGGTATACATCACCCATCTTGAGTTGCCAAATACATGGTATAAAATTCAAATACAACTAAATTATACAACAGTCGTGTATAGTACGACAAAATACATGCTATGAGTTTTAATACAAATATTATCTTCTATACAATATCCACTCTCAGAAAAAGTCCTCATTACATTTATTGTCATACTATTTAACAGAATAGTGAGGACTATTAGCTAATACTATCATCCGGACCATCACTTCGTTCCCCGACTCGTCCCAGCTACGTTCTCATTTCCTGAAGAGAACAGTGAAAGAAAGGGTGAGCTCAACTAGCCCAGTAAGAAATATTATGACTAAGATAATGCAGAATAAATTATCATTAGTCTTCAACAATGTTAAACTGATAATATACAATAGACATCAAGTTTAACTGCAGCAGAACAAGCAATCCATTAAAAGAGTCAAGTAGAGAATAAAGTCTACTATCTTTTATGATTTAAAAGGTTTTTCATCAATTTTATCGCTGGTACTCAGCTTAATAAATAATCCACATCATCCCTGAACTACGGCCAAGGATATTCATTAGGGTCACGACCACAAATTCTATGCACTATGGGTCAAGGATATTTGTGTATTCATTAATGGTCATGAGTATGCCAACAACTGTCCATCAATGCACTACGGGCCAATGAGGACTTTTATCACATTATTTATAACATTACGATCATGATTACTCCGAATAATCCCTGGTCATAATCATACCAAGTCCATCTATGCACTACAGGCCACATATGACTTTCAAAAAAAAATATAAACATGAGGATGATGACAATGATATAAGAATTCAATAAAACAAGTTCAAGAATTAATTTATCCAGGAACTAATAACGTCCAAATTGTCAACATGATACTTCTTTGTAGAGTAAAATTTAAGAATGCTCAGAAGAATATTTCCATGAAAAATACTGGATGAAGCGCAAATATCAAGGATATTCCACTAATTTCATGGAGTATAGAAGTCAAAATTTTAACCAACTGAGTATAATAACGAATAGAATAACAAAAGAAATCACCATGCATGCGGTACTTCGCATAGACAGGTTATTCCAACAGAATAATAATAACGGAACCAGGTCATTTGAAATTCACACCGACAGGATGTCCCAACAGAATAATAAATGTGAAATAATAAATAATGGAACCAGGTCCGGCGTAAAACGCACAGACAGGATATTCTGACAAAATAATAAATAAAGACAAAACCAGGTCCGGTGTAAAACACACAGACAGGATGTTCCAACAGAATAATAAAGACAGAATAACAGAAGAATGTCACCAAGTATAGGGTAGACCGCGTATACAGGTTATTCCAACAGAATAATAAGAAATGGTATAACAATAGTTCTCTTCATGAATAAGAAAGAATAACACCCCTTACCGTAAAAGAACTGGATATAAGAATAGGAAAGTAGCAGAATACTTTTCTATAGTTTTTCTATAATTTCTCTCTCTGGAGTTTCAGTGAATTTGTAAGAAATAATGAAGGAATAAGCTTCTATTTATAGGAGAATGGAAAAGAACTGTGTAAGGATTTCTTCATAAATGAAATAATTCAAAGACTCGCGGATGAAAATTTTGATAATACATATTCAAATTGTCAAACCTTCAACCAATCATAACAAAGCAAGACAAAATATAATACATATATATATATATATATAAACCCACATGTTATAAACATATATATATATATATATATATATATATATATATATAATACTAACTACCTCTATTATAATTCAACTCCATTCCCCCACCTATTTCCCACTCACATACTAAACATATATACTATAATCATACACACATCACTTTCACCCTTTCTTTTCCCCCACCACTTCCCACTCACACACATATTATATTATATATACACACTCACACTCACACATAACAACCTTATATACATAAACTCTCTCCCCTATATGTATCTCTCTCCCACCCCCAATTCTAAATTAGTTTTTCAACACATATGGGCCCCACATGTGGCCCCCATATGTGGGCCCCACCTTTAAATAATTTTTATCGATTATTTTGAAAAATGGGTAAATGGAGATTCATAAAATAAGCAAAACTTACACAAATACCTCATAAAAATCACATTAATAATTTTAACAACATTTATCACCTTTATTATAATTCACAATATTAATCGACCAGGTCATTCCCAGGAAAGAGGGGGCTTTCCAATAAGAATTTCTCCCCATTGGCGCTCAATTAGGTGACCAAATCTCTCCTTGGCAGAACTTCTAGACATCGTTAATATTGCAATTTATAATATTAATAACTCTGTCATTTCAATTATTAATTTAATAATATATAAAATATCGACAATAATTAAATCAAATAACGTGAGATACTATGCAACAATTACTATAGCAATAATTGAACAAAACTGAGTGACTTCTCACGTAAGCATTAATAATCAATACCGTGTGCTACTATGCAACCACGTGTATTACTGTACTTTACTATCGAGTAGTTCAGCAGTATTAACGGTAAAACTTCCGCCGTTATTTTCAATAAAATATTTTTGTCGTTTTTTAATCCGACAATAATTCCGTTGTGGGTTCCACCAATGATTTGGTCATCGTACGAATATTCTCCGACACAAAGAATATTCTCTGACCAATCGAATTTAATACAACTTGCATACTTTGCAAAATTTATAAATACTATCCACAACTATAACATTATATCAAATCCAAATCATAATATTTCAAAAAACTATTTTGAGAAATTTAAGTCTTTATTTATAAAATCTTGGGTCTCACAGAAACCTTCGTACATTGGAGGCCATGCGTCAAGGTTATGATAGATATTATATGTCCACAGAATTATCCTTGGTTGACCCAATAGACCCCAAAGAAAATGAGAAGATTGTTATCATCTTCTTTCCAATGGTGAATCTTCTCTTGACTTATAATTATCTCTATTGTCTCCAAGTGAGAATTATATTTCAAATAAACTCCAAGATTATTTAGGTAGTGCTCGTACATATACTCAACAAGTGGATGTGCACAACTCTGTCTTATGATAACACGAGGTTGTATGTCATTAGACATCTTGTATGATAGTGGCAAAACACCCTTCCAAAGTTGGGTTCACCTCACCCTATTCGGTTCACCAAAATTAAATATCATATGACGTATACAATACGACACACTTATCTAAAGTTCTCAGTAAAATTATTTTCATACTATTTAGGGAGAACCTCAACAGCTATAGACCACCGTTTTATTCCCCAGTTATCCCCGCTCGACCCAGCTACACTCTTATTACCTGAAAAGAATTGTGAAGCAAAAAGGGTGAGCACAACTAGCCCAATAAAGAATATCATGACTAAAGATAATTTAAATCATCAATAGCCTTCATCAGTAATAAATCAGACATTTAGAACATATGGTAGATGATAAAACTTTTTAACCATAGTTGCAGCGGAATGAGCAATCCATTAGAAGAGTCAAATAGACCATCAAGTCTATTATCTTCTCCATGTTAAAAGTCCACCAATAATATTTTATCTCTGTGACATCAATCAACAATTCCTATCCACAATCATATGAATAACTCATAATCATAATTGTGATTCTAAATTCCTCTTCGCACCCAGGACGAAGATAATTTTCATCACCTATCTTCACCTGAAACATCAAAAATCATGGTTAAACCAAATCACAATTCCTGCTCATACTCATACTAATAAATTCATCTTTGCACTACAACTAAAGATATTCATTAACAATTCATCTTTGCACTACAGGCCAAAGACATACAACTGTATTTTAGAAGAGTCAAGTAGAGCATGATATCTACTATCTTTTACGAATTAAAAATATATAATTAATATTTTATCGCTGAGACTCAGCTTAATAAATAATCCACATCATCGAATCATCCCTGCACTACGGCCAAGGATATTCATGTAATCATCATTGATCATGATTATACCGAAAAATCTCTGGTTGTAATCATACCAATAACTGTCCATCAATGCACTACGGGCCAATGAGAACTTTTACCACATCATCTATAACATTACGGGTCATGATTATACCGAATGATCCCTAGTCATAATCATACCAATAAATAGTTCATCTATGCACATAAGCCAAAGATACTCAACAATCAATAGTTCATATTTGCATGTAAGCCAAAGATATACAACTGTAAAACCAATAATCAACAGTCCATCTTTGCACGTAAGCCAAAGATATACAACTGTAAAGCTAATAATCAATAGTCCATCTATGCACGTAAGCCAAATATGACTTTCATCACAATATAAGCATGAGGATGATGAAAATGATATAAGCATTAATAAAACGAACTCAAGGATAAATATTGAAGACTTTAAATTTATCCAAATATTATCAATCACTTAATAAACTCATAATCTAATATTATTAATATTATAACAATATTTTAATCACTTCTTAAACTTATAAATAATTTATTTTAATTATTTACACTTTACCAAATAATACATTTAATCATTCAAAAATGTCATACTCATAATATTTCATCACCAATACTCAAATCCCTCATCAAAAATCTGCATATACCTTATATAGGATTTCCAAGCCATAAAATCCTATTTACCAATTACTCAACTTCATATAACATATTTAATTCATATGTTCGTAACTAAACTATTTTCATGAAAAATACCAAATCAGTCCCGAAAATTATTCTTTTCTGGGATTTAGCAGAATATAGTCTCATATTGAACATATATTTTTCTCGGAATTTTTAAAATTCATTTATTATTTTTTATATGGCCAAAACTGCCGAATATTTAGACATTTATCATAAATTGTACTTTTATCCAAAAATTCTGCAATTTACAAGGTATATGATAAGTGGATTTTATATACACTTATCCGGTATCTTTTACTTGAATTAGTTGCTTATATTCATGTGTCTTAGTTACTTTTCATGCATTTTATGTTTATTTTGTAGGTTATACGTTTGGGAGCGGTGTAAGCTACTATTTATAAGGAAAAGCTAAAAAAATACAAAAAAAAAGCAATCCGGACATCATTTGGGCTTTCATGTTTACTTCATGTTCTTGGTTTGGAACTTAGCTTACATTGTAGAGCGTCTTCGTAGCTTTCCAGAACATCTGGAATCATTCTAATCGGAGTTTGGATGCAACAAATATGATCTTTGTACAAATGGACGTCGAACTTCGCTGTTTTGGTTAGCCATTTCCATAGCAGTCACTTCCAGCCCAATTTCAACCTTCATCCAGTCTGAATTTCTCAATCTTCAAAGAATGAAAGTTGTAAGATCATCGATATCTTCGATTTGATAGGTGACAGGCCTGGTAACTACGTCCCGAATAAAACTTTATGGTCGTTTTACCAGAAGAAGCTGTGACAGAAAAACGATGCCCGCCGGGGCGGGCTTTTCCTTAGTAAAACCCCCGCGAAGGATTGTTTTCGATCCAATTGACTCAAGGACTTCTAAGAGGACTTAAAGACATGTAAAAAGGCTTATAAAAGGAGGAGAATAATAAGGATTATGGGAGATTAGAGAGATTGGGAGAGAGCCTTCCATTAGAATAGATTAGAGTAAATTAGATCAAAACGCTAGTTCTAAATAGTTTTGGAGATTGAAGCAACTTGAAGATCATTGAAGATCAAAGATCAGGAGCTTGAGGAAGATGGAGATTTGCTGACAACAAATTTATTCTTTACTCTACTCTTATTTTTGTCTTTTAATGTGTATTCAATTGTGGATTCTTAGTTTTAATTCAATAATCATGAACTAATTCTTTGTTTGAGATTACAATGGATCTTATTGTGTAGTTTATTTTAATATGTTTCGCTATCGATTATTATGTTCTATTGTGAGGATTGTCTATTATGATTTGGACTTAATTGTTTAATTGACTGGCCATCAATTACCGTGATAATCTATATGAACTCGAGAGATGAAGTATAGATTTAGATCTGATCATGATAGCATGTGTTCAGGATTTTGTTAGTAGCTTAAACTTGATGAGTGTTAAGGTAGAGATATGCTTGACACCTGCATGTAATCGGATAGAGAACTTGTTATTAAACCTTATTCAATTGTAATTCACATGGAGATATAGTGGGTTAGTTGATTAAGTTGTTTAACAGGATTTCTATCTTAATTGTGGATTGACGTTAATACGGTATTAGTGCATCGAGAGGTGGTTAATACTACTTTAGTGTTCCTGATTAAGAATTCGGGATAGAGAATAATTGATGAGAAATGTGTTAACTTAAATGAAGCAATAAGTGAAGTTATGATCTTAAATCTCCATACTCTTAATTTAATTAGTGAAATTTAATAGTAGTTTAATTTATATAATTTGAAATTCATTCGTTTAAATAGGATTGAGTTGGTTACGGGTTAGTACTTGGTGATTTTTATTAACTAATTCTCGGTGGGAACGATACTCAACTTATCACTTTATTACTTGTTGACCACGTATACTTGCGTGTTGTGCGTAATTAGATATTACCCAATAAGTTTTTGGCGCCGTTGCCGGGGAATTAGTTTAATATTTTTTACCAATATTAATTTCAATCAAATTAGTCTTAATTTAAACATTTTTATTTTTATTTTTAATTCTCTTCCTATATTTCTCTCTTTTCAGGTACCATGGATGACTTTGCAGTATCAATGGCCATACACAAACATGACTCAACCAAGGGAAATGGGGATTGATGGACTTAATGCATTTTCCGCAATGTCAGCGCAGATTGAAGAACTTTCGAGGAAGTTGGACATTTTTGCAGCCCAAAGGAGTCTAAGGATTGCAGTTATGTGTGACTATTGTGCTGGCAATCACCCGAGTAATCAATGCACCATCAATCTTGGGTCGGTACAGTATGGTGGTAACTACCTCAATCAGTATGCATATGATAATTATGATCAAGTTTGGAGGTATCACCCGGATTCTTCATGGAGCTATACTTATGAAGACCAATACTCTACTCCAAATCCAACATACACGCCGAAATTCTCATATCCACCTTCAATGCGACAAGAAGACAATTTAGAGTTGAAGGAATTCATATTAAGGATTATAGAAAACCAAGAGGAGAGGATGATGTGTCAAGAAATATCGAGCCATAATTTTCAGCACCAGATGGAATAACTCATCACCATTTCAACTCAATACATGGATTCCAAAACTAAGATAGATAATTCAAGTTTGGATGATTTGTGGTTCAAGTTTGTAGCATCAACTGAGTAGAGGATGATTAATTAAGAGCGGTCAATTCAGAATCAAGAGATAGCAATTCAAAATCTGCAAAACCAGATGGATCAAATTCTCAAAGCCTTTAACAACTGTCCTCAAACCATTTTGTGTTATGACGAGGATTTCGAGTTTGATGAAGTGCCCGAGCCAAATCTACAACTGGATGAGACACGAGATGTTGAAAAAGAGGAGACGAGTGGGGATAATAAAAATAAGGTCAGGTGAAGAACTAACTATGAGTACCAACGAGGAGGAGCTGATGTTATTAGTGCCCCAAGTTCCTTCTCCGCCAAAGATCAAGGGTCCAGCTAGATTTGCAAAATCGTGCCCGCTTGGTAGTCATGTCGTCGGCAAGGCTATTTATGACATGAGAGCTAGTACAAATGTGATGTCATGGTGGGATGAGGAAGAAGAGATAGAAGAAGAGCCCGTTGTTCTTATCAAGCCTCAAAGCCCTAATCGAATCATAGGCTCAACGGACGGAAAAGCACCTAGTTATTCAACATTCTCAATTGGGCACATATGTAAACAAAACATGTTAGGTGACTTTAATGCAATGGCTATCACAAATGGGAACCTACCAAAGCTACATTATTTTTGATGGATGGAGGGTTCCTCAATTATCGACGAGGAATTGGATATCGTTGATCATACAAAGTCAAGCTGAAAGACTGTAAATCAAGCGCTGACTGAGAGGCAACCCAGGAATTTTTATATTTATATGCTTTACTAGTTTATTTAGTAGATATGAATTAATTTTCTTATTAAGTTCTATTATAATCTAATCCATGTTGTCTCTCTTCATTGCAGGTATTGGAGGTTCAATGGATAGGAAAATGATCGTCGCCGCCATCGCCACCATCACTTCACGCTTAGTTGATTACAGGGAAGTTCTCTTCTACTTATCGCTATATTCTTACAATGAGGACATTGTAATTGCTAAGTTTGGGGGAGTTTAGTTTAGTTCATTATTGCATGTGTAGTTTCATGTTTATGTTATGTTATTTTGCATATGTTGTTAATTTAGTTTAGGTTTATTATTAAAAAAAATCAAAGCAAAAATTCAAAAATAATAGTTAGTTACTATGTTCATCTTGCATGAGTCCAGCTGTTAGATAGTTCAGTTTATTTTGGCCAATGATGAGATTGGAATTGAGTAGACAAGTATAGTACTAAATATTAGAACTTTGACGTGATTTCTTGTTATAAATTGAATCTTTTTCTGTTTGAAACTTGTATAATAAGGATAGCACAGTAAAAACAACTTGTGATTGATTGAGTTTAAATTGATACATAATGGGACTATAAAGGATAATGCTAGTTTGAATGAAAGAATGACAAGAATAAGTAGTGAGGGCTAAAGTTAGACAAGAACCTAAGTTTGGGGGAATATTTGGGGTATATAAGCTATAAAAAAAGAAAAAAAAAGTATGAATAAACACCGTGACGTGCTTGTCTAGTTTTGTAGCCTTTGTTACTTGAGTAAGTAAGCCCGAGGGGATTGTCTTTACACCTAGCGCCCTAAGGTCTTGATGGTCTGGGAGTCGTTCGTCAAAAGCTCGTTAAGCTAGCATTGAAAAGCCTAAGGGAATAAGACATTGCATAGCTATGTGTATATAAACAAAAAAAAGAAAAATGAATAATAAGAGCAAAAAGCCCCCGTAGATGAAAATAAAGCATAAGTATCCCATGTTGACCCTCGATATTGGTAATTATTTGATTTTAGTTGAATCTAGCTTGTTTTTGGATTTCTTGAGTTTGCATTGTATGATGCCTTCGAAGAGACTTGCTATGTGTTAAATTTGATTTTATATCAGTTAACATTATTGTGGAGCACACACGCACTATACCAGTAATAACAGTTTAAGACTTGTTGATTGACTAGGAAATTGTTGATTGGTTTTGATATGATGTATTATCATGTTTACTTGATTTCACTAAGGCCGATTGAATAGACTTGTTTTTGTCATTACTGCTGGATTCATAGGCATATAGATTAATTGTATTTCATTGCATTGCATTGCATTATGTTGTGTTGCTTAGGGACAAGCAACGGTTTAAGTTTGGGGGTATTTTATAAGTAGATTTATATACACTTATCTGGTATCTTTTACTTGAATTAGTTGCTTATATTCATGTGTCTTAGTTACTTTTCATGCATTTTGTGTTCATTTTGTAGGTTATACATTTGGGAGCGGTGTGAGCGACTATTGGTAAGGAAAAGCAAAAAAAATACAAAAAAAAGCAATCCGAACATTATTTGGGCTTTCATGTTTACTTCATGCTCTTGGTTTGGAACTTATCTTACATTTTAGAGCATCTTCTTAGCTTTCATAACATCTTGAATCATTCTAATCGGAGTTCGGATGCAAGAAATATGATCTTTGTTCCAACGGACGTCGAACTTCGCTGTTTTAGTTAGCCATTTTCATAGCAGTCCCTTACAGCCCAATTTCAACCTTCATAAGGCCTGAATTTCTCAATCCTCAAAGAATAAAAGTTGTAGAGCTCGTCGATATCTTCGCTTTGATAGGTGACAGGCCTCGTAACTCCTCCCGGATCAAAAGTTATGGCCGTTTTACCAAAGGACGCTGTGATAGAAAAATGATGCCCGCCGGAGCGGGCTTTTCCTTAGTAAAACCCCCGCCGGGGCGGGGGTACCAGCTGCAAAACAGTACTATAGCCCGCCGGGGCGGGTCTTTGACAAGCCTAGACCCCCTTCGGGGCGGGGGTACGTGTAACAGAAGTGGTTTTTGGCCAAATTTGAGTTCGAGAAGGATTGTTTTCGATCCAATTGACTCAAGGACTTCCAAGAGGACTTAAAGACATGTAAAAAAGCTTATAAAAGGAGGAGAATAATAAGGATTAGGGGAGACTGGAGAGATTGGGAGAGAGCATTCCATTAGATTAATTAGAGTAAATTAGAGCAAAACACTAGTTCTAAATAGTTTTGGAGATTGAAGCAACTTGAAGACCATTGAAGATCAAGAGCAGGTGCTTGAGGAAGATAGAGATTTGCAGACAACATATTTATTCTTTACTCTACTCTTATTTTTGTCTTTTAATGTGTATTCAATTGTGGATTCTTAGTTTTAATTCAATAATCATGAACTAATTCTTTGGTTGAGATTACAATGGATCTTATTGTGTAGTTTATTTTAATATGTTTCGCTATCGATTATTATGTTCTATTGTGATGATTGTCTATTGTGATTTGGACTTAATTATTTAATTGACTGGCCATAAATTACCGTGATAATCTATATGAACTCGAGAGATGAAGTATAGATTTAGATCTGATCATGATAGCATGTGTTTAGAATTTTGTTAGTAGCTTAAACTTGATGAGTGTTAAGGTAGAGATTTGCTTGACACCGCATGTAATCGGATAGAGAACTTGTTTTTAAACCTTCTTCAATTGTAATTCACATAGAGATATAGTGGGTTAGTTGATTAAGGTGTTTAACGAATTTTTGTCTTAATTGTGGATTGACGTTAATACGGTATTAGTGCATCGAGAGGTGGTTAATACTACTTTAGTGTTCTTGATTAACAATTCGGGATAGAGAATAATTAATGAGAAATGTGTTAACTTAAATGAAGCAATAAGTGAAGTTGTGATCTTAAATCTCCATAGTCTTAATTTAATTAGTGGAATTTAATAGTAGTTTAATTTATATAATTTGAAATTCATTCGTTTAAATAAGATTGAGTTGGTTACGGGTTTATTAACTAATTCTCTGTGGGAACGATACTCAACTTATCACTTTATTACTTGTTGACCACGTATACTTGCGTGTTGTGCGTAATTAGATTCTATCCAACAGTATACTCCTGATATATATATGTACTCCTAATAAAAATTTCACCAATTTTGGAGTTAACCACAAGGAGTTATAAGGGTTTACTTTTAAAAGTCTTTTCCCATAAAATTCATAACTCCTAATCTATACATCCAAAAATCGCCATTTTTTTGACACAATCTAGAAAACTCACCAAATCATCATTTCAAATTTTTCCAGAATTTTTTGGGTCAAAAAAATTACGAAACTGCCCCTGGCAGAAACCCCTTTTGAATGAAAATACTATTCATATGAATACAAAGGATCATTCACCATGCATGCGGTAATCCACATAAACAAGTTATTCAAACAGAATAATAAAGAATGAATTAACAGAAGAATTCACCGTGTAGACCGCACAGACAGGTTATTCTCAATAGAATAATAAAGAATGGAACCAGGTCATGCGTAAACTGCACAGACAGGATATTCTAACAGAATAATAAAGAATAGAACCAGGTCATGCGTAAACCGCACAGACAGGATTTTCCAACAGAATAATAAAGAATGGAACCACGGTCATGCGTAAACCGTAAAGACAAGATATTCTAATAGAATAATAAAAAAAATGGAATAACAAGAGAATTCACCAGGCATGTGATAGACCGCACAGACTGATTATTTCAACAGAATAATAAAGAATGGAACCAGGTCATGCGTAATCCGTACAAATAGGATATTCCAACAGAATAATAAAGAATGGAACCAGGTTATGTGTAATTCGCACAGACTATGATATTCCAACAGAATCATAAATAATGGAATAACAACCTAATTCACCAGGCATTCGATAGATCGCACAGGCAGGTTATTCCAACAGAATAATAAAGAATGGAATAACAGAAGAATTTCACCATATATGCGGTACTTCGCATAGACAGGTTATTCCAACATAATAATAAAAAATGGTATAACATCTCTTACGAGTATTGAAAGAAAATAATTCTCTTCATGGATACGAAAGAATAATACCTCTTACCTTAGAAGAAACTGGATATTGGAATAGTGAGGTAGCAGAATTTCTCTTCTTCTTTCTCTCTATAATAATTGCTCTATAGCATTAGTGAATTAGTAAGAAATGGAGGAAGAATGAGCTTCTATTTATAGGAAAATATAGTTTCAATAAATGCACATTTTGGGGCTCAAAATATTACAGTATAATACCTCCCTCTTTTTCTTCATTTTTAATTTAGTCCTGCAAGTATTATCAAACTTGCACCACCTCCCCTAATAGTAAATAATGTGAATTCAATAGTTATAATCATGTAAAAATACGAATTATAGTATAGTACCTCCATCTATACCTCCATTTTTAACTTAGTCATGCAAGTATTATCAATCTTGCACCAACTACCCTAATAGTAAATGAATGTGAATCAATAGTACACACATGTGATCAAATAGTTATAATCATGTGAATCAATAGCTAATTAATTGCTCATTTATCCAGGTTAATTACCCGATTGGTCAATATAAGCTCCAGACATCAATTATTATCGAAATAAACGTCGATTTTCACTAACACGAATAATTCCAATACAATGAAACTATCAATTTTATCTTTAATCAACACGAACTTATTCATCATTAATATTATAATTCACAATATTTAACAACCAGGTCGTTCCCAAGAAAGAGGGGGCTTTCCGATAAGGATTTCTCCTTATTGGCACGCAATTAGGTGACCAAACCTCTCCTTGACAGAACTTCTAGACATTGTCAATATTGCAAATAATAATATGAATAACTTTTCCGTCTCAATTATTGATTTAATAATATAACATATTATGCAGATGATACTGTGACAATAATTGAATCAATAATATGAGAGATATGATGTAGCAATTACTGTAGCAATAATTGAGTATAACTGAGTGACTTCTTACGTAAGCATTAATAATCAATACCGTGTGCTACTATGAAACCACGCGTATTACTGTACTTCTATCACCGATTATTTTATGACAACTTGCTTACTTTGAAAAAGAATTCAAATATCACCCTTAACTTTAAACTTTTATTAATTTAACTATTTACCAAAATAGAAAAATTGAATACTTTTATTTCATAAAATTCGGGATCTCAAAATAAAATATTGATAATACACTTTTAATTCGTAGAAGATAGTAGATATCATGCTCTACTTAACTCTTCTATAATACAGTTGTATATCTTTGGCCTGTAGAGCAAAGATGAATTGTTAATGAATATCTTTGGCCCGTAGTGCAAAGGTGAATTTATTAGTATGATTATGAACAAGAATTGTGATTTGGTATAACCATGATTTTTGATGTTTCAGGTAAAGACAGGTGATGAAAATTATCTTCGTCCTGGGTGCGAATAGGAATTTAGAATCATAATTATGATTATGAGTTATTCAAATGATTGTGGACATGAATTATTGATTGATGTTACAGGGATAAAATATTGTTGGTGGACTTTTAACATGGAGAAGATAATAGACCCTATGGTCTATTTGACTCTTCTAATGGATTGCGCGTTCCGCTGCAACTATGGTTGAAAAGTTTTATCATCTACCATATGTTCTAAATCTCTGATTTATTACTAATAAAGGCTATTGATAATTTAATTATCTTTAGTCATGATATTTTTTACTGGGCTAGTTCTGCTCACCCTTTTTTCTTCACAATTCCTTTCAGGTAATAAGAGTGTAGCTGGGTCGAGCGGGGGTAACAGGGGATTAGAACGGTGGTCTATAGCTATTGAGGTTTCCCCTGAGACAGTATGGAAATAATTTTATTGAGAATTTCATATAAGTGTGTCGTATTTTATACGTCATTTTAACCGTTGATTTTGGTGAACCGAATAGGGAGAGGTGAACCTATTTTGGGGGCGTCACAAATGGTATCAAAGCTTAGGAATATGGTCGCTGGCGGAGATAAGAGTCTAGAACTAGGAGGGGAGAGACGAGTTATATACTTTGCTAGTGTGTGACTTACCTAAGCTGAAATTGTTTACTTGATAAGTTGACAAATTGTGATATGTCAATTAACCTTTGTTTTGAAGATATATTCTAGAATGATATCTGAAATACAGGAGATGAGCAATGGGAAAATCATGATACAGAGGAAATAACCAAGAAGGTACAATCTGAAAAGAAAGCAATGCATTCTCATCTCTTCGAACTACCAGGTACGTAAATTTCGAGGACGAAATTTCTTAATGAGGGGAGATTGTGAGATCTCGAATTTTATGAAATAAAAGTATTCAATTTTTTTATTTTGGCAAAGAGTTAAATTGATAAAAGTTTAAAGTTAAGGGTCATATTTGAAATTTTTTTCAAAATAAACAAGTTGTCATAAAATAAATGGTAGTAAAAGTACAGTAATATGCGTGGTTGCATAGTAGCACACGGTATTGATTATTGATGCTTACGTGAGAAGTCACTCAGTTATATTCAATTATTACTACAGTAATTGTTGCATCATATCTCTCATATTATTGATTCAATTATTGTCACAGTATCATCTGCATAATATGTTATATTATTAAATCAATAATTGAGACGACTAAAGTTATTCATATTATTATTTGCAATATTGACAATGTCTAGAAGTTCTGTCAATGAGAGGTTTGGTCACCTAATTGCGCGCCAATGAGGAGAAATCCTTATCGGAAAGTCCCCTTCTTTCTGGGAACAACCTGGTTGTTAAATATTGTGAGTTATAATATTAATGATGAATATTATAAAAAAATCAAATTTGAGTTCGGAGTTGAATTTGGGGACGCAGACGTGATATTTGAGTCCGGAACGATAAAATTAGTAGAAATAGACTATAAACATAAAATTTGTCGGGTTTGACTTTTTGGTCAAAAAGTCAAACTTCGAAATTTCAACAGTTGTACTTTTTCGAAAATAGTCAAACTTAGAAATTCAAAAATGAAATTTTTGAGAAAAATATTTCTATTGTGTTGGGATTGTTAGTGTTAATGGAAATCGACATTTATTTCGATAATAATTGATGTCTGGAGGTTATATTGACCAATCAGGTAATTAATCGAATAAATAAGCAATTAATTGCTATTAATTCATATGATTATAACTATTTGTTCACATGTATGTACTATTGATTCACATTCATGTACTATTAGGGGTGGTGGTGAAAGATTGATAATACTTGCATGACTAAGTTAAAAATAGAGGTATAGATGGAGGTACTATACTGTAATTCGTATTTTCACATGATTATAACTATTGAGTCACATGATTTTACTATTAATTCACATTATTTACTATTAGGGGAGGTTGTGCAAGTTTGATAATACTTACAGGACTAAATTAAAAATGGAAAGAAAATTGAAGGTATTATACTGTAATATTTTGAAGTCCCCAAAACGTGTAATTATCAAAACTATGCTTTCCTATAAATAGAAGCTCATTCTTCCTTCATTTCTCACCAATTCACTAAAGCTATAGAGCAATTATTATAGAGAGAAAGAAGAAGAGAAGTCTGCTACCTCATTATTCTAGTATCCAGTTTCTTCTAAGGTAAGGGGTATTATTCTTTTGTATTCATGAAGAAAGTTATTTTATTTCAATACTCGTAAGGGTTATTATTCTATTCTTTATTATTCTGTTGGAATATCCTGCATGTGCGGATTATGCATGACCTAGTTCCATTCTTTATTATTCTGTTGGAATAACCTGTCTGTGCGGTCTATTGCATGCCTGATGAATTTTGTTGTTATTCCATTCTTTATTATTCTGTTGGAATATCCTGTCTGTACGAATTACGCATGACATGGTTCCATTCTTTATTATTCTGTTGGAATATCCTGTTTGTGCGGATTACGCATGACCTGGTTCCATTCTTTATTATTCTGTTAGGAATAACCTGTCTGTGCGGTCTATCGTATGCATGGTGAATTCTTCTGTTATTCCATTTTTTATTATTCTGTTGGAATAACCTGTCTATGTGGATTACCACATGCATGGTGAATGATCCTTTGTATTCATTCCTTATTAAATTGTAGAAATGATCTGTCTAAGTGGATTACCGCATGGCGGGTGAAAATCCATTTGCAGTTTCATAATTTTTTTGACCCTCAAAAATTTCGGAAAAATTTGAAATGATAATTTGATGAGTTTTCTATATTGTGTCCAAAGATGACGATTTTTGGATGTATAGATTAAGAGTTATGTATTTTATGAAAAAGACTATTTTAAAAGTAAATCCTTATAACTCCTTATGGTTAACTCTAAAATTGGTAAAATTTTTATTGGGAGTACATGTATATAACAGGAGTATACCCTGTAAATTTCGGAATTTTAGGAAGAAAAGTACAATTTATGATAAATGTCTAAATATTCGGTAGTTTTGGCCATATGAAAAATAGTAAATGAATTTTAAAAATTCTGAGAAAAATATATGTTCAATATGGGACTATATTCTGCTAAATCCTAGAAAATATATATTTTTGAGACTGATTTGATATTTTTCATGAAAATGAACTAGTTATGAGTAAATGAATTAAATATATTATGTGAAGTAACAAAATTGGAAAATAGGATTTTATGGCTTAGGAATCCTATATAGAGTATATGCAGATTTTTGATGAAGTATTTGATCATTGGTGATGAAATCTTATGAGTATGGCAGTTTTGAATGATTAAAATGTATTATTTGATAAAGTATAAATAATTGAAATAAATTGTTTATAAGTTTAAGAAGTGATTAAAATATTATTATAATATTAATAATATTAGATTATGAATTTTATTAAGTGATTGATAATATTTGGATAAATTTAAAGTCTTTAATATTTATCCTTGTTTTCACTTATATCATTGTCATCATCCTCATGTTTATATTGTGATAAAAGTCATCTTTGGCTTACATGCAAAGATGGATTGTTTATTATTGATTTTACAATTGTATATCTTTGGCTTACGTGCAAAGATGGACTGTTGATTATTGGTTTTATAGTTGTATATCTTTGGCTTACATGCAAAGATGGACTGTTTATTATTGATTTTACAATTGTATATCTTTGGCTTACGTGCAAAGATGAAATGTTGATTATTAGTTTTATAGTTATATATCTTTGGCTTACGTGCAAAGATAGACCGTTGATTATTGGTTTTATAGTTGTATTTCTTTGACTTACGTGATAAGATGGACCGTTGATTATTGGTTTTATAGTTGTATATCTTTGGCTTACGTGTATTCATGGACAGTTGTTGGTATGATTATAACCAGGGATTATTCGGTATAATCATGACCATTGTTGAAAACACAAATATCCTTGGCCCGTAGTACATGGATAATTCGTGGTCGTAATACTAATGAATATTCTTGGCCGTCGTTCAGGGATGATTCGATGATTTGAATTAATTATTAAGCTGAGTCTCAGTGATAACATATTGATAATACACTTTTAATTCGTAGAAGATAGTAGATATCATGCTCTACTCGACTCTTCTATAATACAGTTGTATGTCTTTGGCCTGTAGAGCAAAGATGAATTGTTAATGAATATCTTTGACCCGTAGTGCAAAGATGAATTTATTAGTATGATTAAGAACAAGAATTTTGATTTGGTATAACCATGATTTTTGATGTTTCACGTAAAGATAGGTGATGAAAATTATCTTCGTCTTGGGTGCGAATAGGAATTTAGAATCACAATTATGATTATGAGTTATTCATAAGATTGTGGACAGGAATTGTTGATTGATGTTACAGGGATAAAACATTGTTGGTGGACTTTTAACATGGAGAAGATAATAGACCCTATGGTCTACTTGACTCTTCTAATGGATTGCTCATTCCGCTGCAACTATGGTTGAAAAGTTTTATCATCTACCATATGTTCTAAATCTCTGATTTATTACTAATGAAGGCTATTGATAATTTAATTATCTTTAGTCATAATATTTTTTACTGGGCTAGTTGTGCTCACCCTTTTTGCTTCACAATTCCTTTCAGGTAATAAGAGTGTAGCTGGGTCGAGCGTGGGTAACAGGGGATTAAAATGGTGGTCTATAGCTGTTGAGGTTTCCCCTGAGACAGCATGGAAATAATTTTATTGAGAATTTCATATAAGTGTGTCGTATTTTATATGTTATTTTAACCGTTGATTTTGGTGAACCGAATAGGGAGATAGTTAACCCAACTTTGGAAGGGTGTTTTTCCACTATCATACAAGATGTCTAATGACATACAACCTCGTGTTATCATAAGACAGGGTTGTACACATCCACTTGCTGAGTATATCTACGAGCACTAGTCTATATAATCTTAGAGTTTATTTGAAAATATAATTCTCACATGGAGACAACGGAGATAATCATATGACAAGAGAAGACTCACCATTGGAAAGAAGATGATAGCAATCTTCTTGTTTTTCTTTGGGGACTATTGGGTCAACCAAGGATAATTATGTGGACATATGATATCTATCATAACCTAGACGCATGGCCTCCCATGTATGAAGGTTTCCTTGAGTATTTTCCAAAGATTTTAATTTCTTAAATAGTTATTGATTGTACCTTTATGTAAGGTACCATTGTAAGGTCTTATGGTCAAGGCACCACGAGAGTTATATATATTTGTATTAAAACTCACAGTTTAACTGTGGTCGTTTTCTGCACGACAGTTCAACAGTTGTATAAATAAAGTTTGTAAATGATATTTATAGTGTGATATCTGACGACTCAGAATGGGTCGTGTGGACCTATTTTTGGGGTGTCACACATACGCATTGAAAGCTGCCTCATTAAAAACCTTATCAGGAAAAACGCAATAGGAAAAAAAACCTTGGTTAAAGGAACAAGATTGCAGTGTGTATTATCTCCCCCTCATGAATGTATCCTTAAGTCCTTCAGCTGTCGCATTCTAATATTGCGACCCAATCCTTCAAACATTGTAGTTGGTAATGCTTTGGTGAACAAATCTGCTAGATTATCTTTTAAGCATATTTGTTGAACATCAATGTCACCGCACTTATCAAGGTCATGTGTGAAAAAGAATTTGGCTGATATGTGTTTTTTTCTATCTCCTTTGATGTATCCTCCCTTAAATTGAGCTATACATGCAGCATTGCCTTCATACAGAATGGATGGAGTTCTTTTGTGGCAATTTTATAAGAATATGCCTCGTTAAAAATCTTACCAAATAAAAACCCAGTGGAAAAAAAAAATTTGGCGAATGAAAAGAGTACAATATTCTTATATAACTTCTAGTGCCTTGGGATTGCCTCATTAAAACCTTGCAAAGTAAAACCCAGTGGGAAAAAATCTTAGCGAAGGAAAAAGAGTACAATCAACACATATCCTTTTTACTCTCCTTCATAAGTACATAGAATTTCCATTGTTCATGGTAAAAATATTATTAAGTCGAAACATGCCAATATTGTCTCCATCTTCTTCAAAATCGTAGTTGGTAATGACTTAATGAATATATCAACCAAATTATCACATGATCATATGTATTTGATATCAATATGTCCATTCTTCTGGGGCTCACGTGTATAAAATAATTTTGGTGCAATATTCTTGGTTCTATCACCCTTTGGATAAAATAATCCCAAATCAATAGTCTCACGAAGATAACATAAAATATGTTTAATTTCATTACAATGTCTTCGAGTTTGTGCATAACTATACATTACTAGTAAGTTAACTGCAAATGCTATATCAAGTCGTGTGAAATTTGCAAGATACATCAAAACATCAATTGCACTAAGATATGGTACTTCAAGACATAATATATGGTACTTCAGGACCAAGAGTTTCTTTATTATTTTTCTCGTGGTCAAAATGGATCTTTCTTGATATCAAGTGACCAACCCATCATTGGACTACTCAAAGGATTAACATTATCCATGTAAAGTTACTTTAGGACTTTTTCTGTGTATGTTGATTGATGAACAAGAATTCTATAGTTTAATTTGTAGGCCAAGATAAAATTTTGTCTTACAATATCTTTCATCTCAAACTTGTTGTTTTTGTCGACTCTTCTAGAGCAAGATCTTTCATCAATAAATACAGTAATAATAGCAAATCCAGATTATGATCTTTTGATAAAAATGCATGCACAAATTGGATTATTCTCAAATCCTTCTTTCAAAAGATATCCACTTAGGCGATTATACCATAATATGCATCTGGATTGCTTTAATTCATATAAGAATCTTTGTAACTTGATAGAATACATATTTTGAGATATAGAATTTATGCTTCAGGCATTTTATATTCTTCTGGGATTTTCATGTAGATATAATTATACAACTGATCCATACATATATGATGTAACAACATCCATTAATTTCTCTTGCTAGCTACCAAGCTAATTAAAAATCTGAATGTAATTGTGTCCATTACATGAGCATATGTTTCTTCATAATTAATACCATGTCTCTACGAGAAACCTTGTGCTACAAGTCGCGCTTTGTACCATATAATTTTATTTTTCTTATTTCTTACAAATACCCATTTGTATTTAACAAGCATCACACATTTAGGTGTTCGGACTACAGGTCCAAAAACTTCACGTTTACTTTATAAATTTAGTTCTACTTGAATCTCCTCTTTTCACATTGGCCAAATATTTCTACATTCATCAACGATTTATGGTTCATATACATGATCATTAGTTCTAGTAATATCAAGAATAATTTCATACAAAAATATGTTGTCGACGATAATTTTATTTCTATCCAATATATTCGTCTCCTGTATATACATAATGTATCAAGATCTTGTTATTTTCAGGTACCTGATCCTCTTCAGGGTATAACTCATCCTCTTCAGGGGATAACTCTTCAAGTGTTTTATTTACAAGAGATTTTTGTTCATAAGTTTTGGATAGATTGATAAATTTTGTAGCATGTTTCATGGATATAGCCTCTTATAAGCTACAACTTGTTTTTCTTGTACTTTCTTCTTCTGGGAATTTTTTTTAACACTGATAGGTCTTCCACGCTTCAGGTATGGTTTTGATTCATTTTTTGCTGTATAAACTGATTTTCCTACAGGGACTTCAATCCCTGCTAGAGTATTAGCAACTAGAATGAGAGATATCATTATTTTCTTATTATCGGTGAATAATTCTAGTAATTGATTTGCAATTCATTGCAAATGAATAATCCTTTGAACTTCTAGTTCATATTGATTTGTATGAGGATCAAGATGAGATAACGAGAAAAAAATTTCAAGTAATCTCCCTTATCGTGCTTCAGGCAACGATCTCACGTCGTGCTTAGGCAACGACTTTTCTCTCCCTAATCGTGGGAAGACTATTTAATTAAAATAACAATCCTCAAAATAAACCTTAAAATATCACTTATTGAGGTTAATGGAGGCGGTTGAAAGACCGGCCTTGAGAGGACATTCTCTTTCTTGAGCTTTCGTGGGTTACAAGATCGAATTGCACATCCAGCTTACTCTATCGACAGCCCAGCCAGATGAAGGATCAAGGAAATCGGGATCAGCTGCCTTTACTTTATTTAAGGGGGGTCTTGAATCTCATGTCATCAAAAGTAGGTAGGCTTTGTACAATCAGATAAGAATCAGTTCAACTTTCAAGGAGATGAAATCCGCTCGACTATAATATAAAGGATAGGAGATGAAAAAGAATTCCTGTCTTTAGAAGAAAATCCCACTAAACTACACTTGTACGCTTGACATGAAAAGTAGAGGCAACTTGTTATAGACGTCAAAGGCCGAGCCTCAACCAGCAAAGGGGGACAGCCATGCCAATCCAAGCAGAGCAACTAGAAGCCCACTCTACCTTTCTTTCTTTACCTTAGACTTCGTTCTTCAAGGAGACCCGTGTGCATTTCCTCTGTTCTGTGCTCTTGAACCCTTGATTCCCTTGTGCCTTTAGTTGAAGTATAGGTCGTCGATTCAATCTATCTTGATGGGATTTTTGCTTCTGTTGAGTGGTATAGAAGGGATTTCTCTAGTAGGTAGCGACAAGACTAGTAGTATCGACAAGAAGCTACATCAATAGCTGAAACTTGTTTTCGGGTAGGCTTGGAGTCAGAAGTCCTCTCTTTCCCAACCAAATAAGCACTTTTGCAAAGTTCACCTTCCCGCGCAAGACTTGCGGATAACAATCAGACCTTACCAGGGACAGGGACCAGACTATAGAGCCTAATTAAAAAGGAATTCGGGCTTGCTTTCTCAATTCACATCTATGAGCGATGATTCCTCTATCTCTTGCTCGCTTCGATCGGACTCTGACAGCTTAGGGAAGAATGATGGGTCGCTAACAAGGCCCCTAAATGACCGGCCTACCTTTTTTTCTCCCAATCTGTCACTTGCTCGTCCCTCTCTCATGAAAGATTGTCTCTCCTCTCCCGGCGGCTTTGACTCATGTCTATAGCCAGTTGCTAAGACGATTCCCATTCAAGCATTCTCATTCAACGGTCTATCAATGCTGCCTTCTTTTGTTCAAAATTCCTTTCTTTCTACTAGTTCTTACATAAGAAATTTGCAGGAAGTAAACGAAGTATTTCCTTCCGAAATCCACTCCTGAATCTAAAATTGATTCAGCTATACCATTTTGAGTATGTGTACGTGCAACATGATGTTTAACATAAATTCCAATTAACATGCAATATTCATCAAAAACTTGAGGATGTGAATTTTTACCAGCATTATCTAAATAAATTTTCCTAGTTATATAATTAGGAAATTGTACTCGCAACCTAATTATTTGAGCAAAAAGCATAAGGAAATGCAATATTTCTAGTTAAAAGTAAACATAAATGTGATCATTTGATTAAATGCATCAATTAAAATAATAAAATACTTGAATATACCACAATGTGGGTGTATTGATTCAAATAGATCACCTTGAATTCTTTCTTAGAAAGATGAACACTAAATAACAATAATTAAATGTGATAGTTTGGTAATTAATTTACTTTGATATAATCAACAGGTAAAGGAATCTTCTGGTTCTTTAAGGGATGCTCATGGGAGTTTTCAATAATTTAACGCAACATTATTGATCCTGGATGATCAATACGATCATGCCAAATCATAAAAACCTTTGGATCTAAACACTTCTAGTGTATTGCACACTTCTAGTATATTACAACATTCGTTTCAACTATTCTCATTTTAGTATAATATAACCCAGAAGAGAAAATAGACAGTTTTTCTAATATGAGCTTCTGGCCCGATACTATTGAAGTAATGTAAAGAAATTCTTCACTGCCTTCATTATTGGTTTCAATATAATAACCATTATAACATATATCCTTAAAACTGAGCAAATTTTTGCTTGTCTCAGAAGAATATAAAGAATCATCAATACAAAGTATTGTACCATTTGACAACATTATAATCGCTCTTCGAGAGCCTTTCGTTAAGTTTGATGAATAATCGCTCTTCTAGAGCCTTTAATTAAGTTTGATGAGCTTCTGGCCCGTACATCTTTATTTATACAAAAACATAAATTTAACTTTATTACTTGAAACATAAATAAAACATATAATAAAAATACTTATTATAATGACATAATACAATGAAATCATACTTATTAATTGGTTTGAACATTTCTATCAACATCATCAAGGAAATCATAGATATCAAAATTAGTTATTTCCATTCCATTTGAAAGTCAAAATAATTCATGGGATCTTCAGGATCATTATGATCAATAAAATTTATTTCAATTTTATTTTCTTTTCTTTTAGAGTCTTGGTACAAATTTACCAAATGTTTAGGAGTACGACAGGTACATTCCATTTTCTATATTGATAGTTCTTTTCACGCCCACGATCACAACCATAATTTCCTCTATGTTTATCAAATGAGGTTCTAAATTCTACTCACTTAATGACTGATCGATTCAACTATTCAGATGTATTCAGTGCTATTCAAACAGTCCCCAAGTCTAATTGTTCTCTCTAAATATGTATTGAAAAAAAATGTATGAAATGTGTAATAAAGGAGGGATCTAAGCTCCGAAAAAAAAATGTAATAGAAGAGTCTAATGAAGAGAGAGTAAAATCTTTTTTAGTTCTTTTGTAGTATCCGCCAAGTACATTTACTCTGTAGTCCTAAATACCCATGACCTAGACTGAGATCTTGTCCTATAAGCTTACTTCCTAGCAACAATGCTACCGTGTAGTCTGTAGTAAGTATGTGTGTATGTGAGTATTATGTGATTATTTTTTATGTGATAGTAGCATTATTTACTTCCTAGAAGGAATAATAGACTTGGGTTGAGCCTGACAATAACATTTTTTGAAAGTAAAACGACACTTTATTATTTTTACATTAAAACAGTCGCTATTGATTTATAGCGACGACACCGTTGCTATAAATCCGAAATGATATTTTCACATAAAAATCTATAGTTATGGTTTTTCACCTGTCGCTATACATCTATAGCGACATTTTCTTGTGAAAATATCAAAAAGTTTTGTGAAAATATCAATTTCCATTAAAAATCAATCATCATCAACCTAAAAAGATATCATGAATAAAAATTGTAATAAATTTCTCATAAAAAAAAATAAACTCTGTCCCGGAAATTCTTACAATACTGCACACAAGATAATCACCCCCAATCAAATGAATCAATCTATACAGAACATTATATTTGTCCTGCCAAAAGAATGTAGTTTCCTAAAACAACCAACAACACCAATGTATTTTTAACATGAAAAAAAAAGTTCCCCATCATAATTATATCAGTTTCTTTCCTCTCATCGTCTCTCAAACCACTAGTATATATAATTTAGTGACAAATAAAATGCAACTAAAATGCTGATTTCTTGACCTTGTGTCGATAAAAGACCTTCTTCTTCTTGCTTGAGGAATTCTCAACAGTCAGCACAATTTTCCCAGCTTCATTAGTCCTGAAAGTGTTGCGAATTGGCCCTTCACTCGCGCCTAATTTCTTTCCCTTTGAAATGATAATGGTGTACGAGCATTCGTCCGAGGGGACAAATTCCTCCTTGTAATTCACTTCCCAACCCAAAACTGTGATATCCCAAATGAAAGTTGTTCCAGCCTATATAAAAAAATATATTAAATTAAGCTTCAATCCTTACGAATTTTGCGCAGGAATATCTCATTAGTTAGAACAAATTATTCTATTAAAAAATAAAAAATTCTATATCGCTAGATTAATTCTTATTTATATATATTGCGAATTTATCTATTGACTTTTTTGTTAGTATTATTGGTAATTTTCATAATAGGTATGTATCGATATATTTAGCAAATGTAATTCGTTAAAACTACCATAATACTTGCAAGGTCAATTCATTTAATCTATAAAAAAGTCTCGTCTGTTTAGTGTACCTCTGGTGCAGGTATCTCAATGATAGCTGTTGATGCAGCCTTGATGAAAAGTTCTGAAGCTACACCATCTCCAGTTGAGAACTCGAAATCGGTATCCCTCTTGAGTCCACCATACTGGATAGGAATTTCCTCAATTGGAATGTACCTGTTCAAGAATCTAGTTAGTTTTTACTACTACAATTAAAATAGACTTGCTTGGAATTTATTTTAAATGGATCCAAAATATTACTTACTTGAGCAGGGTCTCGGTGACCTTAGCCGGGCGAGCAACAACAAATTTGCTTTTGGTTCTTTGGGTTAAGAATGGAGACAAGATGGCATGGAAAGCATAGTACCAGAAAGGCGCATTGATAATTAACTGCAATTCAACAAACAAATAAATAAGAACACCCCCAACTTGAACAAAATTCAGAATCAAATATGTTAGTAATTTTAATGCAAAATACCAAACAATCTTACATTTCTTGCGACGAATTCTGGATAATTGTCCTGGAGAAGGGCGACGGCTTGTTTTATGGCGGACACGAACCTCCTTCTTGGATGGTCCAGGGGAATTCTTGAGATCATTAATTTGAAGCAAAGAAGTGACACCAGCAGGCTTTAGTTCAAGTTTCTGAATACCCTTTTCCATCAACTGGAACCTCCACCTCAAGAAAAAATCACGCTTTTCTTCACTCCCAAAAGTCTTTTGAAAGATCTCCTCATTGTCCAAAACCCCAAAAATGTTGTAACAAATGGGGTGACCTTCGCGATCAACACCGCTCATGTAGGCAGCTGAGGCTAAATCATTGCCTAAATCTTCGTCCAAGATCGAATCGATCTTCCATTCTTTCCTCCACTCAAGGGTCTTTTTGAGCATCTCAAAGGCCTCATTGGCCTTAAAGTCCCTAGCCCTCAAGAACTTCAAGAGGACTACATCAGTCCCCTCATCACCCTTACTAGACAAAAGGGGAACTCCCCAAATGGAAATATCCTTATCAACCACAACTTCTTCTACACCTTCCTCGGCCTTCTTTTCAACTTCAACCAGCCGCCTCGGGTTTTTTCTCTTCCACACATTCTTGGCCCTCCGGCTTCGATTCTTCCTTCTTTTCGGTTTCGGCTTCTACCTCCACGGTTGCCTCGCCTTCTTTCTCTTCTTCCTTTGGCTTCTCCTCTTCTACTTCCTTTTTATAAGCCTTTTTCCTAAACAAATTGTGACCCTTAAAAGCTCCTATGACTTTCGATTTCAACTCATTCAAACCCTTCTTCTCAACAACCTTCTTTTCTTCCTCTACTTCTTGGGGTTTTTCCTTCCCTTCAACTTTCTCAGCCTCTTTAACCCCTTCATCTCCTTCATTCTTTGGCTCCTCCACTTTTTCCACTTCTTCTTTAATGGGTGTACTCTGTTTTTCCTCTGTTTTCTCCTCTTCTTCTACCTTTGATTTCTCCTCTTCCACCTCTTTGATTTCATCTTTTTTCAACAAATTGTTTCCAAGAATGGCTTCTTCAAGCTTTGATTTCAACTCATTCAAAGCCTTTTTCTCATGATCCTTCAAATCAGAGAAAAAATTGCTCTCCTCCTTAAATGAATAACTTTTCTCAACAAGTACTTTAGGACTGGCTTCAATCTCTTTCTTCAAATCAACAGCCTCTACTACATCCACAACTTTCAAAGTCTCCTCTTGTTGAGAAACAGCAGCCTCAGCCTTAATAACCTCAACAGTCATGGTGAATTTTTTGCAAATCCAAAAAAAAAAGCTTTTTCCCCTGAAAAATTCCAAAAAAAAAAAAGAAAATATATAAGGAAAAAATAAAATTTACAAAGCAAGAACAAAAAAGATTGGAAATTTAAGAAAACCCAACTCACCTTTATCTTGATTTGAAGCCTGCAAATCACTCAAATTCTTTCTTTCTCTCCCTTGTAATTTGGGATAATTTGAGGGTTTGGGATGAGAGATGTGGAGTGTAATGTAACGGTTATATATATTGTTTTGAAAGGTAAAAAAGGCCCCCACAACGGTCATCTATCTGGATGCCACCGCACAAGAGGAGCCGTTA
Source organism: Panax japonicus (assembly GCA_020205505.1). NCBI lineage: Eukaryota > Viridiplantae > Streptophyta > Magnoliopsida > Apiales > Araliaceae > Panax > Panax japonicus. Next base: position 65,946,311 of record CM035110.1, read on the forward strand.
AGATTCTTTTTCCGAAGGTTTGTGCTTAACTGGAGTCCAGCAAACTCTGGCTTGTTAGAATCCTTTTGGGGTCCACTTTTAAGAATTTTCCAATTGAAATTGACCTAGTCAAATAAAATTATCATAATCTATTTACCCTTGACAACAAAAATTAACCTAGGCCGATGATAATGCGAAAGTAATACTTATACTATCAGAATAAATATGTAATTAGTGATATTTTTATATTTATTTCAGTTATATTATGAACTTTTAACAATATTTATCGGTCTGATAACATAATTATTGCTCAGCATTATCCAACGACCAAAATTTTACAATTATTTATCTTTATGTATATCTTTTATAATAAATTCTATATTATTAAATTATTAAAGGAGAGGACCAAAACAGTTACTTAATTGTGGTAATAATTAATGGTTAAAAAGTTAATTACTATCATGATTAGCATTCAAAATAAGAAATGTTACAACTTGAACCCTTTATTATCTCTAGTTCTCTACTACCCTCCCTCATCCCTATTTTTTTCCGCTTCATATTTTTGTTAGTTTTTGAAATTCAAATTTTGAATAGAAAACTGTAATTTCAACATGTATTTCTTATGTGAAAATATCAAGAATAATGCTAGAGACACAAACTATTTTACAAACATTTTATAAATTGTTGATGTGTCATACTCCACCTCAGCATATTGTGTGGGACCGAAGACTACATTGAAACAATTTGTTGATCAATACGATGAGGCGGAGTATGTCACATCAACAATTTGTAAAATATTCGTAAAATAGTTTGTGTATGTAGCATTACTCAAATATCAAAAACTAATGTGGAAATAAGGCTCCCCTTTTAAATATATTTATCATTGAGTAAAATACAGTGACACCCCATGTAGATAATTATAATAACACTCACCACCACTTTAGTTTTTTAAGTAATAGTCAGTACTCCTCTAGTCTACAATATATAACATTTATTACCCCTACTTAGTGTGGTTGACCAACTAATATCCAAAAATATTTTGAATATAATATCGAATACACCCTTCAAGTTATAATGTTTAATTTATCCACTAAATATAAATTTGAATATTATAATTTGTACTTAACTTAGTCTAGTTAATTAAATTATAAACTTGTGAAATAAATAACATAAATGTCAAAAAATAATAAATATTCATTTTATTAGGAAAATAAAGTCATACTCCCTCCGTCCCATAGTCCCATAATTATAGGTTGATTTCTTTTGGCACATAGTTTAAGAAAATTAGTTTAAGTTAATTTTTAACAGAAATTTTTCACATATACCGCTTAATATAGAATTAATGAATAAATTAATTATTCCTTACTTATCACATTGAAACTCTTAACTTCATTGATTGCTGGTACAATTGTCTTTTTATACACAAAATATGTTAAACTAGTAAAGCCTAAAAAGTTAAATTCTTTTATTGAGAATACAACAACATTAAATGTGGTGATAAAAATAATGACATTGAAGGTTGTTTCTTCAATAAAAGAGTAATGGTTGAATATTTATTATAGGGGTATAAAAGTAAAATAATGAACCAACTAAAGTTTATAAATAGTAAGTAGCCTATATATTGCGACATCTCAAAATAGAAAATCAGCCTATAACTATGGGACGGAGGGAGTACACTTTTTGCTAATTAAATTTCTCAAAGATTAAAATTTACATGAAATACATTCAAATATAATTTTTTAATTAAAAAATAAAATTTTAATTCCCATAAAAAGTACAAATCTACGCAATAAAATTATAATTATTTTTTAAATATTAAAATTTACATAAAACAAACTTATTATTACAGAACGAATCTTATTATTCATATAAAAAGTATTAAAAATTATATTAATTATTTTTCTCATATATTAAACTAAACATAAGTCACACTTAAGCATAATTATTTACAGTAAAAATGGCAAATTAATATTGTTACTCAAAAAATATATATTACAAGAAATAACTTTTTACAAGATAGAGGTATTAATAAATATTATTATATTTTCTTTTATTCAAGATTGCACAAAAACAATGTCAACTATATACTAAAAAAATATAATCAAAATCACAAACATCCCAAATTTTGACATATACTCAAAAAAATTTAACATATAAAAATCATAATATGAAACTAAGAATTCAAATAATAATTTTTATTGTTAAACACTGAAAACTAAACTATCAACATACTCAATCACTCTAATTAAAATAACTCCATTAATAATTTAATTTAAAATTTTTAATATTTGTAAGAGTTATCCAAAATATGTGTTAATTAAACTAAAATATTTTTTTATAAGTTACCAACAATTTAAATGAGATAGTCTTAAGTATAAATAAAACTATAATTAAAATGAATTGTATTCATATCGGGCTATAGTGACGGTTCAGACCATATGGCGATGGTTTTATTCGCTAAAGGTGATCCGCATGCGGACCACCCGTTAGAAAGCTCTTTGTGTGTGTGTGTGTGTATATATATATATATATATATAATATTTATGAATTAAAATTTGATAACATATAAGGGTAAATATATAAATTTATCTATTTAGTTAACCCTAAAAACTTGTAGGGATACTAACTATTACTTAAAAAATTAGAGGGGAGCTAGGTGAGTGTTATTATAATTAGTTAGAAGGGGATGTCAGTGTATTTTACTCTTTATGATTTAGGCTATGTTTGTTTGCAAGTATTACACTTGGGATAGAACTATTAATCTCAAGTGTCTTATTTGTTTTTAAATTTAGACTTGGAACTATTAGTCCAATGATTATAAAATGACTTAATATGAGAGATTATTTAATAATATATTCAACTAGGTATTATAATCTCACTATTTGAGACTAAAATTTTTAGACAAAATTAATCTCAGCTTTTTTTTAAATAACTATAATATCATATTCTATTCATTTATTAGCCATTTCAAATTCAAGAAGATGAAGAGAGACGGATGGCAAAGCTTTACTAAAAAAGAACATGTGAATTCAGGGGATCCGGTTAGCATGAAATTTGTAAGACCCCAACTTTTATGAATAAAGATGAATTTTCTATAAATATCATTTTTGAATATTATGGAGTGATTTTGATATAATGTTATAGTTGTGGGTAATATTTATAAATTTTGCAAAGTACGTAAGTTGTTATATAATATTCGATTTGTCGGGAAATATTCGTTTTAACAGGGAATATTCGTACGACGACACAATCATTGGTGGACCCCACAACGAAATTATTGTCGAAATGAGAAAACGACAAAAATATCTTTTTATGAAATAACGACGGATATTTTACCGTTAACCGTTGAAACACCCGGTGTTAAAAGTATAGTAATACGCGTGGTTGCATAGTACCACACAGTATTGATTATTAATGTTTACGTGAGAAGTCACTCAGTTTTGTTCAATTATTGTTACAGGTAATCGTTGCATAGTATCTCACATTATTTGATTCAATTATTGTCGATATTTTATATATTATTAAATCAATAATTGAGATGATAAAGTTATTAATATTATTATTTACAATATTGACAATGTCTAGAAGTTCTGTCAAGTAGATGTTTGGTCACCTAATTGCGCGCCAATAGGGAGAAAAACTTATTGGAAAGCCCCATCTTTCCTGGGAACGACCTGATTGTTAAATATTGTGAATTATAATAATACTGATAAATATTGTTAAAAATATTGAGGTGATTTTTATGAAGTATTTGTTATAAATATTGGCGTATTATTTGAACCCCCATTTACCTATTTTTCAAAATTATCGGTAGAAGTTATCTCAGTTTTGTTATATATATATATATATAGCGGAATGATCCATAGCACATAGTGCTATGGACTAAAAAGTGGCATATAGGCTCCAAACCGTCCATTACATTGATGAAAGGCTGCGATATAGTTTGGATAACTACCGTCCACTAGTAATTCTAGCGGACGTAATTAGTAAAATAACTGCACGCTTATGCCCCCCATTTAGTTCATTTAGCCAAGACAAAACAAATACAGAATATACACATTCAAGAAGAGCAGCAATATTTACATCTTTAGAGTTGATAGATTCTCCAAGCCCTCCATTTTCCTCACTCATTACCACTGGTACACCTCCGAGTTCATTGACCCGCTCCAAATCCTCCACATTTACGACACCGTTTTCAATGGCTTCTCTGCTTCTCTTAGCCCAGCTCAGGCTGCCTCACTTCTCCAGCATCCTTCAATCCCCGCCGCTTTTGAGGACTGCCACCGCCAACTCCACACCACTCGTTCCCCTTAGTTTCTCGGTCTTCGAACCCAACGCAGTCTTTGGTCTGAATGAAATTATGGCTCTGATGTAATTATTGGAGTTTTTGATACCGAAATTTGGCCGGAAAAAAGTAGCTTCTCTGATCTCAATCTTGGACCTGTTCCCAAGAATTGGAAAGGGGTTTGTCAAACTGGAGAGAAGTTCAGCGCAAAGAATTGTAATCGAAAAATCGTCGGAGCTCGGTACTTTTCCAAAGGCCACGAAGCCGGTGGGGGTATTGGGGGATTCGGTGGCGGAATCAATGATACTATCGAGTTTAGGTCTCCCAGAGACGCGGACGAGCACGTGACTCACACCGCCTCCACTGCTGCAGGTAGGTACGCATTTCAAGCGAGCTATTCCAGTTATGCTGCTCTTCTTGCTCTGTTTATTCCGGTTATTCCAGTTATTTTGTACATACTGCTCTTCTTGCTCTGTTTTGCTCTAGTTTTGTATAAGTAATTTGACTTTCATCATCAGCTAGTATGTCTAGCGGACGCTGTACATACTGCTTATATTGCTCTGCTTTTGGTCTATTGGAGGGGCATAAGTGTCTAAAAATTTGATTAAACACGTCCGCTAGAATTACTAGCGGATGGTGAGTTCCTACTTCTAATCGCAGCCTTTCATCAATGTAACCGACGGTTTAGAGCCTATATGCCACTTTTTAGTCCATAGCATATAGATGTTATGGATCATATATATATATATATATATATATATATATATATATATATAGGGGAAGGGAGTTGGCTAACAAGGAGGGAAGTACTTTTATTTTATATATATATAGAAAGGTTTGAAAAGTTGGCATTTGAGTTAAAAGGAATGCATGGGAAGGAGTACTATGTTGCATTATATATATACATATATATAAAGTTTGAAAAATTGGCAGAACCAGTTGCAAAGATCATTCACGGGGGAGTACTGTGTTGTTATTAATATATATATATATATATATATATTATTTTATTTAAACTTTTCATTTTATTAGAATATTTTATTCCATAGTATCCTTTCCATTCTCCTATAAATATGATGCTTAGTTAGAATTGAAAATCACACCAGAATCAGAGAATTCTTCTTCTATAATATTGAGCGTATTTCTTTAGAGTTTTAAAAAGTTTTAAGGATAGAAAACAGTAAAAATTTTCTTCAAAAATATCCCCACTATACCAGTTGAAATCCTCTTCTTTTCAAGGTAAGGGATGTTATTTTTGTTCAATATTCGCTTAAAATAATATTTTCTTCCATACTCTGTAGTATGTAAGTAATATTATTTCGTTTTAGATTTCGAATTCTATACTCGTTTTGTTAAAGTTTTGGCTTTTATACTCCATGAAATTAGTAGAATATCCTTGATATTTGCGCTTCATCTCGTATCTTTTCATGAAAATTTTATTTTGAGTATTTTTGATAAGTTTTAACTTGTTCATGCCGGAGTACTATTCACGGGATACTATTCTCGAATTACTATTCACGGGATACTATTCACTCAAGTATTATTCACCCGGGGTATTATTCATGATAAAAATTGATTCGTTTTCGGTCCAAATTATTTTTGGTACAATATTATTCTTGAATTTTACTCCACAAAGCAGTATCATGTTGACAATTTGGACGTTATTGATTTCTAGATAAATTAAATTATAAATCTTTAAAATTTATCCTTGAACTTGTTTTATTAAATTCTTATATCATTGTCATCATCCTCATGTTTATATTATGTTAAAAGTCGTCTGTGGCCTGTAGTGCATAGATGGATTTGGTATGATTATGACCAGGGATTATTCGGTATAATCATGGCCGTAATGTTACAAATGATGTGGTAAAAGTCCTCATTGGCTCGTAGTGCATTGATGGATAGTTGTTGGCATGATCATGACCATTGATGAAAATACAAATATCCTTGGCCCGTAGTGCATGGATAATTTGTGGTCGTGATACTAATGAATATCATTGGTCGTAGTGCAGGGATGATGTGAATTATTTATTAAGCTGAGTCAAAGCGATAAAAGTGATGAAAAATCTTTTAAATCATAGAAGATAGTAGATTTTATTCTCTACTTGACCCTTCTAATGGATTATTTGTTCCGCTGCAGTTAAACTTGATGTTTGTTATATTTTATCAGTTTAACACTGTTGAAGGCTAAAGATAAATTATTCTGCATTATCTTAGTCATAATATTTCTTACTGGGCTAGTTGAGCTCACCCTTTTGATTTCATTGTTCTCTTCAGGAAATGAGAACGTAGCAGGGACTAGTCAAGGAACGGAGTGACGGTCCAGATGTTTGTATTAATAGTCCTCACTATTCTATGAAATAGTGTGATAATAAATGTATTGAGGACTTCCTTTGAGTTTGAATACTGTCTAGAAGATAATATTTGTATTAAAACTCTCAGTTTATGTTTTGTCGTATTATACACGACAGTTGTATTATTAAGTTGTATTTGATTTTGTACCATATATTTAGTGACTCAAGATGGGTGATGTATACCTATTTTGGGGGTATCATAGTTGGTATCAAAGCTTAGGGATATAATCTCTGGCTGAGATGTGAGACAGGAACTAGGAGGGGAGAGACGGGGAATTCCTTCGCTAGTATGACCAACCTAAGTTTAATTGGTACTTAATTGGTCGGTCAGAGTATATGGATAATATGTGGCATGTCAATTAACCCTTTTTTTGTAGCAGTATTTGAAAATGACATTCGAGAATGTTGAGAATAGCAATGGAGCACAAGAGACCGTTGAGTCTCCACAGATCAATAATCAGGATAATGTGCATCAAGAAGGCGACAATCCTCATGCAAACAACAACACTGACCAAATGATGAACGATGGAATGTTCAGAGGCTTTATGCAATACATGCAACATCAGGCGAGAGTGGCTCCTGTCCAAAATGCAGGTAGAAACACTGGAAACTCTCGGACGGTCACCGCCAAGTAGTTCAAGGAACTGGGACCACCGGAGTTTTTTGGAGAGCCAAAACCACTTAAGGCGGAGACGTGGATAAAGCAGATCTGTAAGATTTTTAATGTCTTGGGATGATCCGAGGAGCAAAAGGTTCCATTTGCCACCTTCATATTTCGAGCAGAGGCAGATTACTGGTGGGAATCTGTAAAGCGTACTCAACCTGCCGCACTGAAGATGACTTGGGAGAAGTTCCAAGAATTGTTCAACGATAAGTACTTTCCTGAAAGTATTTGTCACATGAAAGGGGTAGAGTTCATTAAACTGGAGCAAAACAACATGACCGTGTCACAGTACGAAGCCATGTTTGCCAAGTTGTCCCAGTTTGTGTCCCACTTAGTTGATAATGAGGAGAGAATGACAAGAGGTTTGAAACCCGAGATACGCCAATACCTAATTTCTCATAAATTGTGTTTGTATTCAGATGTTGTAAATAGGGCTCAGTTATTGGAGCACGATAATGAGTCAACCCAACCAAGAGAGAGTAACCAGCAAAATGATAATACCAGTGGTAGCAATCATCGAAGCGGTGACAACAAGCGTGGAGGGAATCAACAGGCCAGAAATGGTAACCACTTCGGTGGTAATCATGGCCATGATAATAAGAGTGGACATTTCAAGAAGAGAAGATTCAACAATGATGGAAAGACGTCAGCACCGGCACCCGTTATTAAGGAAGGAGAACGACCACCTATCATATGCTTCAAATGCGGAGGGGAAGGACATATCAGTCCAAACTGTGCGCAACAGTCCAAAATATGTTACAATTGTGGAAGAGAAGGTCACCTAGCTCAATTTTATCGTTCAGGGAAGCCAAGTCCAGCTGGGGTAGAGGCACCAAAGGCCATTCCAGAAAAGTCAAAACTAGTAATTCAAGGGAGAGTGTTTGTCGTGACCTCCCAGAAAGCAAGGAACCCGAATGAGGTCATCACGGGTAAGCTTATCATAAACTCTAGTGAAGTCTATACCTTATTTGATACCAGTTCTACCCATTCTTTTATTTCTCTTACTTGCGCTCTACGTTTAAATTTGACTCCAGAGAAATTAGACTTTGACTTATCTGTTGAAACTCTGTTGGAAGAAACCTTCATTACATCCACTGTTTATAAGTCTTGTTTGGTTCAAATCGGTACCCTCACATTACCTGTCGATCTTATTTCATTGAAAATACTTGCATTTGACGTAATTCTATGGATTGATTGGTTAGATACTCATCATGCAAAAATTGATTATTTTCGTAAGGTTGTTAGCTTTCATATTCCTAACCAACCTATTATGTGAATTCAAGCAACCAAACCACTAAAATCAATCACTGTCATCTCAAGCCATAACGCTATTCGTTTATTGAAAAACGGATGTCAATCTTTCTTAACTCATGTCACGGATTTAAATAAAAATACGTCAATTTTGAATGATATTTCTATTGTTAATAAATTTCTTGACGTATTCCCTGAAGAACTTTCTGGCCTACTGATGAGTGAGTTTTATACACATGAATTGGATACATTCTAGCTTAATTTATTGTTGTTCTCAAGTCTTTTAGGATATTTTTATGTGTTTGTATCTATTCATGCATGTTTTATATTGTTTTGTAGGAATTGAGACAAAAGTTACTTGGATCGATGTTTGGGGTGGCTAGATTCGCGTTTTCAGCTTGCTATTTACACAGCAGTCACTTCAGAGCCAATTTGACTATAGATCCGGATATTATTTCACAAAACTTCAAGAATGAAAGTTGTAGATCTACTTTTCCTCTTTCCAGAACATCTTGAATCATCTAAATCGGAGTTCGGACGAAGAAGTTATGGCCATTTTCCCAAAGGACGTCGGAACAGAAAATGTTGGACAAAGGAGCAAGCGCCTAGGCGGTCCAGCCAAGGCCAAATCAAGCGCCTAGGCGCTTTAAAATAGCCTATGATGAGCACCTAGGTGCTCTAGTGCGTAAAGATGTGCGTTTTTCTGCTGTCAAGTGGGTTTTTGAAGCCAAAGAGGAGTCTGAATGAGGGCTGAGACCAATACAAATAGGAGAGGACTCTAAAAAAGGGAAAAAAGGAATTTTGTAAGCAATCAATCAATTTTTTAAGAGATTTGCAGAGAGACACAAGGAAAAGAATTACGAAGAAAAATCTCAGTTTTTCTAGCAAGCATAGGAGGAGTATTTCAAGGTGATTTTCAAGACGATTGCGATTCTAGGCTACGTGAGGGGTGTTTTTCAATATTCTTCATTTTAGTTTATTATTTGTAATTGAAAAGATAATTTCCATGAATTATTCAGTGTTTATTTCGTTTATTATGAACTAAATCACTTTTTAGGCTTATGATGGATCTTTTAAGTGAATCTATGGTTTTGTAAACTTTGATTTCCAATTTAATAAGCTATTTCCAGTTTATCTATATTAATTTGTGCTTGAATCTACGAATTGCCTGATCAACAATTCTTTGTGTATTTGGATGGAATCGAGAGAGGATATTCAAATCTAGACCTAGTTGATATAGCATGTGTTCAGGATTTTGTTAATAGCTTAAACTTGATGAGTGTTAAGGTAGAGATATGATTGACATCGCATGTAATCGTATAGAGAACTTATTCTTCAACCTTCTTCAATTGTAATTAACATAGAGATATAGTGAGTTAGTTGCTTAAGGTGTTTAACGGATTTCTATCTTAATTGTGGATTGACGTTAATGTGGTATTAGTGCATCGAGAGGTGGTTAATACTACGTTCGTGTTCTTGATTAATAAACTGGAATAGTGAGTTGAATTGGAATAAAAGTGTTAAAATCAGAGTGAAGCTTAGGGTGAAATCATAAGTCTAATTCTCCATTAATTGTTTGAAATTCTAGATTTTGATATTTGTGATTGGTTTGTGATAGTTTAATTACTTTTTAATTTAGAATAATTATTTTTAATCATTGAATTTGATTTGTTTAATAAAATTAGGGTTAATAGAAGATTGGTAACTGTAAGTTGAGATTTTTGCTAATAAGTCTCTGTGGGAACGATACTCTACTCATCACTTTATTACTTGTTGACCACATATACTTGCGTGTTGTGCGTAACTAGATTTTACCAAACAAGTTTTTGGCGCCGTTGCCGGGGACTATTTAGTATAAATCTTAATAGTTTTACAATATCAGTTTAATTAATCCAGTTTTACTTAGACATTTTTTTTGTATTGTTTCTTCTGTTCAGGTGTGAAAGCAGTTTCTGCAAACTCGGTCTAAAAATCCAGATTTGCTACCTTTTGACGACGACATTGAGAAAAGGTTTTAGAGGTTGAGCAAGTGGATCAAGGAAACGAGGCAAGAATTCGAAACATCTGAAAAAGAAGAGGTAACAGTAATGGCAGCCGAAGATCGAAAAGCATTAAGGGATTTTGCAACACCCAAGGTGACTGAACTGCAGTCAAGCATCACTAGGCCAGCAATAGCAGCAAATACGTTTGAAATTAAGCCTGGGATGATACAAATGATTCAGAATTCAGTTCAGTTTGGGGGTTTTGCAAATGACGATCCGAATGAGCATCTGGTCAGCTTTCTGGAAATGTGCGACACTTTTCGGTTCAATGGGGTTTCGGATGATGCGGTGAGACTTCGATTGTTCCCATTCTCTTTACGGGACAAGGCGAAGAGTTGGTTGCATTCACTACCATCCGGTTCGATAACAACATGGGAGGATTTAGCTCAAAAATTCCTCGCAAAATTCTTTCCACCGGCGAAAACTGCGAAGATGAGGAACGAGATTACGATGTTTGAACAGCAACATGGGGAATCATTATATGAAGCTTGGGAGAGATACAAAGAACTGCTCAGAAAATGCCCGCATCATGGATTACCCCAGTGGCTACAAATGAACACCTTTTACAATGGACTACATGGGAATCTGAGGACAAGTATTGATGCAGCATCAGGCGGAGCATTCATGGCTAAGAGTTACGAGGAAGCATATGAGTTGATTGAAACCATGGCAGCTAATAACTACCAGTGGCCCACAGCAAGAATGACATAGGCAAAGGCAGCTGGGGTATTAGAAGTAGATAGCATGACAGCGATGCAAGCACAGATATCTGCACTTACAAAGATGTTGGAGTCGGTGAAAACAACACAAGCACAACAAACACAGCAAGTACAGCAAATGGCAATAATATGCGAGTTGTACGCTGGAGAGCACCCAACGGAGCAATGTGCAATTAATCCAGCAGCTGTGCAGTTCATCAGCAATTACAACAGAATTCCGCAAAATACATATCAGAATACATACAATCAAGGAAATAGAAATCATCCAAATTTCTCATGGATCAACAACCAGCAAAATCAAGCTTCATGACAATCATATCCACCAGGGTTTCAGAATCAGCAACAACCAACCCAATACCAAGAAAGGAAATCAGATCTAGAGGAGTTGGTGTCAAAATACATTACTAACAATGAAGCGGCCATGAAAAATCAAGCAACGGCAATCAAGAATTTGGAGAATCAGATAGGACAAATGGCATTGGCATTGAATAATAGAACACAAGGGACATTACCAAGTGACACCGAGAGAAATCCGAAGGGTAATCATGAACAGTGTCAAATAGTCACATTGCGGAGTGGGAAACAACTTGAGGGCAGTAACGCAGAAAATTTAGTGACTCCGAATGAAAAAGTTGATAGCAAAAAAATTGAAGTAAGCAAGAGTGAGGATAACCAAAGTGAGGAAACAAGTATGAACAATAAGCCAATTGTTTATCCACCACCACCATTTCAACAAAGAGTCCAAAAACAGAAATTAGACAAGCAATTTTCAAAATTTTTGGAAATTTTTAAGAAACTTCAAATCAATATACCATTTGCAGAGGACCTAGAGCAAATGCCGAGCTACGCGAAATTTATGAAAGGGATTCTGTCAAGGAAAAAGAAATGGGAAGATTTCGAGACAGTTGCACTAACCGAGGAGTGTAGTGCGGTATTACAACAGAAATTACCACCAAAACTCAAGGATCCGGGGAGCTTTACTATCCCATGCACGATTGGGAATATGCATTTCAACAAGTGTTTATGTGATTTGGGGGCGAGTGTAAACCTTATGCCATTGTCAGTATACTTAGAATTGGGTTTGCCTGCACCCAAGCCTACAAACATTTCTTTGCAATTGGCGGATAGGTCAGTCACATATCCGAGAGGTATAGTAGAGGACATTCTAGTGAAAGTGGATAAATTTATATTCCCCGCGGACTTCATCATTCTGGATTTTGAGGAGGACAAGAACATCCCAATTATCCTAGGGAGACCATTTTTGGCTACGGGCAGGACACTCATAGACGTACAAAAGGGAGAACTCACTATGAGGGTCCAAGATCAAGAAGTAAAATTCAATGTGTTTAAGGCCATGAAATTTCCCACGGATGAGGAAGAATGTTTTCGAATGGATTTAATTGAGCAAATCATCGGTGAAGATATGAGCAAGAGTTTGGTTCACGATCCGTTAAAAATAATGTTATTGGGGGATGAAGAGGTCGATGATCCAGAATTGGTGGAGTACTTGCAAATACTAGACTCATTGCCACGAGTTTCCAGATTTAGAACACCGTTTGAACCATTGCACGTGGAGGAAGTAGCCGCAGAAAAACTGAAACCATCATTGGAGGAACCACCAATTCTTGAGTTGAAACCACTCCCTAAACATCTCAGGTATGCGTATTTAGGTCAGTTAAATTCTTTACCTGTTATTATTTCTGCTGCACTAAACAAATTGCAGGAAGAAAAGCTGCTGCGAATGCTTCGGGAACATAAATCGGCAATAGGATGGACAATAGCGAACATCAAAGGAATCAGTCCAACCTTTTGCATGCACAAAATTTTGATGGAGGATGATGCTAAACCGGTCGTGGAACAACAGAGACGGCTCAATCCGATCATGAAAGAAGTAGTCAAGAAGGAAATTCTGAAGTGGTTAGACGCAGGTATCATCTACTCAATTTCAGATAGCAAGTGGGTTAGTCCAGTGCAATGTGTGCCGAAAAAGGGAGGAATGACTGTGGTTCAGAACGAAAACAATGAGCTGATTCCAACAAGAACAGTGACCGGGTGGAGGGTTTGCATGGATTACAGAAAATTGAACAAGGCAACCCGAAAAGATCACTTCCCTCTACCTTTTATCGATCAAATGTTAGACAAACTAGCGGGACATGCGTACTATTGCCTATTGGATGGATACTCGGGCTATAATCAAATCGTCATCTCTCCTGAGGATCAAGAGAAGACTACATTTACGTGCCCATATGGTACGTTCGCATTCAGGAGGATGTCATTCGGATTGTGTAATGCACCTACTACTTTTCAGCGGTGAATGATGGCTATCTTCTCAGATATGGTGGAAAAGAATGTGGAAGTCTTCATGGACGATTTCTCTGTCTATGGAGATAATTTTGATGCGTGTTTGGAGAATTTGGTAATGGTTTTACAAAGATGCACCGATACAAATTTGATTCTTAATTGGGAAAAATGCCACTTTATGGTGGAAGAAGGTATAATCTTGTGACACAAAGTTTCGGCACAAGGATTGGAGGTCGATAAAGCAAAGCTGGAAACAATTGAGAAGTTGCCTCCGCCAAGTTCAGTCAAAGGAATTAGAAGCTTTCTAGGACATGCTGGGTTTTATAGGAGATTCATAAAGGATTTTTCTAAAATGGCAAAACCCTTGTGCAGTCTTCTAGAGAAGGATTCGGTATTCAACTTTGATGAGGAGTGTAAGTTGGCCTTCGAGTTGTTAAAGAAAAAGCTGACTACAGCTCCCGTGATCGTCGCTCCGGATTGGAATATGCCGTTTGAATTAATGTGTGATGCAAGTGATTATGCAGTTGGGGCTGTTTTGGGTCAACGCCGAGACAAGATATTTCATGCTATTTACTATGCAAGTAAAACACTCACAGAGACTCAATTAAACTACACAACTACAGAAAAAGAATTACTTGCAGTAGTGTATGCATTTGATAAATTCCGGGCCTATTTGATCGGAACAAAGGTTATAGTCTACACGGATCATGCAGCTATTCGGTATTTGATAGCGAAAAAAGATGCTAAGCCACGCCTTATCCGATGGATTCTCCTACTTCAAGAGTTTGATCTGGAAATAAAAGATAGAAAAGGGACGGAGAATCAGGTAGCCGATCACTTATCCAGGCTGGAAAATCAAGGGAAATTGAAAGAGGACAAATGTAAAATCAATGAATCATTCCCGGATGAACAACTGTTTGGACTAAATGCAGAATTTCCTTGGTATGCAGATTATGCGAATTATCTTGTGAGCAACGTACTTCCACCTGATCTCACGAGACAACAGAAAAAGAAGTTTCTTCATGACGTGAAATGGTACATGTGGGATGATCCTTACTTGTTCAAACAGTGCGCCGACAAAATGATTAGAAGGTGTGTGCCTTACAGTGAAGTGAAGAACATCCTGCATGAGTGTCACTCATCTGCATATGGCGGACATTATGGAAGTGAGAGGACAACTGCAAAGGTGTTGCAATCTGGGTTTTATTGGCCTACACTATTTAAGGACGCCCACCATTTTGTTAAAACATGTGATAGATGTCAAAGAGTGGGCAATATTTCAAAACGGAATGAGATGCCTTTACAAACGATTCTTGAAGTTGAAATTTTTGATGTATGGGGTATTGATTTCATGGGGCCATTCCCATCGTCTCTGAACAATCAGTACATTCTACTTGCAGTGGACTACGTATCAAAATGGGTTGAAGCGGCAGCTTTACCGACAAACGATGCCAAGGTGGTCCTCAAATTTCTACAAAAGAACATTTTCACAAGGTTTGGCACACCTAGGGCAATTATCAGTGATGAAGGTAGTCACTTTTGTAACAAGTCGTTCACAGCTCTCTTGGCAAAGTATGAGGTCAACCATAAGGTAGCTATAGCTTATCATCCCCAAACTAGTGGACAAGCTGAGGTCTCGAATAGGGAAGTCAAGAGAATCTTGGAAAAAGTGGTGAATCCGAATCGGAAGGATTGGTCGCTCAGGTTGGACGATGCATTATGGGCATACCTGACTGCGTATAAAACACCGATCGGGATGTCACCATATCAATTACTGTATGGAAAGGCTTGTCACTTACCAGTCGAATTACAACATAAAGCTTATTGGGCGATTCAGAAACTCAATTTCGATCAAACAGCCGTAGGTGAAAAGAGACTACTTCAGCTAAATGAACTTGACGAATTCCGTCTTCAAGCCTACGAGAACTCTAAGTTATACAAGGAAAATGTGAAAAGATGGCACGACCAGAAAATTATGCAAAGAACGTTCGAGCCAGGGTAATCAGTCATTTTGTTCAACTCACGGTTGAGATTGTTCCCAGGCAAGCTTAAGTCAAGATGGTCAGGACCATTTACAATAAAAAGGGTGTTCTCACATGGCGCCGTTGAAATCTACAGTCGGAATCCTTTAGAAACTTTCAAGGTCAACGGTCACAGATTAAAGCACTATTGGGGTGGCGAGTCTAACACGGACGTCATAGCTATCACACTTGCAGACGCACCATAAACAGGGAGTAGTCAGGCTGAATGACTTAAAATCAAGCGCTCATTGGGAGGCAACCCAATTTTATTTTTACGCTTATTTTTTATTTCTTTCAGTTTTCTTTTCTTAAGTAATTTTATCCATGCTAGTGAAATGGTAGTTTAATTAAAAAAAAAAAGTTTGGGGGAGTGCCTACCAATAGTGTTCAAAATCTGTGCACACCAAGTGTTCGATAATCCAGCTGCTGCTCCCTACCAATTTCCACCATTGTCTGCATACCCCCCGGCTGATGAAGAAGAATCAGAAGTAGATGATACTGACGAGGAATAAAGCTTCGATTTTTCAGGGAAGTCCTCAGTGCTTAATTTCTTAAATTTTATTTGTTATATACAATGAGGACATTGCATCAGTTAAGTTTGGGGGTGTAATTTTCCAGCTCCAGTTCATGCATGTAGTATTCATCTAGTGCATTCATATAGTATTTAGTTGATAGTTTTTCATGTAGTTTGCATTCATAAAAAAAAAATTTGTAGTTTTTGCATGTTTCCAGCCGTTAGATAGTTTAAGTCTGTTTTGGCCAGTGATGAGTTTGGAATTGAGTAGACAAGTATAGTATTGTCTGTTAAGACTTGGATGTGATTTCTTGTCATGATTTGAATCTTTACCTGTTTGAAACTGATATAATAAGGATAGCACAGTAAAAACAACCATGTTGACTGATTGAGTTTAAATTGACACATAATGGACTTCTAGAGGTTAATGCTAGTTTGAATGAATGAAAAACATGAATAGGCGAAGATGACTGAATTTAGATAAAAACTTAAGTTTGGGGGAAAAATTTGGGATATATAAGCTTCGTTAAAAAAAAAAGAAAAAGAAAGAGAAAGAAAAAAATAAAATAAAAATTACCGTGGCTAGTTTTGTTTCGGAGCCTTTGTTACTTGAGTAAGTACGCCCGAAGGGGTATCTTAAAACCTAGCGCCCTAAGGTCTTATATGGTCTGGGAGTCGTTGGTCGAAAGCTCGCTAAGGGGTAGCACTGTTAGCCTAATGGAATGAGACATTGCACAGTCATGGTTAAAAAAATGAAAAAAAAAATAAAAAAAAATATAATAAAACGGGAAAAGAGCAAAAAGCCCCCGTGATGAAAAGTAAAGCATAAGTATCCCGGATTGGACTCTTGAACTTGGTGGATGTTTGACTTTAGTTGGATCTAGCTTGTTCGTGAATTTTGTGAATTTGCACTGTATGATGCCTTCGAAGATATCTATTATGTCTTAAATTTGACTTTGTATAAGTTAACATTGTTGTGGACCACACACGCACTATATCAGTGATAACAGTCTAAGATTTGATGATTGATTGGGAAATTACTGATTTGTTTAAATATGATGTATTATCATGTTTACTTGATTTCTCTAAGGCCGGTTAAATAGACTTGTTTCTGTCATTACTGTTGGATTCATAGGCATATAGATTAGTTTCATTACATTGCATTGCATAACATTTTTGTGTTTTTGCTTGAGGACAAGCAAAGGTTTAAGTTTGGGGGTATTTGATGAGTGAGTTTTATACACATGAATTGGATACATTCTAGCTTAATTTATTGTTGTTCTCAAGTCTTTTAGGATGTTTTTATGTGTTTGTGTCTATTCATGCATGTTTTATATTGTTTTGTAGGAATTGAGACAAAAGTTACTTGGATCGATGTTTGGGGTGACTAGATTCGCGTTTTCGGCTTGCTATTTACACAGCAGTCACTTTAGAGCCAATTTGACTATAGATCCGGATATTATTTCGCGAAACTTCAAGAATGAAAGTTGTAGATCTACTTTTCCGATTTCCAGAACATCTTGAATCATCTAAATCGGAGTTCGGACGAAGAAGTTATGGCCATTTTCCCAAAGGACGTCGGAGCAGAAAATGTTGGACAAAGGAGCAAGCGCCTAGGCGGTCCAGCCAAGGCCAAATCAAGCGCCTAGGCGCTCAAAGTCAATAACTATTCTTATGACCAAGTGCCTAGGCGTTTGAAAATAGCCTATGATGAGCGCCTAGGCGCTCTAGTGCGTAAAGATGTGCGTTTTTCTGCTGTCAAGTGGGTTTTTGAAGCCAAAGAGGAGTCTGAATGAGGGCTGAGACCAATACAAATAGGAGAGGACTCTAAAAAAGGGGAAAAAGGAATTTTGCAAGCAAGCAATCAATTTTTTAAGAGATTTACAGAGAGACACAAGGAAAAAATTACGAAGAAAAATCTCAGTTTTTCTAGCAAGCATAGGAGGAGTATTTCAAGGTGATTTTCAAGACGATTGCGATTCTAGGCTACGTGAGGGGTGTTTTTCAATATTCTTCATTTTAGTTTATTATTTGTAATTGAAAAGATAATTTCCATGAATTATTCAGTGTTTATTTCGTTTATTATGAACTAAATCACTTTTTAGGCTTATGATGGATCTTTTAAGTGAATCTATGGTTTTGTAAACTTTGATTTCCAATTTAATAAGCTATTTCCAGTTTATCTATATTAATTTGTGCTTGAATCTACGAATTGCCTGATCAACAATTCTTTGTGGATTTGGATGGAATCGAGAGAGGATATTCAAATCTAGACCTAGTTGATATAGCATGTGTTCAGGATTTTGTTAATAGCTTAAACTTGATGAGTGTTAAGGTAGAGATATGGTTGACATCGCATGTAATCGTATAGAGAACTTATTCTTCAACCTTCTTCAATTGTAATTCACATAGAGATATAGTGAGTTAGTTGCTTAAGGTGTTTAACGGATTTCTATCTTAATTGTGGATTGACGTTAATATGGTATTAGTGCATCGAGAGGTGGTTAATACTACGTTCGTGTTCTTGATTAATAAACTGGAATAGTGAGTTGAATTAGAATAAAAGTGTTAAAATCAGAGTGAAGCTTAGGGTGAAATCATAAGTCTAATTCTCCATTAATTGTTTGAAATTCTAGATTTTGATATTTGTGATTGGTTTGTGATAGTTTAATTACTTTTTAATTTAGAATAATTATTTTTAATCATTGAATTTGATTTGTTTAATAAAATTAGGGTTAATAGAAGATTGGTAATTGTAAGTTGAGATTTTTGCTAATAAGTCTCTGTGGGAACGATACTCTACGCATCACTTTATTACTTGTTGACCACGTATACTTGCGTGTTATGCGTAACTAGATTTTACCCAACACCTACCCCCAGAGCATGAAATTGAATTTTGTATCGACCTTGAACCCGGTACAAAATCTATTTCCAAAGCCCCATATCGAATGTCTCCTATTGAACTTCAGGAGTTAAAGACCTAACTGCAGGAATTGTTAGACATCGATTTCATTCGTCCTAGTATTTCTCCTTCGGGTGCTCCTGTCCTATTCGTGAAAAAGAAAGATGGGATTATGCGACTTTGTATTAATTATCGGGAGTTAAACCATGTCACTGTCAAAAATAGATATCCATTGCCTCGCATTGATGACATGTTTGACCAGTTGCAAGGCGCCAAATTCTTTTCAAAAATCGATCTTCGTTCCGGATATCATCAGTTAAAGATTAAAACTGATGACATTCCAAAGACGGCTTTCAGAACTCGGTACGGGCATTACGAATTCCTAGTCATGTCCTTTGGATTGACTAATGCTCCTGCTGCCTTCATGGATATGATGAATCGAGTATTCAAGGAATATTTGGATCACTTTGTGGTCGTCTTTATTGATGACATCCTCATATATTCCAAAAGTCATGAAGATCATGAGCAACACTTGAGGCTGATACTCCAAAAGCTTCGTGAAAACAAACTTTATGCCAAGTTGAAAATATGCGAGTTATGGCTTGAGGAAGTAGCATTCTGTTAGTTCCCGGAGTCACAATAGATATCTAGAAGAGGGGTTGAATATATAATTAAAAACTTTTCTTTTAAACTTGTTAGTATAATGGTGATTAATGCACAGCGAAATAAGTATTTGATAAACCTTCTTTTAGATATCTTGAATTAATGAGAGTGAGGCCGTTATGACAGTTATAGGAGTTATAACAGTTATAATGGACATATCAGTTTTAAGTGGTTCAGAGCACTTAAAGCTCCTAATCCACTATTCTACTCCTTGAGTAGGAAATCCACTAAGGATGTCTGTTACACTTTTTAAATCTCACAGATTCCTTCTAGACTAGCAGTCTAGGCAATTCTTAGTTCACTCTTGAACTCTTCAAGTCCAGCAGACTTGGTTCTTCATAGTTCACTTAGAACTCTTCAAGTCCTTCAGACTTGGAACTCTCACTTCAGTTAATTAGTTGTTGTTGAGATCGTGATTGGTGCTACTCAGTTGCTATTAAGCACTTGTTCGAAGGAACTGAGTAGCTGAGCAAGCTTTCTCTTTTTCTCAGTTCGTAGAGTTGAGCGTTGAGTGTTCTTGTGCGTTTTTGTTCAATGCTTGCTTACTTCTCTCATCTATCTGTGTTCTGTATATATGTGATCTTTTTAAATCTATCCGTTGAAGTCATCTGATGAGGCATTAAATGTGTTTGACATTTCTGAGCTTTGATGGAGACTTTTCTGTACATCTTCTAAATTGCAATCTGGCCCACTGACACAGCAGACTGCTTTCTCACCTAACACCTGAAAAGGTGTTTTCCTCTGCCCAACGGTCCTTTTCTTAGATTCTTGAATACGTTCATTTTGATCAATACTAAGGATATCTTTTGTACCGTTGGGACTGGTGAGTGCTTCTCATTCAACCATCCATGTTTTTCGACCGATGTCCGCTTTGGTGAGAGGTATGGCTTGCCAAGGTTGGGGGGCATTCAACTCAAGGAATTACGTATGTGAACACGAGTCTTGATTCAGCCTTATACGGAGAGGGCTATTATCCCAGGTTAGTCTGCTAAGTCTGCTCCGGAGGAACTATCCGATACAACAGACGCATTCCCATCTAACTCGTAAGGTTTAGAGTCTTTGGCGAGATTCGGAGAAGGATTCCACTTTGTCTTTCTTTATTAACTTTCACTTCTTTCAGAATGGTATGCTTTGGACTTCTTTCGTTGTACGCTTTGTCTCTCTCTTGGCCTTCTACCCTTCTCGCTCCCCACAAGTGAATGAACTGAAACAACACTACTGATTTGGGAAGCTCCTTGCCGCCAATCGCTCTCAATAGCCTCTCTGTCGAAGCTTGTCTCTTGATCCAATGCTCAATCTTTCGCTCAAATGGCCAATAAATCTTCAAGCTGTTCCCAACAGATCTTGTGAGGCAAACCCTCGATGAAGCACTGCATCATTCTAGCTTCAAAGAAAGAGAAAGACAGCGAAGTGGGATGATTTCTCAAGCTTAGGACTTTGATTAATGGGCACATACCATCCTTCGAAGAGTTTACATTAAACAGGGATTCAACAGACTTGACTAAAACTGGTTCAGATAGAACACTGACAGACTTCAGCTGAGGAAGAGAAGACCAACGTTCAAAACCCATTCCACATTTGTTGGAATTTGTTTCCAAACAAAAGATAGGGCTCGAAGTTTCTGACACAAGACAGATGATATTCTACGATGCATATCGTGATGTTTTGTCATACTTGAGCTTGGTCTGAATAGAACACTACGATTTCTTTCAAGGGTTTTCATGCTACGATCTTTCCACACTACGATCTTTGCTTGCTTGTCTTGCAGACTCTACATTTTCGAGAGCATACTATGATCTCTGAGTTAGCTTCGGCAAATGTCTGGACAACTCTACGATTTTTGGAGAGGCACTTTAAGGTAGATACACTACGATCATCTCAGCTCTACGATCCTACCTTAGCTTCTGCATTCTGTTGATCATCTGGATAGACTACGATTCTCTTCAAGGCCTATCTATTTCTTTCTAGTCATAGATTAACCTAACATTTTTGATCTCTTTATCTATACAAGTGAACATTAAAGACAACGATTAACCTAACAATTTTGATCTATCACTAAGTCCTTGTACATATATTCCTTGAAAGACTTTACATATAATCATGAGCATTTACTTTAAAACATCAAATCAAAATATTCATTCTTCCAATAATCTCCCCCTATTTTATGTTGACATAACCAAGGAGATTTGTTGTCATGATTATTAAATTTTATATGCAGTTGCAGCAAGTAAACATGACTTAGTATTTCAGTGAGCAGCTGAAATTTCTAGAGAATAAGCATGAATTTATTGATGTATGAAGACAGATATTACATTTAATTTTGACTACATTAATATGACTTAAAATTCAACTTATCTTTATTTCTCTGGCCTTTTATTTCTTGGAGGATTTGCATATTCCTCAGTTCTCCTTTTTCTGCTTGTTTCATCTCTTCTGGCTAAATCTTCAAGCTCACTTGGGCTTAGTCTAGGATTGTGATCATGCCTATTCATGAATGCAGGATCTCCAATTGACATTCTTAGGCCTGTTGTTGTCACCTCATGAGAGCTGGTAGTTGGCCCTAGACTCCTTAATGGTTGAGCCATTAAAACTTCTTGCTGATTAGCTCGTTGGGTTTGATGGCTGGATCGTGGAGTCTACTGGTGGATTTTCCTTGCAGGAGGAGTCCTCGAGGATTGAGTTTGAAATTGACCTCTACCTCTGCCCTTGCCTCCCTGATCCTTTCCCTTTATTCTCCCCCTTTATGTCAGCATCAAGGGTTCGAATGTCTTCAGAGAGGCGAGTGACTCCTTGGACAAGCTCGTTAAGTCAACTCTGAGTTTGAGCAATGTCCTCGCAACTTTCTTGGATCAAAGCATCAGAACGAGTTTCACGTCGTTGAAGGATATTTAGGACAGTTTCATTCTGTTGCATTTGACCCATGGAAAAATCTTGAAATTCCTTTACTGCAGTTTGAAGACTTTTGATGCTCTTTATCATTAGATCGTTCTGAGATTCTTGATTCTTCTGTAAGATCAAGACAGCATCTCGATGCTTTTTAGCTGCGAGAAAGTGAATGTCATCCCTGTCTTTTATGCTTTGAAGCATTTCTTTGATGATCTCTTTAAGCGTTTTAGAGAGCTCAAAGCTTAGGAGCTTGGAAGATTAATTGCAGCATTGATCATTGATGTTAATCTCAGCTGAATAAGTGCAGTGTGATCTTCAAGACTCTTATCGAGTGCCTTGATCACTTTCGCAGACATTTCTGACACATCAGCCTTCGTGGACAATTTTGAAAGAATTTCATTCAGTTGGGGAATTTGTGAAGGAGGTGGTGCGTTCTTGAATTGATCTTGCAATGAATAGAGGGCAAGATCAAGATTGAAGTATTTGTTGCTGGATGAAGAGGGAATATCTGATGCAGGGGCCTTGGTTTGGATGTTTAAGTTCGGTGACTCTACGATTTGAGGTGAAGACTCTACAATGGGGCTAGAATCAGTGATCGTAGAGATGATAGGATGTGGGAGCATTATGAAGTTAATCTTATTTGGTTCCTCAGTTACAGAATTTTTGGATTCTGCAACTGGAAATTGGTTTAGTGGATGAAGAATTACTTCCAACCATCGTGGGAATTCATAAAACTGATTAAATGAGGATGATGGCAAGTGATTAACTCCGAAGAGGGTTGGGATAGACAATACCTCAGGTTTATTCTTTGAGGAAGAGTTGTTTGCGAGTAACTTCTTGGAAAAGTTGAATCTTCCTAGGAATCCATTAGCTAGCACTGAGATGGCCGGATACTCTTTGAAGCTCCAAAACATGTGACTCCAAAAGTTTAGAATTTGAGCTTGATGGAAAGGCATCATAGGTAGATATGCAAACAGTTTCTCATAGTTGGGTCTTCTGTACCCATGAATGCCCACAGCTATAATCTCGACCTCGTCCCCTTCATCATCTTCTCTTCTTTCGTTGGAGGATTCCATTATCTCAATGGCCTCATAATGTTCTTGCACTAGTTCTTCTTCATTTCTTGCAGGGACCTCCTTTTCTGTCATAGAGATGTCATAAGCCTTCCCCTGAACTTGATCATCTTCTTGTACTATCAATAGCTCCCCCTCAACTGGAGCACTTTCTAGGATGGGAGCTTCAGGCATCTCCCCCTCAGCAGGTGTATTCTCTATTAAATCTTCAGGTGTCTCCCCCTCAGTTTAAGCTTTGACTTGTTGGCTTTCATTTGCTGGTTCTTTTTCAGTAACCAATTCTTTGTCTTCCCTCTTTAGTTTTTCTTCATTGACAAGAATATATTTCTTGACCAGTTTTTTTCTTGATTTTCTAGGCCGAGCCACGACCTCAGGACTTTTTTGGACTTTAGTTTTGTCCTGCTGATCAACCAAAATGTTTGATTCAGCTACTTCATTACTTGATGTTTTTGGTCTGGTCTCTGTGATCGGTAGAGACTCTATGATCGAAGAGATTGATGGCTGTTTGGACTTGTGGCTAATTTTATTCTTCTTCAACAGCTGAGATATGGTAGCTCTATCTACTTCTTCCTCAGCCTGCTGTTGCTTTCTTCTTAGGATCCTCGGAGTCTCAATGTCTGAGGACTCTACAGGCTTATCGGTAGTGGATCCTTGAGGCTCTTCTGTAGTTCTGGCTTTCAGCTTTCTTTTGCCCTTACTTTTTCTGATCAAAGCAATGGGTTCTTCCTTGTTAGCTTCTTCTTCTTCTTCTTCTTCAGTTTCTCTGACAACTAACATATTTCCTGGCACTCCTGATTCCTTTATTTCACCAGTTCTTCCACTGGATTTAGACATCATCCGCACATTTTCAGCTGGATTCCTTTTCCAATTTTTGAATAACTGTTGGGTCATTCGCCGATTTGGATAAATGACTTCTCCTTCGTCGTCCTCAATCTTGTCACCCAAAGTAGCTTGTAGGATGATGTTTATAAATCGCCCATTGAGCATCTTTTGAGAGCTCTTTGTCTTCTTTGAGTTGATTAACCACTTCCAAATCCATTCAAGTAATAAAGCCCCATAGTTAAGTTGTATTTCATAACATATGACAGTCATGATCTTGAGTTGTACCTCATTTATAGAGTCATGACCAGAGCTCTTGCGACATATACATTTTCCAATAATATCAGCTCGAAATTCATACCTCTGTGGAAACTCCTTCTTCTTATATCCTATAACAGATGGTGATTTCTTGTGATGCATCTTTTTGAGTTCCTTATAGAAGTCTATGCCATCTATGGACGGATACCCTTTAGGTTTGAGACCTAGGGCTAGATTGATGTCCTCAGCCTTTAATCTGATTTCTACGTTCCTAACTTTTACAGTGATGGTGTTGTTTTTAAATACACCATTATTGTAGAATTCTTTTACCAGCTTCGGGTAGATCAATGTGTTTGTACCCAAAGCTTCTTCGAGACCCGCCTTCTTTAGTAATGACAAAGTCTAATGAAATTGGGGTTCAGCAGTCTTGAACACGTCAAACCAGAGTCTGTAGCCAGAGATAACGTTGGAGGTTGCCATTGATTTCTTTGCAGAGTGTATGATTGATTGAGCTTGATAGATTAGGGTTTTTTTTACAGAGATAAGGAGAGAGATAAGCTTTTAAACTTTTGATTTTCAAAAAGGCACTTTTAAATGGTACAATTAACTTCCCTCTCTCCATTTTACTTAGTGGGACAGGTGTCAAATTTTGCTTGGCTCTACGAATTTAACTGAGAAGGATTGTACTGAATTGCCCTTGACTTCTTCTTGGCAAATATGTTCTTCGGGAGGACTACGATCGTTGAGGTGGTCCTTAGAGTCTTCAAGTCTGTTCTAGCATCGTTGAGTCTGTTCAGCAGTTTTTATGTCTAAGCTGCAATCGTTGAGTCTAACATGTGATCGTTGAGCCTAAATATCAATCGTCGAGTCTGACCGAGTCCTTGTGATGAATCTTTTGACTTAGCATTCTTCTTGGTTTAAGATAGCTCAGGAAGGGCCAACCTCATTGAATGAATCAAGGGTTAGGTTTGTCTCTGAGGCTCTTATCAGAGAGATTGCTTTATTTTGTACTTGATCATCATAGAGTGCTCCTTTGGTTTTGTTGATGAAGCTATGCTATCGTTAAGTCTGTATTGCGATTGTTCTCTTATGACATTTCAGCTCTATGATCGTGGACTTCATTTCATCATGTCTATGATTTCGAATATAGCCTTTAAAACTGCATGGTTAGCATAAACTAGAGCATATTTCATGGTTGCAAGTTAAGCATGCCTAGCTCACTTATTAACTTGTTAAATCTAGATTCATCTAGAGGTTTTGTAAAAACATCAGCAAGTTAATTTTCAGTATGAATATATTGTAAAGATATAGTTCCATTTTGCACATGATCCCTAATGAAATGATACCTTATTTCTATATGCTTAGTCATAGAATGCATGACAGGATTATGAGTTATAACAATTGCACTTGTGTTATCATAGTGAATAGGTATGGATTTAAATTCAAACCCATAATCTGCTAGTTGATTTTTCATCCATAAGATCTGAACACAGCAACTGCTAGCAACAATGTATTCAGCTTCTACAGTTGAAGTAAATACTGAATTTTGCTTCTTGCTAAACCAGGACACAAGTTTATTTTTTAGCAATTGACAGGTGCCACTTGTACTTTTTCTATCAATTTTGCAGCCTGTAAAATTAGCATCTGTGTATCTTGTTAGCTCAAATGAGGTCTCCTTGGGATACCAATGCCCCAAGTGGGGTGTACCTTTGAGATACCTGAAAATCCTCTTTACAGCAGTTAAATGAGATTATTTAGGACTAGCCTAAAATCTAGCACAAATGCATGTTGCAAATATTATATCTGGTCTACTGGCAATTAGATATAAAAGAGAGCCAATCATATCTCTGTATTAAGTTATATCAATACTTTTACCTTTTTCATCTTTGTCGAGCTTGGTTGCAGGAGCAATTGAGGTTTTCATGGGAGATACTGACTCCATGCCATACTTCTTAAGTAAGTCTTTAATGTACTTGGCTTGGTTGATGAAGATTCCTTCATCAGTATGCTTTACTTGCAGTCCAAGGAAGAAGTTCAGCTCATCCATCATGCTCATTTCAAACTTGATCTACATAAGCTTGGAGAATCCCTTGCATAGCTTTTCATCAGTAGATCCAAAGATAATATCATCAACATATATTTGAACTAATAGGACTTTGTCTTTATGCTTTCTAAGAAATAGTGTGGTATCTACTCTGCTTCTAGTGAATCCATTTTCAATAAGAAAGCTAGTTAGTGTTTCATACCATGCTCTAGGTGCTTATTTAAGACCATATAAGGCTTTGTCTAATCTAAAGACATAACTAGAAAGAGATGGATTGATGAAACCTGGAGGCTGCTCTATATAGACTTCTTCTTGAAGTTCACCATTCAAAAATGCACTTTTGACATCCATTTGAAGACCTTAAATTTCATGTGAACAGCAAAGGCAAGAAATATTCTGATGGCTTCTAGTCTGGTAACAGGTGTAAATATCTCATTATAGTCAATTCCTTCTTCCTGAGAGTAACCTTTGGCCACTAGTCTAGCCTAATTCCTGGTTATCACTCCATCTTCATCCATCTTGTTTCTGAAAACCCCCTTGGTTCCAATGATAGGATGGTTCTTTGGTCTTGGAACCAATCTCCAAAATTTGTTTCTTTCGAACTGATTAAGTTCTTCTTGCATGGCCTCTATCCAGCTGGAGTCTTCCATAGCATCCTCAATTTTCTTTGGTTCCATTTGTGATAGGAAGCTTAGATAAAAGCATTCATTTTGGGTGACAGCTCTTGTTTTGACTCTTGCACTCGGATCTTCAATGATTAGATCTTGAGTGTGATCTCTTTCCCATCTGCTTCCTGTTGGGACATCTATTCTTATGCCTTCTTGTCTTAGATCTTCAAGATCTATTTCTTTTTCTTGGTGTGAAGGTTCGTCGTCTGGCATAGGTCTCTCTACAATCTCATTTCTTTGCTCAACGATTTCACTGTCTGGTACTAAGATCGTAGTGTTGAGCTCGACGACCTCGTTCATAGCGTCTGAACTGTTGGTCATAGTGTCTTGGGACACTGTTTTGTCTAAGTCTGTCTCATCAAAGATGATGTGAATTGAAATTTCAACACTCAGTGTCTTCTTGTTGAACACTCTGTAGGCCTTACTGTCTGTGGCATATCCAAGAAAGATTCCTTCGTCTGACTTTGGTTGAAACTTTTTTAAGTATTGCTTTCCATTGTTGAGAATGTAGCATGCACAGCTGAAGACATGAAAGTAGCTGACAGTTGGCTTTTTTCCTTTCCACAGTTCATAAGGAGTTTTTTTAATCGTAGTGTGTATGAGTGATCTGTTCTGAGTGTAGCATGCAGTGTTGACAGCTTCTTCCCAGAAGTATCCAAGCAGATGGCCTGCTACTAGCAGATTTCTTCCAGCTTCTATCAATGTTCTGTTCTTTCTCTCAGCTACTCCATTTTGTTGGGGAGTTCGTGGAGCTTAGAAGTTGTGACTAATGCCATTGTCTGTGAAGAACTGATCTATTTCTAAGAAATCGAATTCTCTACCATGATCACTTCTTATGGCCTTGATTTTCTCTCCTTTCTCATTCATCACCAGTTTGAACATCTTGATCAGTTGGGAGCTTGTTTCATCCTTTGAGGATAGAAAGAACACCCATGTAAATCTGGTGTAGTCATCGACTACGACCAGAGAGTATCTCTTTCCCCCAAGGCTCATTTTTGAAATTGGCCCAAAAAAGATCCATAATTAGCAATTTCAGAGGCTTGCCAATTGAGTTGATGATTTTGCTCTTGAATGAGCTTCTGGTCTGCTTTCCAAGTTGACAGGCATTGCACGTCCTTTCTTTAACGAAGTTAAACTTGGGTAAGCCTGCAACTAGATCTTTTGAAGCTAATTTGGACATGCTTTTGAAGTTGAGATGAGATAATCTTCGATGCCATAACCAGCTCATTTCTTTAGATGCTTTAACCAAAAAACATATAGTATCTTCTGAGCTTAATTTTCCAAGGTTTACTATGTAGACATTTCCTTCTCTTGTTTCGATTAACTTTACAGCAGATGTCTTCAGATCTCGGACTTAACATTGATTGTTGAGAAATGTTACTTGATGAACCTTGTCACAGAGTTGGCTAATGCTTAGAAGGTTGTGTTGTAGTCCTTCCACATAGGCCATTTTGCTGAAGGATACTGCACCATTTCCAGCTGAGCCATAGCCTCTTGTCTTGCCAGAGCCGTTGTCTCCAAAGATGGCCGAAGGACCCTTCTTCTCTATGTAGTCAGACATAAGGGCTTTGTTCCCTGTCATGTGCATTGAGCATCCACTGTCCAGATACCAGGTTGTGATCGTGGAGCTCGTTTCCTATAATAACATTAAACCTTTATTTTGGTACCCATACTTGCATGGGTCCTACATTGTTAGTGCCCTTGGGGACCCAAATCTGCTTGATTTTGGGTCTCACATGCATGGAATTGTAATAACATTTTGCAGCCTTGTGGCCAGTTCTGTAGCACACAAAACATTTGATATGATGCATGTTTGTGTGTGTGTGAAAGGTCTTCCTCCATTTGGACTTTTGTGGGTTATTGGTCATCCTCCTGTTAAGCTGATATTCCTTCTTCCACGTGTTCTCGTGTTTCATGATTTATGAGGAATATGTCTTACTTCTATTGTACCTTCCAGGTTGGTTCGTAGAGTTGATCTCATTGAACTCTATGATCCTTTAAGGTTGGTGAGTAGCAGCTGGGTTACTCTTCTCTTTTCTGAAACCCAGACCGGCACGAGATCCCTTGCTCCTGGGAATATGAATTGACTCAGCTGAGCAGGGTTTGACAGGCTCAACCTTCTGTGAGGATTTCACAAATATAATGCCTCTACTAAAACCTGAGGCATTACTAATGTTAATTTCCTTTGCTTTTTCCACACATGACTCTGAGGTAGATTCCCCAAAGCCTAGCCCTATTCTATCAGAGACACTTCTCTGGTTAGAGATTAAGGAGTCCATGGATGAAGAGGATTTATTCCATGTAGAGATTGTATTTTCTAGATCCTCAATCTTAGAGGTTAGACTTGACTCTCTCTTTGCACTGAGCTCATTTGTTTGTCTCAATAGCTTATTCTCAGCTTCAAACTTGGAGAGAGAATTAGTACTTAGAAGGGCTGTTTTCAGTTATTCTTGAACCTTTTCTTTCTCCTTTTTGATGAAGTGAATAATCCTTAGACAGAACTCTAAACCACTTTATGTATTGATGCAGATTAGATGTTATACCATGCAGTGAAGTTCTTAGGTCATCAATATCTATATTATGAGAGTTGAAGTCAAATACCTCATCGATACTTACTTCATGTATGTTGGAGTTCTGTTTGTCTCTTGCATTTTTGGCCTTCAGGCAAAGATTTGCCATTTGAGGATCTTCATCATCTCCAGATTCTGGAGTTGAGTCATTGTCTGAGTCACTCCACGATCCTCCAGCTACAAGGCCTTTATCTTTCTTTTGAGGCCTCTTATGGCCTTTGTATTCCTTCTTTGATTGTGATTTCTTCTTGAGTTCTTCTCTGAGAGGTTTGTTGCAATTGGCAATGAAGTGACCAGGTTTTTTGCAATTGTAGCATAGGTCATTCATTTACTCCTGACTGCTGTAGTTGCTGACTTTCTTTGGCTTGCTGCTTTTGCCTTGTCGCATGAACCTTCTTAGTCTTTTCACCAGCATTGCAAGGTCCTCATCGTCATCTTCATCATAGTCAGAATCAATTTCAGTGCTGACTTTAGAGGTGTTTTCAGTTGCTTTGAGAGCAACACCTTTATCCTTCTTTCTTCCTTCAGACAAGGTTTCTGCTCGTTGAGTTAGCTCCAATTCGTATGTGAGAAGGTTGCCATACAACTGTTAAATAGTCATTTCATGTAAATTCTTTGACTCTCTACTTGCAGTGGTTTTGGTATCCCACTTACTTGGTAAGGCTCTCATGAACTTTATGATTAGATCTTTGTTTGGATAGATCTTTCCATAGGCTCGTAGAGAGTTGAGCAGAACATTAAATCTCTCATAGGTGGCAGTGCCATTCTTTCCTTGAACGTGACCAAACATCTCATATTGCTGAGTCAAGAGAGATTGTTTGTTTTCTCTGACTTCTTTTGTTACTTCATGCATAACGAGTAATGTTTCCCAAACT
The DNA here is from genome assembly GCA_020205505.1 of Panax japonicus. Lineage (NCBI taxonomy): Eukaryota > Viridiplantae > Streptophyta > Magnoliopsida > Apiales > Araliaceae > Panax > Panax japonicus. The sequence continues at coordinate 65,977,199 of CM035110.1, forward strand.
TCCTTTGTTGTTTTGCTGTTAACCATATTTTCAAACAAATCATCTTCTAAGGATTGGAATTAGATGTTCTTGGCCTTTTTGTCGAGTTGAACAACTCTCTTCTCATTTTCTGTCCATTCTTCTTTGACCTTGATCTGTATTCTTTTTGGGTCATCTGTAGTTGGTTCAAGCTTTGTGGGAACATAGGGCCCATTCTGAGCAGTTTCAAATAGATCTTTATCTATTGAATCCATGTAAGCTTACATCCTAACCTTCCAGTTAGTAAGTTTATCTTTGTTGCACATAGGTGGTTTGCTGCCTCCTCCAGTCTTTGATTCGCTAGGTAAGTGTGCCATTGGATCTACTCAAGCTTTGTAGGCTATCTTATAGAACCTGTTCTGATACCAATTGTTAGTTCCCGGAGGCACAATAGATATCTAGAAGAGGGGTTAAATAGATAATTAAAAACTTTTCTTTTAAACTAGTTAGTATAATGGTGATTAATGCACAGCGGAATGAGTATTTAATAAATCTTCTTTTAGATATATTGAATTAATGAGAGTGAGGCAGTTATGACAGTTATAGTAGTTATAATGGACACAGCAGTTGATAGGTATCATTGTAAGGTGCTATCTAGGTTAAGGGATAGAAGTCACAGTTGGTATCAATGTGACGTACTATCCAAGTCTTGGATGTGAGTAACAGTTTTGAATGATATTTTTATCATTAATAAATCTCTTGACGTATTCCTGAAGACTTCTTAGCTTACCACAGAGCGTGAAATCGAATTTGGTATTGACACCAGTACAAAACCCATTTCTTAAACCCTCAAATATTTTCTTCACCTAAAACGAACGTATAACGTGCCAAAGACGTTGACTCGAGCTGTTGAAGATTACGATCGTACCATGCAATATTATCGTGGGAAAGTGAACATGGTAGTTGACGTGTGAGTAGAAGATCGTATGCGTTTACAAGTGCGAATATACGAACTCACGTGAAGATAACGAATATACGAGTAAAATTGACTTTAATCGATAAAGTTAAATACGTTCAAGCTACACACTCGGAGCTGAAGAATGTGAAGAATTAAGAAGGTTCAAGAGGGCGTTATTTTAGAAGCAAGAATTGACGAATAGAGGAAGTCTAAACGCTTGATTTTATTGGCCCATTTGAAATCCTTGATTGAGTAGGAACTGTGACTTATAGACTCGTTTTACCGCCAAATATATTGCGTGTTCATAACGTTTTTTTTTCGTATCGATGTTACGTAAATATGTGGACGACCCGAACCACATTATTAATTTAGAACCGGATGAGATAACGGATGATTTAACGTTTGAAGAGATACGTGTTACAATCTTGGATAAGAAGAATCGTATTCAACACTCAAAGGTTATATCTCAAGAGTTAGAATTTGAAGTGAAGTCAAGGTATCCTCACCTGTTTGGCATACCAGGTACGTACGTAAATTTCGAGGGCGAAATTCCATAAGGAGGGGAGATTGTAAAACCCCAGATTTTATGAATAAAGAATTAATTTTCTCGAAATAATTTTTTTATATTATGGTGTGAATTTGAGATAATATTATAGTTGTGGGTAGTATTTATAAATTTTGCAAAGTATGCAAGTTGTTATATTATATTCGATTGGTCAGGGAATATTCTTTGTGTCAGAAAATATTCGTACGACAATACAATTATTGGTGGACCCCACAACAGAATTATTGTCGGATTGAGAAAACGACAAAAATATTTTTTTGAAAATAACGGCGGAAGTTTTACCGTTGATACTGTTGAACTACTGGGTAGTAAAAGTACAGTAATACGCGTTGTTGCATAGTAGCACACGGTATTGATTATTGATATTTATGTAAGAAGTCGCTCAGTTTGACTCAATTATTGTCGATTATTAATATGAATTATTATAGCGATATTGACGTTTTGTTTTATTCGTATTATTAACGTAATAAAACGAAAACATCTTTTTATATAAAACAGAATACTTTATTAAAGTTATTTTATAAATAGAATATATTATATTTTATTATGCATAGTGTTGCATAGTGTTTTGCATAGTGTTACATAGTGTTTGCATAGTAAAAATCTTTTTATATAAATAGAATATATTATATTTTATTTAAAAGATTTTTCTTTAAATATGGACCGTCAGATTAAAGTAAATCAATCTGGACCGTTCATGGATTAGTTACTATGCATTCCATTTTCCTATAAATAGAAGCTCATTCCTTCATTATTTTCTTACGAATTCACTGAACTCTAGAGAGAGAAACTATAGAGAGATAGAAGAAAAGCTTTCTGCTACTTAACTTTTCTTTTCCCGTATCCAGTTTCTGTTACGGTAAGGGGTGTTATTCTTTCTTATTCATGAAGAGAACTGTTGTTATTCCATTTCTTATTATTCTGTTGGAATAACCTGTATACGCGGTCTACCCTATACTTGGTGACATTCTTCTATTATTCTGTTGGAACATCCTGTCTGTGTGTTTTACACCGGACCTGGTTCCGTCTTTATTATCATTCTGTTGGAACATCCTGTCTGTGTGTTTTACACCGGACCTGGTTCCGTCTTTATTATTATTCCGTTGGAACATCCTGTCTGTGTGTTTTACACCGGACCTGGTTCCGTCTTTATTATTCTGTTGGAACATCCTGTCGGTGTGAATTTCACCTGACCTGGTTCCATTATTATTATTCTATTGGAATAACCTGTCTGTGCGGTCTATCGCATGCATGGTGATTTCTTTTGTTATTCCATTCTTTATTATACTCAGTTGGATAAAACTTTGATTTCCATACTCCATGAAATTAATGGAATATCCTTGACATTTGCGCTTCATCTAGTATCCTTTCATGGAAATATTCTTCTGATCATTCTTGAATTTTACACCACAAAACAGTATCGTGTGGACAATTTGGACGTTATTGGTTCATGGACAAATTAATTCTTGAACTTGTTTTATTAAATTCTTATATCATTGTCATCATCCTCATGTTTATGTTATGTTGAAAGTCATCTGTGGCCTGTAGTGCATAGATGGACTTGGTATGATTATGACCAGGGATTATGCGGTGTAATCATGACCGTAATATTACAAATGATGTGGAAAAAGTCCTCATTGGCCCGTAGTGCATTGATGGACAGTTTTTGGTATGATTATGGCTATGGATTCTCTTCGGCCGTAGTGCAAAGATAATTGTTTTATGGCATGATCAGGACCGTTGATGAAAACACGATTATCTTTGGCCCGTAGTGCATGGATAATTCGTGGTCGTGATACTAAAGAATATCCTTGGCCTGTAGTGCAGGGATGATTTAATGATGTGGATTATTTATTGAGCTGAGTCTCAGCGATAAAAGTGATGAAAAACTTTTTAAATCATAAAAGATAGTAGATTCAATTCTCTCTACTTGACTCTTTTAATGGATTGCTTATTCCGCTGCAGTTAAACTTGATGTCTATTATATTTTATCAGTTTAACATTGTTGGAGACTAATGATAATTTATTCTGCATTATCTTAGTCATAATATTTCTTACTGGGCTAGTTGAGCTCACCCTTTCTTTCACTGTTCTCTTCAGGAAATGAGAACATAGCAGGGACTAGTCGGGGAATAGAGTGACGGTCCAGAGGATAGCATTAGTAGTCCTCACTATTCTGAGAAATAGTGTATTAATAATTGTAATGAGGACTCCTTTTGAGTTTGTATGATCTCTAGTAGACAATTATTGTATTCAAACTCACAGTTGTATTTTGTCGTATTATACACGACAGTGGTATTAGTAAGTTGTATTTGAATTCTGTACCATGTATCTGACGACTCAAGATGGGTGATGTATACCTAATTTTGGGGGCGTCACAGTTGGTATCAGAGCTTAGGGATATGATCCCTGGCTAAGATGTGAGACTAGAACTAGGAGGGGAGAGACGGGGAATTCCTTCGCTAGTATGACCTACTTAAATTTATTTTATATTTAAATTAGTTGGTCAAAGTTTAGAGATATTATGTTACATGACAATTAATCTTTTTTTTGTGGCAGTGTTTGAAAATGGCATCCGAGAATGTTGAGATTATCAATGGAGCACAGGAGACCGTTGAGTCTCCACAGATCAATAATCAGGATAATGTGCAACTAGAGGACAATACTCCTCATGAACATAATAACACCGATGAAATGGTGAATGATGGGATGGTCAGAGACTTTATGCAATTCATGCGACAACAGGCTAAGGCAGCTCCTGTCCAAAATGCAGGTAGAAATACTGATAACTCTCGGACGGTCACCGCTAAGCAGTTTAAGGAGTAATTCATGCAACAACGGGAGAAGGCGGCTCCTGTTCATAATGCAGGAGAAAACAATGGTAACCCATGGTTGGTCACCGCTAAGCAATTCAAGGAGCTGGGACCACCAGAGTTTTTGGGAAAGCCAGAACCACTTAAGGCGGAGACGTGGTTAAAGCAGATCACCAAGATATTTGATGTCTTGGGATGCTCAGAGGAGCAAAAGGTTCCATTCGCCACCTTTATGTTGCGTGAAGAAGGAGATCATTGGTGGGAATCTGTAAAACGTACCCAGACTGACGCACTCAAGATGTCTTGGGAGAAGTTCCAAGAGCTGTTCAACGACAAGTACTTTCCCGAAAGTATTCGTCACATGAAAGAGGTAGAGTTTATCAAGCTGGAGCAAAATAATATGACCGTGTTGCAGTACGAGGCTAAGTTTGCGGAGTTGTCCCGGTTTGCATCCCATTTGGTCGATAATGAGGAGCGAATGGCGCGAATGTTTTTGCGAGGTTTGAAACCCGATATACGTCAATACCTCATTTCTCACAAACTTTGTTTATATTCAGATATTGTGAATAGGGCTCAGTTAGTGGAGCGCGATAATGAGTTATCACAACCAAAAGGTAATGACCAGCAACATGATAATAATCATACCGGTGGCAACGGCCATCAGAACAATGATAACCATCGCGGGGGAAATTATCATACCAAGAATGCTAACCACTTCGGTGGTAATCATGGCCAAAATAATAAGAATGGACATTTCAAGAAGAGAAGGTTCAACAATGACGTAAAGACGTCGGTACCAGCACCTGTTTTAAAGGAAGAAGAACGACCACTGGTCGTATGTTTCAAATGCGGACAGGAGGGACACATCCGTCCAAACTGTGCGCAGCAGTCCAAAGCATGCTTTAATTGCGGAAGAAAAGGTCACCTAGCTCGATTCTGTCGTATGATGAAGTCAATTCCAGCTGGGATAATGATGCCAAAGGATGTCCCAGACAAGCCAAAGCCGGTAGTTTAAGAGAGAGCGTTTTTTTTTTCTCTCGTGACGAGGAACCTGAATAAAATTATCACGGGATACACTACGATCATCTCAGCTCTACGATCCTGCCATAGCTTTTGCATTCTATTGATCTGCTTGATAGACTACGATTCTCTTCAAGGCATATCTATTTCTTTCTAGTCATAGATCAACCTAACATTTTTGATCTCTTTATCTATACAAGTGAACATTAAAGACTAAGATCAAGCTAACAATTTTGATCTATCGCTAAGTCCTTATACATATATTCCTTGAAGGACTTTACATATAATCATGAGCATTTACTTTAAAACATCAAATCAAAATATGCATTCTTCCAACACATTCCTTGGGCACGTAGTATCAAGTCATGGAATATCTGTTGACTCGGCAAAGATTAACGCTATTCAAAGCTGGGAGTAACCTAAATCAGTGATCGAAGTACGTAGCTTTCTCAGCTTAGCTGGTTATTATCGGAGATTCGTAGAAGGGTTTTCTTGAATCCCTACTCCATTAACTCAGCTAACTCGAAAAGATACAAAATTCAATTAGAGCAAGGAATGTGAGAAGAGTTTTCAAGAACTCAAGAGAAGACTCATTTCAACACCTGTTCTGATAATACCATCTGGCTCGGAGGGATTTGTCATTTACAGTGATGCTGCGGGCAAAGGTTTAGGATGTGTTCTCATGCAACATGGGAAAGTCATATCCTATGCCTCACGATAACTCAAAGAATATGAGAGGAATTATCTTAATCATGATCTAGTGTTGGCAGCAGTCGTTTTCGTACTAAAGATCTGGAGGCATTACCTGTATGGGGAGAAAGTGGAGATCTTTACGGACCATAAAAGCCTTAAATATTTCTTCACTCAAAAGGAACTCAACATGCGGAAAAGAAGTTGGCTTGAGCTGTTGAAAGATTATGATCATACCATTCAATACCACCCTAGAAAAGCGAACGTGGTAGCTGATGCATTGAGTAGAAGATCATATACATGTGCGAGTGCTTTATTGTTAACGAAAAGTCCCATTTTATATGACTTGCAAAGGATGGAGATAGAGTTAAAGACTCCAGGGACCCACGTGATGATGGACAATATACGAGTTGAACCGACTTTAATTGAAAAAGTTAAAGTTGCTCAAGCTACAGACCTAGAGTTGATACGTAAGAGGAAGAAAGTGCAAGAAGGTGTTATGCCGGAAGCAAGAATTGATGAAGAATGAATACTTCGAGTCAACTCCAGACTTTATGTTCCTAACGACCCTGATTTAAAGTATAAAATCATGATGGAGGCGCACAACACACCGTTTGCAATCCATCCTGGGAGTACCAAAATGTATCATGATCTTCGACATACATTTTGGTGGAGCAATATGAAGAGAGAGATAGTGGAGTATATCTCAAGGTGTTTAACTTGTCAACGAGTCATGGCGAAGCATTAAGTACCAAAAGGTCCATTGCAACCACTGAAATTCCAAAATGGAAGTGAGAGCGCATTACCATGGATTTCGTTACTGGTCTTCCCAAGGTTTCTCAAGGCATAAATGCAATTTGGGTCATTATTGATAGACTAACCAAGTCTGCTCATTTCTTACCGATACGAGAAACTTTTACACTTGAACGTCTTGCTCGTATGTACATAAACGAGATTTTAAGACTGCATGGTATGCCAATATCCATAGTTTCTGATCGAGACCCAAGATTTACTTCATGATTTTGGGTTAGTTTGCAGAAAGCTATGGGCACAGATTTATGATTTAGCTCGGCATATCATCCTCAGACGGACGGGCAGTCGGAGAGGACTATTCAAACTCTTGAAGATTTATTAAGACTATGTGTCCTTGACTTCAAGGGAAGTTGGGACAAGTTCTTACCATTGGTGGAGTTTTCCTACAATAATAGTTATCAAGCAAGTATTGGCATGGCTCCATTTGAGATGTTGTATGGAAGAAAGTGTCGTTCTCCAGTATGATGGGATGAGGTGGGTGAAGCAATGTTGTTGGGACCGAAGTTGGTACGTATGACTACGGAAAAGATCTAAACGATCCGACAACGTATAAAAATCTAACAAGATCGACAAAAGAGTTATGTTGATCTTCATTGAAAGGACGTGGAATTCTATATTGGAGATCACGTGTTGTTACGTGTTACTCAATGAAAAGGAGTTACGAGATTTGAAAAGAGAGGAAAGCTCAATCCTCAATTCATTGGCCCATTTTTAATCCTTGATCGAGTAGGAACTGTGGCCTATAGACTCGATTTATCGCCAAGTATGTCTCGTGTTCATAACATTTTTTACATATCCATGTTACGTAAATATGTGGAAGACCCGAACCACATTATTAAGTTAGAAACGGACGAAATAGCGGAAGATTTAATGTATGAAGAGGTTCCTGTTAAAATCCTGGATAAGAAGGAGCATATTCTACGCTCCAAGGTTATACCTCAAGTCAAAGTTTTGTGGAGAAACCACGATGTTGAGGAAATAACCTGGGAGTTAGAATCTGAAATGAAATCAAGGTATCCTCACCTCTTCGGCATACAAGGTACGTACCCTAATTTCGAGGGTGAAATTTCATAAGAAGAGGAGGTTGTAAGACCCAAACTTTTATGAATAAAGATGAATTTTCTATAAATATCATTTTTGAATATTATGGAGTGATTTTGATATAATGTTATAGTTGTGGGTATATTTATAAATTTTGCAAAGTACGCAAGTTGTTATATAATATTCGATTGGTTGGGGAATATTCGTTTTAACAGGGAATATTCGTACGACAGCACAATCATTGGTGGACCCCACAACGAAATTATTGTCGGAATAAGAAAACGACAAAAATATCTTTTTATGAAATAACGGCAGAAGTGTTACCGTTAACTGTTGAAACACCCGGTGTTAAAAGTACAGTAATACGCGTGGTTGCATAGTAGCACACAGTATTGATTATTAATGCTTACGTGAGAAGTCACTCAGTTTTGTTCAATTATTGCTACAGTAATTGTTACATAGTATCTCAAGTTATTTGATTCAATTATTGTCGATATTTTATATATTATTAAATCAATAATTGAGATGATAGAGTTATTAATATTATTTTTGCAATATTGATAATGTCTAAAAGTTCTGTCAATGAGAAGTTTGGTCACCTAATTGCGTGCCAATAGGGAGAAATCCTTATTGGAAAGCCCCCTCTTTCCAGGGAACGACCTGGTTGATAAATATTGTGAATTATAATAATGATGATAAATGTTGTTAAAAATATTGAGGTGATTTTTATGAAGTATTTGTTGTAAATATTGGCATATTATTTGAACCTCCATTTACCTATATTATGTTTATATTATGTTAAATGTCATTTGTGGCCTGTAATGCATAGATGGACTTGGTATGATTATGACCAGGGATTATTCGGTATAATCATGACCGTAATGTTACAAATGATGTGGTAAAAATCCTCATTAGCTCGTAGTGCATTGATGGAAAGTTATTAGCATGATAATGACCATTGAAGAAAACATGAATATTCTTGGTCCGTAGTGCATGAATAATTTGTGGTCGTGATACTAATGAATATCCTTAGCCATAGTGCAGGGATGATGTGAATTATTTATTAAGCTGAGTCTCAGCGATAAAAGTGATGAAAATTGTTTTAAATCATAGAAGATAGTATATTTTATTCTCTACTTGACTCTTCTAATGGATTATTTGTTCTGCTGCAGTTAAACTTGATGTTTGTTATATTTTATCAGTTTAACATTGTTGAAGGCTAAAGATAAATTATTCTGTATGAGCTTAGTCATAATATTTCTTACTGGACTAGTTGAGCTCACCCTTTTACTTTCATTGTTCTCTTCAGGAAATGAGAACGTACCAAGGACTAGTCGGGAAATGGAGTGACGGTTCAGATGTTTGCATTAGTAGTCCTCACTATTCTATGAAATAGTGTGATAATAAATGTATTGAGGACTTCCTTTGAGTTTGAATACTGTCTAGAAGACAATATTCGTATTAAAACTCTCAGTTTATGTTTTGTCGTATTATACACGACAGTTGTATTATTAAGTTGTATTTGAATTTTGTTCCATGTATTTGGCGACTCAAGATGAGTGATGTATGTGACGCCCCCAAAATAAGTCCATTCCATCCAACCCATTCTGAGTCGCCAAATACATAGTACAGAAATAACTACAACTTTATTATTACAACATATAAACTGTGAGTTTAAATACAGATATTGTCGTCTAGACAATATTCACACGTAAATAAATCCCCATCATAATTATTGATACATTATTTTACAAAAATGGTGAGGACTACTAAACAACTCTCTCTAGAACCTTCATTCCATACCCCGACTAGTACTCGCTACATTCTCGCCTCCTGAGAAGAAAAATGGAACAACAAGTAAAAGGGTGAGCTCAACTAGCCCAGTAAAGAATATTATGACTAAGATAATATACAATAAATTATCGTTAGTCTTCAACAAGGAAAAATCTAATAGAATACAATAGACAACCAGTTTTAAATCAACAACTGCAGCGGAAACAACAATTCATTAGAAGAGTTAAGTAGAGAATGCAAACTACTATCTTCTATATATGAATTTAAAAGTTCATCGTCGATATTTTATCCCTATAACATCAATCAATATATATCTGGAATCAAATATTCATCTTTGCACTACAGGCCAAAGATATTCATCAGTTGGTCATGTTCATCTAAACACTTGTTCATCTTTGCACTACGGGCCAAAGATATTAATCAGTCGGTCATGTTCATCTCAACACATGTTCATCTTTGCACTACATGCCAAAGATATTCATCAAGAAATCATTCATCTTTGCACTACAGGCCAAAGATATTCAGTAATTTCATCATTTAGGACTGAGGATGATGAAAAATATTTTAAAAGAAACGAATCCAGTGAAACAAAAGAACAAATATTAAGGATTCGTATTTCAAACAATCCAAGTTCAAAAATACTTCATAAGTAATCAGAGTGGGGTAAAATTCAAGAATGATCAAAACATGGATACAATCAAAGCTAGTATCCACAATAGATATTTTCGACGAAAAGAAGAAATTTCATTTTTCGGTGAATAGTGCCGTATTCGTGAATAGTGCCGTATACGTGAATAGTAACTCCGACACCAAAAGATAGAAATTTCACAAAAAACATCATCATACTTCATGAATAGTACTCGTGAATAGTAACTCATGAATAGTAACTCGTGAATAGTAACTCATGAATAGTAACCCCAACATAAAAAAGTTCCAAATTTGATAAAAATTTCCAATCAATAATTCGGCATAATGATATTGAAGAAATAATATCATTCTCGAATAAAATAACATCCCTTACCTCGAAAGACAGTATTTCTAGTTGAAACACCGGATATAGGCTATGACTTGAACTTGCACCGTATAACAATACTCAAAGTATACTCAAAATACTCATAAGAATACGCTCGATAATATAGAGAGAGAAAACTTCAGTTTCTGGTGTGATTTTCAATTCTAACCTAAGCACCCTATTTATAGGAAATTGCTTAGAACACCAAAGTAGAAAATTTAATAAATTAATATTAATTATTTTCCACATCTTCCTACGCATCCATGAATCTGAACTCAGCCATCCTAACACATGTTAAATGAGTCCCAAGCATGTAAAAAATGTTTTTCTTAAAAAACATAATTAAAACTTCCAAAAATCTATTATTTCGGAGCTTCAGAACTTCAATAATTCACAATAAATAGTCCTTTTGTCAGAAAATTCGAATCACACGAGTTTTTATAGGAAATTCAATTCTCTACAACTTTGCAGAAGAAAATTTTTCCAAATTCCAAACAGAAATTGACCGAAATCCATAAACGGACGATTTTACAAGCTATAATCAAATTTCAGTCAAGAAATGGGGTCCACCGACACATAAAACATGTGTTAATCATTTAATACAACAAAAATACTCTTCCTCCTCATATACTCATATATCCCACATTCATTGTAAAAATATCACCATTAATATATTATTAAAATATAATAATATATTTAAATGAATTATTTTATCAGAAAAAGATAAAATTCCAATTTTCAACAATTGTCACATTAAAAAATTTTCTCCATCTATATCCACATAAAATCAATATTTTCCTCATCATATGAATCAATAATTAATTATTCACAAATAATATTACAGAATCACAATATTGACAACCAGACAGTTCCCAGGAAAGAGGGGGCTTTCCAATAAGAATTTCTCCTTACTAGCGCGCAATTAGTGACCAAACCTCTCCTTAGACAGAATTTTCTAGACATTGCCAATAATATTATCTAATAATATTATTCAGATAATATGAATTATTGTTTCGATAATGGAAAATATTGTGTAATGACAATTATTGAAACAACAGCAATATAAATTATCAACGCAGTAATTATTAAATCAATAAAATAAAATACTGAACAGTAATTACTGTAACTATTATTGAGTAGTGCCTTCTTACGTAAGAATCAATAATTGGTGCAATACCGTGTGCTACTGTGTTTTAACCACCGAGTATTTTAACAGTATTAACGGTAACAACTACGCCGTTATTTTTAAACAACTTATATTTGTCATTTTCTTCATCCAATCGCTTTCCGTTATGGGACGCACAAAACCCGTCGTACGAATATTCCCCGACAGTACGAATATTCCACGACCAAACGAATATTCCCCGACAAAAATGAATATTTTATAACCATTTGCCTATTCGAAATATTTGCGTATTTTACCCATAACTATCCACATTAATCAAATCAACTCTTACTATTTCAAAATAATAAATAGAGAAAAATAAATTTCATTTATTAATAATTTGAGGTCTTATAATGTATACCTATTTTGGGGGCGTCACAAAATTTATTTTTTGATAAGTTGATCAATTGACCAATAGAATACTGACACACATAGAGTCTCGACAGTACTATATTGATCAATTGACTAACTTGCCTAAAAATAAAATTCATGCTAAGCACTTCCGAATTCAGAATATGAAGGTAGATAAGTGCATGACCTAAAAAGATTCGATGATCTTTAAGATGCTAACTAATTGAAACTTACTACGTACTAGTATCATTAATTAATTATATCTCATTTCATATTTTGTTTTAAAATTATAGATATATTTTGATATTTGTCAAAAATTTAGTAAAATTAAAAATACATTTTTTGTTTTAAAATTAATGAATTGAACAAAATAATTTTTAATTTTTGAACGAAGGAATAAAATATTTTGTCGTGCACAAGACCATACATATAAATCAATAAATCTCTTGATACACATAATTGTTCCAAGATAATTATTATAACGTTCCATAAAAATCAGAACTAAACAAACGACCATAATATCAACCAAATATTGTTATTTACTGTTAGTTAATTTAATATTGTTATTTATCTTAGTTAATTTACATAAGTAAATTTACTGTTAATTAATTTAATATTGTTATTTATCTTAGCTAATTTATATTAGTTAATTTACTATTAGTTAATTTGTATAACTTTATTTACGAGCATAACTAACTTATTTCAGCAGTATTCATGTAACACCCCAGTCCCACATCGAAAGATAGGGGGAAAATTTGTCTGCATATAAGGAATTAAGTAACTACCAATAGTACCTTCAAGTCATGACCTTTTGGGAGCCTGTGGTGGGCTAGATGACCCAAGAAGATACTATTGGGCCAGTGGTTTGAGGCATTATTTGGATGGATTTGATTCGATTCGGACTTGGGATTTGACCCAATATTTGTTCCGGACTCGAGATTTGACCCGGGTTGTTTCATATGGTATCAGAGCCGACTCTCGAAAGGTCGGGTCGGGTTATCCGATCGGGTTGCCGGAGGTGGGGACACGAAGGCTGGTGGTATTATCCCACAATGGAGAGATGAAGGTCCGGAGGTGGGGACACGAAGCCAACCGGTATTATCCCACAATGGCTAGAGAAGCAAAAGATCTTTGGGCCGTGTGTGTGATCGGTTCTGACGGGGACGTCAGAAATTTAAGTGGGGGAGTTTGTAACACCCCAGTCGGTTCTGACGGGGACGTCAGAAATTTAAGTGGAGGAGTTTATAACACCACAGTCCCACATCGAAAGATAGGGGGAAAATTTGTCTCCATATAAGGAATTAAGTAACTATCAATAGTACATTCAAGTCATGACCTTTTGGGAGCCTGTGGTGGGCTAGATGACCCAAGAAGATACTATTGGGCCAGTGGTTTGAGGCCTTATTTAGATGGATTTGATTCGATTCGGACTTGGGATTTGACCCAAGATTTGTTCCGGACTCGGGATTTGACCCGGGTTGTTTCAATTCAAAAGTTTATAATTAATTGTTCATCATTTTTTGATGTCTAAACAAGTTTAAATTATAGGTTAAAATATGTTATTATTGGTAAGAGTATAATATCCCAAATGATAATTTTTTATCCAATCCTTTAATTAATCTTAAAAAAATAAACATAATATGGGATTATTTTAAGTTTTCTCATAAAAAACAAACATTTGATTAGGACTATTTAATCATATGATTAATAATCTTGGGATTATAATCTCATGCATTATAATATTTGCAAACAAACATGCCCCTAGAGAAAATATAATGTGCATTGTGCATGTACAAGTAATCTAATTTGTATTATAAGTAATCTTACGCTATGTTTCTAAGTTTTAAAATAGACAGAAAAAGAAAATAAATGGATGGAAAATTTAAGTTTTCTTTCCAATTTTTATGTTTTTGAGTTTTTTAATAAACGAAGAAGAAAAGAAATGGATAGAAAACTAAGCCACTTTTCCTGCCAAAGTTTTCCGTCCAAAATTGACCTGATTTGGACGGAAAAAAAATTAGAGTAAGTAATATTTTTATAATTCTCATATTATCCTCAACTTTTAATATAATAAATTTTAAATTACAACTCATGTCCTCAATTTGTTTTTATCTACTAAACCTAATCTGATAAAGAGAAAAGTATAGGCGTGAATAACTTTGCTGCGAACAAGTTCTCTTCTTCGGTTCAAGCCCAAGCTCCCTGCAACTAAGGCTGTAAAATGAGTAAACAGTTCGGGCTCGATTCGTATTCGCTTGACTAAAAGTTCGATTCGAGCTCAACTCGAAATATAAATGAGTCAAATATGAGTACATTTTAAAGTTCGATAAATTACTCGAACCTTCTAAAATTATAATTTTCTAATTATACTCGGATCATATTCGTTGGAAAAGTTCAAACTGCTCAGGCTCGATTCGGAATCGTGCTCGACTCGGTAGCTAAATGAGCCTCAATCAAACCTTATTTTATACTCGATAAATTTTGTAAACCAAATCTGAGCAACTCAATACTCGGATCGACTCGGTTCGTTTACACCCTTACCTGCAACAGTGTAACTGAACAAATTCATCTCCAGATTTTTCTTGTCGGCACTCCGGCATCCCAATCTCCCCCTCTTCGGTAACTTTCTGGCCAGATCTGTCTCCTATTTCGATAAAAATTATGCCTAAATATAGTCCCCAATTTGTTCTTAGCAATCTCTCTTCAACTCACACATATATTTATCTATATATGTATATTGTGTTATCTGGTTAAATAAATATCTAACAATTTTATGGGTTATTCATATTTTCAAGAGCCTCTAGTTGCACAGTGATTTTGTTCATTTGTTCATGATTCAATGGTTATAATTAATATAAGGGTAAATTTATAAAAGTGATATTTTTCTTTTCTTTTCATCAGAACTCAAAAATGTAAGAAAAGAAAAATTTTAAATTTTCTATTAAAAACTCAGAAACAATACAAAGAAAAACTTCAAGTTTTCTATTCTTTTCTTTTCTGTTCTAATTTAAGTTTTCTATTCTTTTCTTTTCTATTCAAAACTCAGAAACAAAGGCTTAGGGATACAAATTATATAAAAAAATTGTGCACAAATTAGTATAAAAAAGAGAGAAAATAAAAAGTAGGACCTACGAGTATATGTTTTACACATTTTTATCGGTAAACAATATATGGATTTTACTCTTTATGCACAACTTTTAATGTTTAGTTTGTGCACATAGACTTCATTTTAGTATACCTACCTTTTTAATTCCAATTTTTTATATTTTATTCTTAATCCTTCTCTCCCCTCCTAGTATCCATCACTCCTAATTTTTATCCTTTCACTAATTTTTTCTTTTAAAAATAAATAAATAAATTCACACGCGATGCGTTTACCGAGTGTTGGCATTAAATAATTAAATAAAAATGATACTCTATTCGTCTCTTAATATAAGTCATTTTAAAGTTGTTCATAAGTATTAAGAAAATGATTGTATAGAATTAACTATAATATCAACTGTCTATATTGCCCTTGTATTAAAAAAAAGTGTTATTTATTGGACAAAAAATAGTAAGAGAACCAAAGTATTTAAATTTTTATTTTAAATAATTTAATTGGACTTTGTCTTTTATTGGGTCAAACTAGTTATTTATTTTATAAGGGCTAATAAGTATTAATATATGAAGGATAAATTAATTTGGTAAAATTTGAGCCTTAAAAATAATTGGATTTAATTTATATATGGATAAAATTAAATCATATTATAATTAAGGGAATTAACAAGATATATTAATAAGTAAACAAATAACTAAAGACCTAATCTGTCTCACGATACGTTTAATCGAGGAAAGAGAGAAAAGACATAGTAAATTGGTAAGGGAGAAAGCGACAATTCAAAAACTTCCAATACCAAGACGATAGAAATTTGTTTAATAAAGGTGAGATAAAATCATGAAACTCTCATATCAATTGTAAAGATTATGTATGTATATATATTTAAAGTTTTTATCTTATTATTAATTATACTGCATGATTTAATAAAAGAAGGGATTATATATATAGTAGTAAAACAATAATATGTTACTATGGATAGTAGTAAAATTAATATGAGCATTTTGTCTTATATATATATATATATATATATATATATATATATATATATAGAGAGTCCGGATCCAGTCCGGGATCCCGGACTCTACTAAAATACGGACCTTTTTTTTTTTTTTTTTTTTTTGCTTTTTTTTTTTTTGAAACAACAAAAAAAAAAAAAAAAAATTATGGAATTGAAATTTTTCCATAATACAGTGTTTTGGGCGTGATTTGGATGCCTATAACGAAATATGTCTGTACAGTCTGGGCAGACTGTACATACATTGGTTGGGGTAGGTGTTAAAAACACACCCAAAACACTTTATTTTGGAAAAATTTCAGTTCCATAAATTTTTTTTTTTTTTTTTTAGTTGTTCTACAAAAAAAAAAAAAAAAAAACAAAAAAAATCAGGTCCGGATTTTACTCCCGTCCGGGAGTCCGGACCTGATCTTCTTTGTATATATATATATATATATATATATATATATATATATATATATATATATATATATATATATATATAGTAGTAAAACAATCAATATGGTATTGAATCACACGCTCACACAAGAGTGTGAATTTCGTTTTCTGCGAAGAAAAAAAAAAGAAATCATGGAGTCAATAATTGAATGATAAGAAGCCATGTAATAAATATATTATAATATATATATATTCTAATGCTTAGATAAAATAATATTGTCAGAACTTGAAATTTTGTATAATATGTTTTCTGAAAGTTGTTATCATAAGCAGTGGATTATTATTTATAATATATGCGCTAAAAAATATAATAAATAATTTAACTGTGTAGCAAAATTTTAATCTTAAATCTAGTAATATTTCAATTTTATATATTAGAAGTATACAAAAGTCTATCATAGTCTTGATAAAAAGTTTATAAAAGTTTGTTACTTATTTCATAGAGTCTATAAAAGTCATTTTAAAAGTCTTTAAAGTCTTTAAAAGTTATTAAAATTCATAAATTCTACAAAAATTTGTCACTTAAAAAAAGTCTTTAAAAATCTTAATTGAATACACCCCCCTAAATGCTTACTTGAAATTCTCAAACGACAATTATTAAGAGACAAAAATATTTCTCTAAAATGACTTATATTAAGGGACGAATAAAGTATATATGTCTACAAATCTCATGACGAAATTAATTGCGCGAGAAGATAGAATAATAATATATGGGTCCCATCTAATTAATTTATTTATATCAACATAAATTTATCCTTATATTAAATAAATGCACTTGTGATTTGTCATTGATTCATTACACTTGATATCCCATTTTCTTAAAAAAATAATATCTAATAAAATTAGTACTCCTAGTTTAGAGAAGTCATGTCTTCACAAGAAAACTTTAAGAGTAATTGATTTATATTTTTCACATAGTAAAAGTCAAATTTTCACAAGTTTATCCTTATAGGCTATCTATATCAATAATATGTTCTTTTGAGCAAAAATATATTTTTAGGGAACTCATATTTTTATATATATATTTGATATTTTTATATAGACATCACTCACATAAGTATATAACGAGTCTCACTTTATATGAGAATAAATCATGTAAAATAGTATTCTACTATTTTTATATATGTAAATAGGGGATAAGTGATGTGTAGACGTAAAACTAGAGAGTAAACTATTGTATAAAAGCAAATTTTATTCGAATAACAAAAGTTACATCTATGTAATATAGAAAGTTAAAGACCTACTTGTTATAAAACTTTAGCAAAATATATAAATATACTCTTATAATTGCTGCATAAATTTAGAGAGAATAAGCAAGAGAAAAGAGAGAAAAATTCTTCAGAGAAAATCTTATTATCTTTTCCTTTAGATCATCTTCTTTATATAGGCAAAAGAGGAGACACGGGAGAAGAAGGAGAAAAAGGAAACGAGAAGGGAGTCACGGGAGGCTAGGAGTCACGGGAAGCTAGAAGGGAATCAAATCATAATACTTCTCCTGATTTCCTACGATAGAAGATTATGTCTCATTAAAAACCTTGTTAAAAAAATCCAGTGGGAAAAACTTAACGAAGGGAAAAAGAGTACATATCTTTTACATAAATATCTTTTAATTGACTGCCTCGTTAAAACCTTGTCAGGAAATGTGACACCCCCAAACCCAGGTACTTCATTCCCACAGGATTTGGTGTTCACTTAATCAAATATTCATATCTAACTACCCAATCACAATAAAACTGGATAAATAAAACCTTTCCCATTAAAGGATTACATAATAAAATCTCCCAGGTTGTCTAACCTTTAAATACAATCATTCAAATGCGGAATTAAAATTATTGCATAACATCATTATTAAGAAGTCTAAGATCATCACAATAAATAAAAGTACAAATCAGCATCACTTGTACAATTTTTCCTTTCATTTGCTAGCTGAAGGTTCATCTACCTTCTCCACTTTAGCTGCAATGAGTTTATAAATATCCAAGAGTGAGCACAATAATTTCTCATTGGATAAAATAATGAATCAACAGAAGAATAATTGCCAATGAGTAGGCTCATCAAAACTAGATAGTACTCTAACAATGATAATCAGGAACTAAAATCCAAAATATGGAATAAACATAACCGAGGGTCATAAGACCATGAACTATGTCCACAGTTGCGAGTAATCTTTCAACTCTAACTTTAACAATCATAAGACTATAAGGACTCCTCGTGCTTAGGTGAATCAGCTCTTCGTACTATGTATTGTGCACAAACATTTAACGATGCGCGTAAGTTATCCCCTAATAATAGGGTTGTTTATCTCAGTATTTAGAGTACAAGTCCGCACCAAAGAGAGTTTGGTTTGGATACGCTTTCAAGGGTAATTTGAAGTTAAATGATCATCAACTAGAGGACTAGTAAAATTAATACTAATAACATCATATTATAGAATACTCGTACATTGAATAGTCATGTAAATTAAAATCATGCTTTAGGAATAATCTAATAGCATACAACTTGAATAACTATAACACACCTTGCTTGAACAATATTAAGCCAAGGTTATTTAGAATTGAATACTAAGCATGCATGGAAATATGAATGATAAACTATTCAAATATATTCGGGCATGCTAAACAACAAGTTAAATACAAGAATAACTTGTTCAATATCAAAAACAAAGTTTAGAAATCTTGCATTATTATATTGGAAACAATAATTAATTCAACAATAAAATAGATTAGAGAACTTGCATTATTTATAAGGTAATCGAATTGGAAACCATAATTAGTTCAACAAGATAAAGGATTAGAAAACTTGCCTTGCTCGTGGGCTAAACCGAATAATTCAAACAACAATATCCTATAAACATATGTCATCATGACATAATTAGTTATTACTACCTTACGAACATAACTAAGTACGTTCATCATGTAAAAATTGGATTTTTAATCAAATAATCAAGTTATACACAAGTTAATCGTTAATATAATACTTATTCATAGTATAAAAATACTAAAATCAACATTTTACAGTCCTACTATCATCACACAACAATTCCTTAAAATTTCGAGTACAAAAAGTATACTGTCAGACCATTCTGCTAACTCGCGTTGCGGCGCCACAGTGTATACTGTGGTGCGGCGCTGCGGCGCGGAGATGGCGCTGCGGTGCGAGAATAAAGCTACAAGGCCGTGCTGCGGCGTGAAAAATGAACTGTTGGGCCGCGCCGCGGCGCCAAACTGCAGTTTCGACAGACAGCTTCGGCAACAGTATAAGAAAAAGCCAATTTTGGCCTACAAGCTCGTTTCTAACAGTCTAATTCACATGTAATTCATACAAAGACTTCATGTAAACATAATTAAAGAACTCCTAACATGATTCTACCCATACAATAACATAAATAACAAATTTAAAACATCCAATTTCACTGTTTTTGATAAAAACTCACTTTTTTTATGTTTTTAATGAAAATCAACACTGTAATTTTGTTTTTCAACCAAAACAGTTAATTCAAAGCATCTTTATCAATATTTATACATACTCTATCAATTTAAATAGCCAATTTATCAACTACACAACTAATTAGCCTTCAATTCCACCTTTAAATTAACTTATATTCATTCAAATAAACTCTCTGTAAAATATTTTTCTTCACAAACCACATTCATACATCAATTCATTGACTATAAGCATATATAACCTATAAAAATAGTTTTACAATCACTAGTTGATCATATAAATACACATACAATCAACAATTTATCCTTTCACAAGAATTTTACAGGGAAATAGGAGAAGAGAAAACTAAAACTTTTAAAACTTAAAAAGGGTAGAAGAATACCTTGCTTGTAGAAGATGATAGTTATCCTTTTGATTATCAAGCGTTTCTCCAATTCCTTTTTCCAATTCTCTAGCCTTTCTTCCTTTCTTCTTTTCTCTTTCACTTTTCTTCTTCACTTGTTCTTCTTCCTCTGAGTTTTTTCTTCCTAACACTAACTAGCGTACTAACAAAATAACGTATATAATATGATATGTACTAATTATATAACATAAATATTAATATAACTGATATCTGTTATAATAGATTTGAAAATCAAAAGCCATAAGGCTTGTTTGGTTAACTAACTAAAAATAACCCATTAACCCTTACACCTTGTTTGGTAAAGCACAATTAGATTAAAGACTTAATAGGCATTAGGCCTTATTTGGCAAAACTGAATTAAAACTCCTTTAAGTTATTTTAATAATTACTTTATAAAAAGGTTATTTGTCACACTTTATAACCATTTATTAAATCACTACATCACATAAACCAATACCACAAAATTATAATTTTCTATATAATTATAACTTTAATTAATCAACTAACACATCTTTTAATTACAAATTCAAATAAAAGAATAATAATTCAATTAATCAAAATCTCTAACTTAATAATTAAATTAGCATAAAATAATTAATTTCCTTAATTATTTATTTAACAAATAGTTAACCAAATTAAATCAAATTTGAACAATTATTTATTTAACAATAAACACATCCATTAAATACTTAAATATTTCAATAAATATTTAATATAACAATAAAAATTCTGGAATGTTACAGGAAAAAACCCATTGGGATAAAAACCGTGACTAAGGAAAAAGAATACAGTCTTCCCCTCAAAAGAAATTCATTACTTCTTAATGAAATGTTGTCACAAGTCTTTCAGTTGACACATTTCGATCCTTTTTTGAAGTTTTGCAAACGTTGCATTTGGTAGCGATTTTGTGAATAAGTCAGCTAGATTATCACATGATTGAATTTGATGCACATCTATATCACCCTTCTTTTGTAGCTCGTGTGTGAAGAAGAATTTAGGTGAAATATGTTTTGTTCTATCTCCCTTGATGTACCCTCCTCTAAGTTGAGCAACGCATGCAGCATTATCCTCATACAGAATTGTAGGAATGTCTTTGATTGATGGTAATCCACATGACTTTTGAATATGCTGAATAATTGATCTCAACCAAATACACTCTCTGCTTGCTTTATGTATAGCTAGAATCTCTGAGTGATTTAAAGATGTAGCTGCCATGGTTTACTTTGTGGATTTCCAGGATATAGCCGTGTCACAATATGTAAATACATAACCTATTTGTGATCTTCCATTATGTGGATCTGATAAATATCCTGCATCGGCATATCCAACCAATTGTGACATTGGATTTTTTGGATAAAATAACCCAAGATCTATACTTCCACAGAGGTATCTCAAAATGTGTTTGATCTCATCCCAATGTCTCTTAGTCGGAGAAGAACTATATCTTTCTAACAAGTTGACAGCAAAAGTAATATCAGGTCGTGTACAGTTTGCAAGATACATAAGAGCACATAATGCACTTAGGTATGGAACTTCAGGTCCAAGAACTTCTTCCCCACTTTTTAGAGGTCGAAATGGATCTTTATCAACTTCTAAAGATCAAACAACCATCGGGGTAGTCAAAGGAAGAGCTTTATCCATATAAAAATGACTGAGAATCTTTTCAGCATATGTGGATTGATGAACAAAAATTCCAGATGTTAAATGCTCCACTTGTATTCCCAAATAGAATTTTGTCTTTCCAAGATCTTTCATTTCAAATTCATCTTTTAAATAAGTAGCAGTTCTTGTGAGTTCTTCAGGAGTACCTACAAGATTCAAATCATCCACATATACAGCAATGATGGAAAATCTACTTTGTGATTTTTTAATAAAAATATATGGACATATTTGATCATTTATATATCCATCTTTTATTAAATAATCACTAAGTCGATTATACCACATACGACCAGACTGTTTCAACCCATACAATGAGCGTTGTAACTTGATTGAATATATGTGACGTGACCTTTGTAATTCAGCCATTTTCAATCCTTCAAGGATTCTCATGTAAATCTCACTATCAAGTGAGCCATATAGGTATGTTGTTACAACATCCATCAGATGTGTTTCCAAACCTTCCATGGTTGTCATACCTATCAAAAAGTGAAAAGTAACTCCATCCATTACTGGAGAGTATGTATCCTGATAATCAATACCAGGTTTTTGTGAAAACCCTTAAGCTGCAAGTCGGGCTTTGTATCTCACAATTTCATTTTTCTCATTTTGCTTTCGTACAAATACCCATTTATTTCCAATCGGGATTACACCCAGCGGTGTTTGGACTACTGGTCCAAATACTTCTCTTTTCAATAGAGATTATAGCTAAGTTTGAATATCATCTTTCTATTTTGGCCAATCTTTTCTTTTCTGAAAATCTTCCATGTTTTGTGGTTCAAGATCCGTGTCAGGAATCAAAGTAATATCTGATGCTATAGAGAAAGTAAATATATCATCAATCATGACTTTGCTTCGATCCCATATTTTCTCATCATGTACATAATTTATTGAGGTCTCTTGGTGTTCATCTCTTATCCCTTCAATGAGATTTTGAACCTCTCCTGGGGCTATTCCCACTCTTGGAATAAGTGTTACTTCTGGAGCGGGTATTCCTTCTGGAATTCCTTTATATGTTTTTGATTTTCGTGGTACAGTGTCTTTTGCACCAACCTATCTTCCACGCTTCTGGCGTGGTTTAGATTCTTCTATTACATTATTCGTTAATTCTCTAAGAATTGATTTTTTAATAGGTATTTCTATCTTTGCTGGAGTATTCACTGCAGGTGTATGTGACTTTATCACTTTTCTAGCATCATTAAATGCATCTGGCATTTGATTTGCAATATTTTGTAAATGAATAATTCTTTGAACTTCAATTTTACATTGTCTTATACGAGGATCAAGTGAATTTAAATCTGATGCATTCCATGATATTTCAGATGATTTTTTATTTAAACCTTTCCCTCCTCCTAATGTTGGAAATACATATTCATCAAAATGACAATCTACATAACGTGCAGTAAAAACATCTCCAGTTAAAGGTTCAAGATATCTGATAATAGAAGGAGAATTAAAACCAACATAAATACTTATTCTTCGTTGGGCTCCTATCTTAGTTCTTTGTGGAGGTGCAATTAGAACATATACTGCACTTTCAAAAACTCGAAAGTATGATATGTTGGGCATCTGTCCAAGAACTAACTGTAGAGAAGAGAATTTATGAAGAGTCGTTGGTCTTACTCGAATGATGGCTGCAGCATGAAGAATTGCATGACCCCAAACTGAGGTAGGTAAGTTAGCCCTTAACATTAATGGTCTTGTAATTAGTTGAAGTCTTTTTATTAAAGATTCAGCTAAACTATTTTGTGTATGAATATGAGGAACAAAATGCTCAATAGAGATTCCAATAGTCATACAAAAATCATTAAAAGTCATTGATGAAAATTCAGCTGCGTTATCAAGTCGAATTGACTTGATTGGATGATCCGAGAACTGAACCCGTAACTTAATTATTTAAGCAAGAATTTTTTGAGAAGGCAAAATTTCGAGAAGAGAGAAGACAAACATGAGACCATCTAGTTGAAACATCCATTAAAACTATGAAATATCGAAATGGGCCAGACAATGGGTGAATAGGTCCACAAATGTCTCCTTGAATTCTCTCTAAGAATTTTGGGGCTTCTTTATAAACTTTTACTGCTGATGGTCGGACAATTAATTTTTCTCGAGAACACGCAGCACAAGGAAATTCACTAATATGAAAAACCTTCTTATTTTTTAGAGGTAACCAGTAGAATTTTTAATAATACGATGCATCATAGAATTACCTGGATGACCGAGTCTTTCATGCCAAAGCATAAAGGATTTGGGATCTATGATTTTTGGAATCATAACAGTATGAGATTCAATTGCTCTAATTTTCATAGTATATAATCCAGAATAGATTGAATGAAGTTTTTCTAAGATATTCTTTTTCCCAGAAATAGTAGAAGTAATTAGAAGATATTCATTATCATTCTCATTGGTTGTTTCAATGTGAAAACCATTTAGTCGAATATCTTTAAAACTAAGTAAATTTCTTCTTGATTTACTAGAATATAGAGCATCTTTGATAAAAACTTGTGCCTTATTTGGTAGCAAGAAACTAGCTTTTCCAAATCCCTCGATTAAATTTGATGTGCCAGAGATAGTTTCTACATTTCCCTTAGCTTTGATCAGTTGTGAAAAATATTTCTCATTTCGAAGGATTGTATGAGTTTTTGCACTGTCTGCTAAACATATATCCTCCATATCCATTAAAAATGGTCTGACACATATAAAAACATAAATAAGAAAAGTTACATTTCAAATATAATTTTATTCATGAGAAAACACATACCACATATAGAATGAAAACTAATAATATTATACATGCAAGATGTTTAATTAAAACAAGAAATTAAACGATATCCCAAAAGATACTTTCAGAAGGTTCAGTAATATCAACAATCTTTTCCTCATTGTTGGTCATTGGTGGATCATCAACAATATTCAATTGATGATTAAAAAAGTTTGTTTCTGCCTCCATTACTTTGTTCTTTTTAGACTCCTGGAATAAATTAGCCAGCTGCCTCGGCGTACGACAGGTACGCGACCAATGCCCTTTCATCCCACACCTAAAATAAACATATGGTTTGTTCTTTATCGGTGCTGCATTTTCTTTATTTTTACCCGACCTAGACACTTGCCACTTCTGGTGGCCTGAATTATCGCAGTTCTGGGATTTGTTGTTATGATGGCCTCGTTTATTCTTTCGTCCCCAAGACTTCTTATTGTATGACCAACTCTTGTCACGTTTATTCTGCTGGAATGACGTGCTGTTAATATCTGGCAATGGGGTAGCACCCGATGGCCGTACTTGATAGTTTTTCAACAACAATTTATTATTATTTTCTGCAACAAAGAGGATAGACAACAAGTCACTGAATTTTGTGAACTTACTCTGTCTATATTGTTGTGACAGAATCATGTTGGTGGGATGAAAAGTTGAGAGTGTTTTTTCTAACATTTGGGTTTCAGAAACTGGATCTCCGCACAAAGTCAAAGTAGAGGTTATTCTATAAATATTGGAACTATATTCTGTAATTGATTTGTAATCTTGTAGTCTTAAATTATGCCACTCAAATTTGGCATTAGGGAGAACAACCAATTTTTGGTGGTCAAATCTTTCCTTCAGTTGTGTCCATAAAGACAAAGGATCTTTGACTGTTAAATGCTCAGTCTTTAATCCTTCATCAATATGGTGATGAAAAAAAATTATGACTTTTTTATTTTGTGCCGAAGTTGTTGTATTTTCTGATTCAATGATCTTTTCTAACTCATTTGCACTAAGGTGCAATTCTGCATCAAGTGCCCAAGCCAAATAGTTGTCTCCAGAGATTTTCAAAATAGAAAATTTTATTTTTGCCAAGTTTGCCATCTATTCTGGGTTAAAACACAATTATTATTTATTAAAACAATAAATAATTGCATGTATGATATAAAAAAATAAACTAAGTCACGACCTCAAGTGGTGATAAGATGCAAATATAAATATTCTTGTATTTATGTTATTAGCATAATGCAAATGGATCTTCACCCGACATGTTGTAGTTTGCATAGACAAGTTATTCCAACAGAATAATAAATAATAGAATAACAAAAGAATTTCACCATGCATACGGTAGTCCGCGTAGACAGGTTATTTCAACAGAATAATAAAGAATGGAACCAGGTCATGCGTAATCCGCACAGACAGGATATTCCAACAGAATAATAATGAATGGAACTAGGTCATGCATAATCTGCACAGACAGGATATTCTAACAGAATAATAAAGAAATGAATAACAGAAGAATTTCACCATGTATGCGGTATTTCGTATATACAGGTTATTCCCACAATTTAATAAGCGATAAAATGGTTCCCACCAAGTCTTGTAAGATCAACAAGGATAGATGGTACCATTGTAAATAACAGAATTTAATGGCAAAAAGGTTCCCACCAAGTCTTATAATATCAACAAGGATAGATGGTACCATTGTAAATAACAGAATTTAATGGCAAAAAAGTTCCCATCAAGTCTTGTAATATCAACAAGGATAGATGGTACCTCTGTAAATAACATAATTTAAAATAGACAATAAAACATAAATATAACTTGACAGTTAAAGAATATAATAGGCGGTAAAGCCAAACCAATTGTATAAGAATAAAATTATATTATTGGTGGCATAGCCAAACCGGTAATATAATAATAAATTGCAAGAATTTAATTTTATCGTCTCAGTTGGTTAGAGCTTCGTGCTGATAACATGTTATAAAACTTTAGCAAAGTGTATAAATATACTCTTATAATTGCTGATTAAATTTAGAGAGAATAAGCAAGAGAAAAGAGAGAATAATTCAAATATATGATAAAGAGCATATATTTATCTTTGTATGTTATCAAATTTTAATTCATGAGTAATATATATATATATATATATATATATATATATATATATATATATATATATATATATATATAGGGTCCGGATCCTATAAGGGCTCCCTTCAGCTACTAAAATGCGCACCTTTGTTTTTTTTTTTGCTTTTTTTTTAAAAAAAATAACTAAAAAATTTAATATTTTATGGAACTGAAATTTTTATATACTACAGTGTTTTGGATGTGATTTGGATACGTATAACAAAATAGGTATGTACAGTCTGTGCAGACTGTACATATATTTTTTGGTATATGTGTCCAAATTATGTACAAAATATTGTATTATGGAAAAGTTTCAATTCCAAAAAATATTAAACTTTTTTTTAGTTGTTTTTAAAAAAAAACAAAAAAAAAATTTCGTATTTTAAGAAAGTAAGGGAGCCCTTACCTGATCATTTATATATATATATATATATATATATATATGTGTGTGTGTGTGTGTGTGTGTGTGTGTGTGTGTGTGTGTGTGTGTGTGTGTGTGTGTGGTCCAGATCTTAAGTTCACCCTTTATTTAACGTATGTTGCTCACCCCCCCCCCCATTAGCAACGGACCGGGCGACGATTCGGTCCGTCGCTATATGTTGTCCGTCGCTAAAACCTAAGACGACAGTTCTATATATAGCGACGGATCGAATAGTCGCCAGGTCCGTCGCTAAAGGGGGGTGAGCAAGGTATGTTAGATAAGGGGTGAATTTAAGATCCGGATCGTATATATATATATATATATATATATATATATATATATATATATATATATATATATATATATATATATATTATGACAAAATTATCCTATTTGAATACAATACATTTTAATTATAGTTTTATTTATAATTAAGATCAACTCATTCAAATTGTTGGTAACTTATAAAAACTAATATAGTTTAATTAATACATATTTTTGGATACATAATACAAATATTAAGAATTTTAAATTAAATTATTAATGGAGTTGTCCTAATTAGAGTAAATTGGGTATGTTGATAGTTTAGTTATTTTTGGTGTTTAATAACAAAAATTATTATTTGAATGCTTAGTTTCATATTATGATTTTCATATGTTAATTCTTCTTGAGTAAATGTCAAAATTTGGGATGTTTATGATTTTGATTGAAGTTTTTAGTATATAGTTAATGTTATTTTGTGGCAATGTTGAATAAAATAAAATGTAATAATATTTATTAGTACTTTTATCTTGTAAAACCAATTTTCTTTTAATATATTTTTTCTTTTTTTGAGTAACAATATTTGTCATTTTTACTATAAATAATTATCCCTAAGTATGACTTATGTTTAGTTTAATATTTGAGAAAAATAATTAACATAATTTTTAATACTTTTTATATGAATTAATTATAAGATTCGTTCTGTAACAAATTATGTCCAAGTTGTTTTACATAAATTTAAATATTTAGAAAAAAAAATTATAATTTTATGTGTTAATTTGCACTTTTTATGGGTATTAAAATTTTAATTTTTAATTAGAAAAAAATTATGTTTGAATGTATATTACATAAATTTTAATATTTGAGGAATTTAATTAATTAACAAAAAGTGTATGAATTTATTTTCTTGACAAAATGAATATTTGTTATTTTTGATATTTATGTTATTTATTACACAAGTTCATAATTTAATTAATTAGATCAAGTTAAGTGAAAATGATCATTTACATATTTATATTTGGTGGATATATTAAACATTATAATTGAAGGGTGTATTGGACACTACATTAAAATATTTGTGGATAGGTCAACTATATTAGGAGTAGTGAATATTACATATTATAAAGTAGAGATCTAGATACTGACAACTATTTTAAAAATTAGATGAATGATGAGTGTTATTATGATCGGTGTATTTACTTTTACTCATTTTTATACAAAAAAATAACACTTATTATATCAAGGGTTAATTAAATTAGTGGTAGTGATAGAAGTTTGGGAGATTGAGAAACTGAGGAATTCTTGTCCGATCATATATATTACATTATTAAAGGAATTTAAGTACTAGAAGATATTGTATTTGTCTCCTCTCTATTATTCTTCTCTCCAATTTTATTCATTACAATATAAATATAATAAGTCTACTATCACATAAAACCGCTCACATACACTTATATATATATATATATATATATATATATATATTGATGGTCCACGTGCAGAGTAAGTCATCAAAATATGTATGTAAATATATGTTTTTATTTTTCAAAATTACAGCTAGATACATGTTACAAAACTAAAAATATTCATAAAGTTATGTCATTAATATGTAGTATGGTCACTGGCTAGAATAATATAAATGGATAAAGGATAATAAATTTTAATTTAATCGTGGCCAAGCACTCTTTATTGTTCATCTCAATGTTCTGTCTTGGTTTAGCAGCTGTCTTTCTTTTTAAGACAACCAACTGCCATTTGTACAATTATGTCATAATGGAAACTCTGTGAATTCATATTAGGAGTGGGAAAGCATGTTGTGTTTTTGTTGTTCCTCATTACTACTTCCGTCCCATAATATAAAAAGTTTTAGAAATTTTTTTTTATTCTCTAATATATAATATTTTAGAATTTTAAATAAGTATTAATTATTTAGTTTTTAATATTATTTTAAATATTAAATATATTTTAGTTCTTTCACTATTTTTTGCCCAATAAATAATATTCTATTTTTTTAATACAAGGGCAATATAGATATTTGATATTTTTATTATTTAATATTATACAATTATTTCTTTAATACTTGTACATAACTCTAAAAAGTTTTATATTAAGAGACGGAGGGAGTATATCTTATTCTAATGAAGTTCATAGTTGGCCAACATGTCTATGTTGTATTATCAAAGAAAAGACAATATATATATATATGAGTCTGTACAGATATGTTTTGTTATATGTATTCAAATCACACCCAAAACACTGTATTATGTAAAAAATCAAGTTCCATAATTTTTTATTTTTTAGTTGTTTTAAAAAAAAGTAAAAAAAAAAAATTGATCCGAATTTTAACATTGTTCGGGCTCCCGGACAGGATCAGTTTCCTATATATATATATATATATACATACGGTCCGGATGTTAAACTCACCCCTTATCCAACCCACCAGAGTTCACCCCCTCTTTAGCGGCAGACCTGGCGACGGTTTGGTCATACAACCGTCGTCTATACTTTTAGCGATGTTATATGTTGTCCGTCAAAAAAAGTATAGACGACGGTTGTATGACCAAACCGTCGTCGGGTCCATCGCTAAAGAGGGGTGAGCTCGGGTGAGTTGGATAAAGGGTGAGTTTAAGATCCGAACTATATATATATATATATATATATATATATATATATATATATATATATATATATATAGTCCGGATCCAGTCCGGGATCCCGGACTCAATTAAAATACGGACCTTTTTTTTGTTTTTTTTTTAAACAACTAAATTTTTTTTTTATATGGAATTGGAATTTTTACATAATACAGTGTTTTTGGCGTAATTTGGATGCCTATACCAAAACATTTCTGTACAGTCTGGGCAGACTGTATATACATTGGTTGGTATAGGTATTAAAAATACACCCAAAACACTGTATTATGAAAAAATTTCAGTTCCATAATTTTTTTTTTTAGTTGTTCTACAAAAAAAAAAATTTGGGGTTCGCTTTTGATCAGGTCCGGAAATTCGGACCTGATCCGCTGTGTGTGTGTGTGTGTGTGTATATATATATATATATATATATATATATATATATATATATATATATATATATGCGGGCTCTTTCAAATGAACTGGATTTAGCGACGGACAAAACCGTCGTTAAAACATAAAAAAATAGTTTTTTATGCTTTAGCGACGATTTTGTCCGTCGCTAAATCTGGTTCGTTTTTGATCCGCCTCCTGTGTTCTTTGGAGATGTGGACTGTGCGTGTGTGTGTGTGTGTATGTATATATATATATATATATATATATATATATATATATATATATATAATTTCACTCTTTCAAAAATAAATTATATTAACCAAAATTTACAATTAACAATGATGTATTTTTGTTTCATTTCTACCCCCAAGTAGGGGTGAGCATGATGCGGTTTGATAAATTTAAAACTGCACACGAAACTGCTTGTGATTGGTGCCGTGCGATTTTAAATTATGAGGTGCGATTTCAATTCCAAAACTAATTGAAACAACAAAAAAGTCTAAGCATTCAATATAATTTAACACAACTCACATCGAGTAATTAACTTAGTGACAGAGTCGACAATGAGAATTATATCAAGCATAGAACCAAAGCTCCTTCTGTAAGATCCCAACTTATTATTTAATGAAATTAAATTTTCTCTATTTATTATCTTGAAATAGTAAGGATTGATTTGATTAATGTGGTAAGTTATGGGTAAAATGCGCAATTATTTCAAACAAGCAAGTGGTTTTAAAATATTCATTGTTAACGGGAAATATTCGTTTGGTCGTGGAATATTTTTACTGTCGGAGAATATTCGTACGACGGCGTAGCCTTGTGTGGACCCCATAATGGAAAACGATTGGATGAAAAAAATAACAAGAATAAGTAGGTTATAAATAATGGCGTAATTGTTACCGTTAATACTGTTGGAATACCCGGTAGTTAAAACACAGTAGCACACGGTATTATACCAATTATTGATTCTTACGTAAGAAGGCACTACTCAATAATTGTTACAGTAATTACTGTTCAGTATTTTATTTTATTGATTCAATAATTGCTACGTTGATATTTTATAGTACTGTTATTTTAATAATTATCATTGCACAATATTTTCTATTATCGGAGCAATAATTCATATTATCTGAATAATATTATTAGATATCATTATTGGCAATGTCTAGAAATTTCTGTCTAAGGAGAGGTTTGGTCATCTAATTGCGCGCCAGTAAGGAGAGATCCTTATTGGAAAGCCCCCTCTTTCCTGGGAACTGCCTAGTTGTTAGTATTGTAATTTTGTAATATTATTTGTGAATAATTAATTATTGATTTATATGATGAGAAAAATATTGATTTTATGTGGATATAGATGGAGAAAATTTTTAATGTGACAATTGTTGAAAATTAATATTTTATCTTTTTTGATAAAATAATTCATTTAAATATATTATTTTAATAATATAATAATGGTGATATTTTTACAATAAATATGGGATATATGAGTATATGAGGAGAAAGAGTATTTTTGTTGCATTAAATGATTAACACATATTTTGTGTGTCGGTAGACCCCAATTCTTGACCGAAATTTGATTATAGCCTGTAAAATTGCTCGTTTGTGAATTTCGGTCAATTTCTGTTTAGAATTTGGAAAAACTTTCTTCTGCAAAGTTTTAGAGAATGAAATTTCCTATGGAAAGATATGTGGTTCGAATTTTTCTGATAAAAGGGCTATTTATTATGAATTATTGAAGTTCCGAAGTTTCGAAATAATTGATTTTTGGAAGTTTTATTTTTTTTTGATAAAAACGTTTTTTTTATTTTGTGGACATCATTAACATTTGCAAAAGTGCTGAAGTCAGATGTCTAGAGGTGGGCTAATGAAAATTTGATAAAAATATTAATATTATATTAAATTTTCTACTTTGGTGTTCTAAGCATTTTTCTATAAATAGGGTGCTTAGGTTAGAATTGAAAATCACACCAGAAACTGAAGTTTTCTCTCTATTTCTCTCTCGATATATTGAGCGTATTCTTGTGAGTATTTTGATACCTTGAGTGTTGCTATACGGTGCATGTTCCCTTCATCACTATATCTAGTATTCTAGTCAGGAGTACCGTCTTTTCGAGATAAGGGATACTATTTTCTTTTTAAATGATATTATTTTTTTTCAAAATCATTATGCCGAAATATTGGTTTGAACTTTTAATTAAATTTGGAACTTTTTGTGTCGGGGTTACTATTCACGTATACGGCACTATTTACGTATACGACACTATTCACGAATACGACACTATTCATCGAAAAATGAAATTTTTTTCCTTTTCGTCCAAAATATCTATTATGGATAATAGCTTTGATTGTATTCATATTTTGATCATTCTTGAATTTTAATTCACTATGATTATTTATGAGGTATTTTTGGACATGAAATAGCTGAAATACGAATCCTTGATATTTATTCTTTTGTTTCACTGGATTCGTTTTCTTTAAAATATTTTTCATCATCTTAAGTCCTAAATGATGATATTATTGAATATCTTTTGCCTGTAGTGCAAAGATAAATAATTTTATAATGAATATCTTTGGCCCGTAGTGCAAAGATGAACAGGTGTTGAGATGAACATGACCGACTGATGAATATCTTTGGCCTGTAGTGCAAAGATGAATATTTGATTCAAGATGTATATTGATTGATGTTACAGGGATAAAATATTGATGATGGACTTTTAAATTCATAGATAGTAGTAGATTTCAGTCTCTACGTAATTTTTCTATGAATTATTATTTCCGCTGCGAATATTGATCTGAAACTTGTTGTCTATTGTATTTTATCAGATTTTTTCCTGTTGAAGACTAACTATAATTTGTTCTATATTATCTTAGTCATAATATTCTTTACTGGGCTAGTTGAGCTCACACTTTTTCTTTTTGTTCTATTTTTCTTCTCAGGAGGCGAGAATGTAGCGAGTACTAGTCAGGGTATGGAAAGATGATTCTAGAAGTTGTTTAGTAGTCCTCACCGTTTTTGTAAAATAATGTATCAATAATTGTGATGAGGATTTATTTGGGTATGGATATTGTCTAGAATACAATATTTGTATTTAAACTCACAGTTTTTATGATATATTAATAAAGTAGTAGTTATTTCTGTACCATGTTATTGACGACCTAAAATGGGTGATGTATACCTATTTTGGGGGCATCACACCTTCTGCCAAATATGTCAAATTCACCATCAAATCATAGAACAATAAGACACATAAAATAGTTTTAGTTTATAATAAAGGAATGGTGCTTTAAAACTAAAATATACGCTATATAAAACAACGGAGATCATATATTCGATAACAAGCAAGAAGGTTTATCTAGATCTCCAAAAATTAAAAATATATATTAGAGATAGAATGAAATTTTATCTTATATATTACAGGGAGGACTTATAGAATATAATCCTAACTGTACCTAATTTAAAAAATAATCTATTAAACTATTACTACTATATCATAGACCTTAACCAATGCATCAAGTGCTCGAACCAACGAATTTGACACCTCAGCTATAATCCCTTCCAGTAACGCATCAAATAAATCTGATATTTCAAAATCCAAATACTTAATTTTTGACTCTATAACCTCTAATCATCTTCTTTTAATTAGTGAAAAAATAACAATGCAAAACTGGAATTTTCTCTGAGCATGTTCAAGTGAAAAGTAACTTTAAAATTTACTAAAAATAATACATGCATACACACATGGTGCGGTTTCAATTTTATGTGTGCGGTTTTGGCTAGTAACCAAATCAGAACCGTAAATTTGGCTATTCAACCTACCTAAAACCGCCACATACGCCGGAACCGTTGGTGTGATTTTAATTGGTGTAGTTCGTGCGATTTTTGGGACGATTTCGGTTTCAATTTGGTTACTTGCTCAATCCTACCCCCAAATAATAATTATTAGTTAATTTAATAATGGTGATATTATAATAAACTAATAACTATAATTTTGATGTTGGATATCGAAACATCATGGATACATCATATCGAATTATTTATATATAATTTTGTTCTATTTTATCGTTTTCAATTTGATGTTAATTACAATTCATATTCGATATGAAATTAGTTTTTATATATATATATATATATATATATATATATATATATATATATATATATATATATATATAATTTTTTTTCTTTACTCTATCATTGAATTGAAACACACTTCAGGATGCAAAGTAAAGAACAAAACTCTTATATTGGATAGAGGGAGTCTAAGTGCTTTTTTTAAAGTATATGATGCGTTTAGTACGTTTGAAAATTTAAATATATTTTAAATTTTTATTTGTTTAAAATTTATTAATTTTAAACCTAACTTATTTAACTTTGAACGCAACTTTTAAGACTGAAACACGTAGTAATAAAATTATTGCATTTAAAAGTCCAAATGATCAAGTAACTAGTGACATATAATAATATTTAGATGCATCATTATCGAGACTTTGAAAAATCAAGGTAATTGATATAAAATTAAAATAAAATCAAGGACAAAAACAAAACAATGGGCTATGTTTGGATAGTTTCATTGGAAGCCAACTAAGTGAATAATCCTATAACATACTGCCATCTGGCAATCCTTGTATGGTAATTGACGTGGACAGTCTTGTTTGAGTTGATTAGATTCTTGTGGCCGTTTCATTAGTTGGCAAAGACATAGCTCCATGTGGTAGTTGTCATGTTAGTTGTATACAATCTATCTAATAAAATACAAATGATTTTGAATTTTCCGCTCACTCAATAAATCATCTGGGCCGTCCAAAGTTTGAGATAAATCTCACCGTCCATACATCTATCTAATAAAATACATCTATCTATCTATTCTATCTAATAATGATTTTGAATTTTCCGCTCACTTAATAAATCATCTGGGTCGTTCTAAGTTTGAGATAAATCTCACTGCCCATACAGTGTCGGAGGCACGGGACCCAGCTAGTATCAATATATTTGTGGAGGATATATCTTAATCATAATCATAATCATAATCATAATCATAATCTAATCTAATCTCATTTAATTAATTGTTTTAATTGATTTGATGTCAGTATATTCTCATAATCTATAGGAAATTAAAGTCCTTGCTACTCTGTTAGAAACAGAATAATGTTGTACTCAATTATATTTGGAACATTTATTACTCAATTAATTTTTTAGTTGCATTATGCATGGGGTATTCCATCCATCTCATAATATATAATATTTTAAATAATTTTATTTTTTAAAAAATTATTTGACGTTTTATATATCTAAGAGAATTAGCCACTATCTTTTCAAAAATATTCCTCATGAGAAAATATTACAGATGTGTGAGAGAGTATGAGATAAGTATATGATAAAGGTATTATAGACAATTAATATTATATTAAATACTATATCATTATTTTTTTAATTTTTATACACAACTCTAAAATGTCATATTATGAGACGGAGGAAGTATAAGTTATATAGAAGCGACATAAGTTCCTAAGAGCGTGTTTGGTTGTATATTGCAAAATGCCAAATATAAAAACAAGAGCTTCCGATAAATAAAATTTGTAAAAAATGTCAACTAATCCATTGGTAGATAAATACTAACTTGCTTTGTTTTTCTGTCGAACTAAAGTTTTAACCTTCAATCGACCTATGAATTTGAGTAGGTAAATGGCTAAGGAGACTGTATTTTCAATCAATCTATGACGGTTCAGAATCGTTATTGTTACGAGTTCTAAAGAGTCATGATCTTTAGTCAAGTTAGGGCATCATGTCATGGTTGGACTCTTTTTTTTATATAACTTTTATCATTGAGCTTTGCCTTAATATGAGTTTACTATATATTAAATTTATTTACGTATAGTGGTTTAACAAATGATAAAAAAGCTTTAAAGTAAGAAAAGAAAAGAGAGAAAAATCAAGTAGATTGATATATTTAAGAAAGTCCAATCAGGACGGAAGTGGTTAGCATGAAATTCATTTTTAGATAAGTTGGTCAATTGGTCAATAGAGTACTGACACGTAGGCGAAACTCTACGACGGTTCATTATCGTTATAACTGAGGAGATTGTATTTTCAATCGACCTATGATGGTTCATTATCGATATTAGTATGAGTTGTAAAAAGTCTTGATCTCTAGTCAAGTTAGGGCATCATGTTAGTGGTTGGACTCCTTTTTTTATATAACTTTTTATCATTGAGCTTTGCCTTAATATGAGTTTACTATCTATTAAATTTATTTACGTATAGTGGTTTAACAAATGATAAAAAAGCTTTAAAGTAAGAAAAGAAAAGAGAAAAAAAATCAAGTAGATTGATATATTTAAGAAAGTCCAATCATGACACGGAAGTGGTTAGCATGAAATTCATTTTTAGATAAGTTGGTCAATTGGCCAATAGAGTGCTGACACGTAGACGAAACTCTACGACGGTTCATTATCGTTATAACTAAAGAGATTGTATTTTCAACCGACCTATGACGGTTCATTATCGTTATTAGTACGAGTTGTAAAGAGTCTTGATCTATAGTCAAGTTAGGGCATCATGTCAGTGGTTGGACTCCTTTTTTTATATAACTTTTATCATTGAGCTTTGGCTTATATGAGTTTTCTATCTATTAAATTTATTTACGTATAGTGGTTTAACAAATGATAAAAAAGCTTTAAAGTAAGAAAAGAAAAGAAAAGAGAAAAAAATCAAGTAGATTGATATATTTAAGAAAGTCCAAATAGGGCGGAAGTGGTTAGAATGAAATTTATTTTTAGGTAAGTTGGTTAATTGGTCAATAGAGTGCTGACACGTAGACGAAATCCTATGTATATCAATATTATATTGGTCAATTGATCAACTTATAAAAAAAATAAAATTCGTACTAACCGGATCCAAAGAGGGCCTAGTGGCAAGGATAGTCTGTCAAATTATCAATCATTGGCACTGGACAATAGTCCTTATTTTCTCTAATCGGCAATTCTTAAAATAATATCAAAACAAAAAGGACAAAGGAAAGCATAGTAGTAGTATAAATTACTAGTTTGTAATGGAATCTTACTGTAAAATATGGGATTAAATTTAAATATTAATTAATTAATTATTAATATAAGAAATGGTCAAACAAAGCAAAGTTGGTAGGTACCTACCATTACTTGCATTGCACAAAATTTTAGTAGGGACCTTTATGGCTTTGGCCAGTTGTCATGTGTCTTTTCGTTTGTTTGGAGGGGGTGGCTAACCATGTGAAAGTTTTAGATGTTTTTGAGGCACCCCTAGTAATGACCAACTACAAATGTAGTAGTATTTTTATTTTATTTTTTTAATTTTTTATTATTCATACTATTCTACAAAAATAGTCTTATTTGTTGAGTTTTTTTATTTGATTTTTTTTTACTTTCTTCATGATGTATAAATTGACATAATGCCCTCATATTTATCATTATAACTCTGGTCATAATAATATCGTCATTATTACATTAAACACTCGTTGAATAAAATATGGAAATTGAAATTTTTACATTATTTTTTAATATTTTTATTGGTTAATATGTGGGACATACGTGTGAAAATATCAAAAAATAATTTGAAAATATCAGTTTCCTAAAATATAACTTCAAAGTTTGTAAATTTGTGTGCGAGACTCGACGGAGAGGTCAAAGAAAGGAGAAGAAAAAAAAGTACATCCTCGTCCGGGATTGAAACTTAGGGGTGAACTGGGATGTGAGAACATACCAAATAGTCTTGTTTGCACCTATAGAGAAAAAGCAATGGCATAATTAATGGGGTTGATACAAGAACAAGGGCATGCCAAACACAACCCACCACAACCAAATAATAAGCTTGCTAGAGTACGAGCATACAAAGACACCTTGCTATTTTTAGTAGGTTTCCTCGTAGTAGGACTCCCTCCATTACAAGTTCCACCTAATTTCCCTCGATACACAAAAATATTAGTAGTACTTTTAACGACGAGAGTAGATCATTTGTTCCCATTTTCTCCTGTCCCCTACTTAAATTTTGACACCTAGTGTCAAAATTTAAGTGGAGGCACACAAGGAGACAGAGAAAATATGGACAAGAGATCTGCTCTCTTTAACGACAATACTAACA
Source organism: Panax japonicus (assembly GCA_020205505.1). NCBI lineage: Eukaryota > Viridiplantae > Streptophyta > Magnoliopsida > Apiales > Araliaceae > Panax > Panax japonicus. The sequence goes on from CM035110.1 coordinate 66,016,129, forward strand.
ACACGTACTAGCAACACACTTACTTGCAACGAATATTAATGCGTCACTAAATGTAATATGTTGTTTATCTTCAGCTTATTGAAAGAAATTAGGTGGTAAAAGGTGCAACGGAAAGGGATTCTAGCTCGGCTTCCTCTACAAGTAATTTCTAGACAATAATTTTCTAAAAAGGAATATGAATAAGGCAGTCTTGCTGTGGTTTCTTGTCTGTCAAAAGTGCCTTGGTCTTTGGTGCCATAAATCTGCAATCTGTCCAAATCCAGCAATCAGCCAACCTTGAGCAATACCTAGTAACTGTAATTAGCTGCCCCTGCAATACTTTCTATTTTTCCCCCCTACTTAATTGTATTAGCTCATAGCAAAATGGCAGCCACTTGTATTAGAAAAATGCTCATTCATTCTTGCAAAAACCTGATTAATAATGAAATAAGTTCTACTAATGGAGCTACAAAATTTCAAGTTCTATAATACAATGTTAGGATCTATATACTACTAATGCACTATTCTCATTCCCATCTTCTCCATGGTTTCCGCCACCAACAGATCACCAATTTCAGCGATTATCAGCCAGCAGGACTCCTTTTCGAAAAAGTTAGATGTATTCATATTGAAGTGCCAAAATTAGAGGAACAACACTGGTTACCAGGTATCATAATAAGTTCGCTATCTCCTGCTTAACAGGCCATCAATCATCAATATCCATAAATTCACCGGTTACCCTGCAAAATATATTTGAGTCCCAGTTAACGTATAGAACATCATAAACATGAGAGAGAGAGAGAGAGAGATAGAGAGAGATGGGTCAGAACATCATAATACTCGTTCAATGCTAATGGTCATACTCCGTTCCAACATCTAAGTTCTTTTTGACATTTTAAAGTCAATTAGAGATATTTTTAAATTTAAAATTGATATGGATTCATTTAATTTTTAGTCAATACAATTATGAATAATTTAAACTATTTACAAGATTTATTGTTTTCAAAAGTTAATGTATCACATCAAATTTGAATTTCAAAAGATCTTAAATTGACTTGAACGGTGTATTATATAAAAAGATGCAAGTGCAAATGCAGGTTTATGAACACTGGAGAAAATAAAACCAACCGCACTCTAAAATTTCCAATTATAGAGTATAAACCAAGATACTGCACTAGAAAGTAGAAACCAGTATCATTAGGAACCAAGCAAACACGGGATGAAGCTATTGACAACCATAAAACTACATGCAAATTATATACACAAACAATTTGCAGTTTATGAATTGTCATCAGAAGATTTCCTTCCGGGAGCACATTGCATTTAAAAGATAAAAAATTCCATACCTATTATATGACAAGAAAGCTTCACCTATTGTTCCAGCAACTTTATTTCGTACTTTCCGCACACAAACCTGGAAGTGAACAGTTCAAAATGAAGTTAATTTGGAATATCAGTCATGAAAGATAATTGATATAAAATGGAGACAAAGCCACCTGCACTCTATCGAGAGGGCCAGTCTCTGGATCCCTGTTACGATGAACAACAATTCCATTGTCACATTTGTTTATAAAGTGTGCACTTCCACTGATGTCATACAAATTCGGAGGACCTCCGACCCAATTATGCAACTGTCGGACAAGTCCAAAGGTTAGACAACTAAAAAGATTATGTAGCAAAACAGAAGTTTGCAGTTACCAACCTGTCTTGGATGTGCTACAAACCAAACATGACAAGAATGGTGTTGAGCAAATCGCTTGATCTTTGTTAGCATCTGACTCACATACTCTGTTTCAGTCCTGTCACAAATAAATTGATTCAGGAATAATGACTTTATACGGACAATCCGAAATGCAAGGGAAAGGAGGTAAAGGAAAAGGGCTTTTTATAAAAAGAATGCAAGCAGAAGAAATATTAAACAGCAGATGAAGACCGTCTTTATACTTGACAATAATAATAATTTTCAAAAAATGACATTGATTTCAAACTAACACTAAAGATACAAAATAATTATTAGAGGACCACAGTATTCAGCTCTGTCTAGTAACAACAGAAGAGATTATTCAAGTAACCAATCAAATATGTCAGTTTAAGCCTGATGTATAATAGATGTCCAAACTTCAAATCTCTTACAACGTTGTATGTGTTTCATCTTATTTGTTATAATATTTCAGTTTCCCTTGCGTTCTAAGAACTAAAATGAAGCCTGCCTCTCCAAACAAGCATCTGGCACGTCCCTTATGCTGATTTCCTGAAGCTAAGGCCACTAGTAACACCACAGCCTAATATGTTCCTTGCTAAAACGTTTGCTCAAGTTCTTTCAGCTTTCAACTTGTTCTATACTTTGTTCATGAGATGCAAAAAGGAAATCATATAAATGAATGTTCCATGATCTCGTCTATTACCATAATTACCAAATAAGATATCACATTTACAAAAACATAAATCATTGATCGACCAAATTATTTATGGCAAGACCGTTTTGCAATGATTAGATGGGAACTTAACACACACTGCCAAACTTTTGTCAAAGAAGCTCTTAACATATTCTAACATCTCAGGTTTGTTGAATGCGTCAAAACAAGTTTTAACAAGTGTTGGGAACATTTAGCCCACATAAAACTAACATATAAAGTAGGGAGGTAATGTAAGTGATGGAGACGTGTCTGAGAGTGTTCAAAGAATTTCAATCTCCAACAAATTTCTATAGTCGGACAAAGACTAACTCCAATTTGTTTCTCTGATGTCATATGGCGTGGCAGTTCTGCAGTTCTGCAGTTCTGGAGTTCGTTGCTGAATCCTGAGTGTGCCATCAAGAGTAAGATGATTTGCTTCTTGTTGGGTTTCGAGATTTGAGGAGGAAGATAATAAGGTGTTTTGGCGATGTGGATATTTTACTATTCTTTGGGGAACTTAAATAGAGAGGAATGCTCATATTCAGTGATCGCTTCTTGTTCTTTCATCTTCTTTGGGATAGTAACTTTTTTTGCATTGTAGTGGCTTCTGCAATGGGCACGCTTTGGAAGGGCATCTATTTTGGATTTATGGGTGGATTGGCGTGCTTCCTTGTTTTAAGGGTTCTGTACTATTCCCTTTTCACTATTTTGTAGGATATCTTGTTCCTCCCTTCTTTTGTATAATTTCTCCATTCTAACAAATTGTCTTCGTTTATCTAGGAAAAAATTCATATCAGAAAACACGTAACAATGCCAAAAGACGCCTAATAGCATTCTTAAAAATCACCAGGGGTAACCCATGTATGCAAGAAGTATACTATGAGCACAGGACAGTAAAGAGCACCCATGCTTTTCAAGAGAGCATTCAAAAAATATGCCCCACCCTCTACAAAAAAGTAACCAGACCTTTAAACTATAGATGCATCACAAAGCCAAAAGCAAAGAAGTCAGATTCCCCATAGGAAACAACGAATTTCATGTTTCATCATTACCATACTCTTGGTGAATTTTCAAATTGAACTGAACAGAACAAATACAAGTTCTCAAAAAAATAAAATTAAAAATTATTCACGAAGGTGACTAACATGTTTGCAGGACGTTGATGATCAAGCTCGTTATATGGATCAATGACAAGTCCATTCACTCCATGTCGTAGAACTGCTGCCTTTGCAAGCCGAAGAACCCAGTCTATATTTGGAAGGCATTCGTTCTCACACCTGTATCATGACTCATTTTATCATGAAAACGGAAAGAAGAAAGCACATGAAAGAGCACCAAGGATGATCGAAAACTGGAGACCAACTTTGTGTTTTCCCACTAATGAGAACTTAGGGTTAAAACTGAAAATTACAAAAAATAATAGAAGAATTGGCACAGTTAAACAACAGATTCCACCACAATAGAGAAAACAGCAAGCTTAATAACTCAAGTTTTGTGAATATAATCACCTGAACCAATTTAAAAAATATAAAGTTGTAGCTAGCTATCATTTTGCAATTCTTGGATCAGAATAATGAGAACCTACATCCCTCTAACCAAATGGAAAAAGAACTTCCAGCGAAGCATGTGAGTTATCTTACTACTTGGAAGATTTTCTTGGACCCATGTAGTAGAACCTTTTACATAGACATCATGTTTACATATTTTTTTTTTATAACAAAACAAAGTTCGACTTGGCCAGAATAGGCTAATATCAGTAATATGGCCTAAATAATAGGCAACCCCAACAAACAGTAACTGAACTTTGATTAGATATACCTGTCCTACTACATTGGTTTCTCAGAGAAGCATCAAATTATATTACAATTAAGAATGAAATACCCTACAGCAAAAATAAACCCCAACAATTATAACTTCAAACTAACCGTATGAGTGAAAACGTATCACTTAACCATTGTTTTCCTTTCTCAAATTCCTCAACACTCATTCGCTCAACAGACTCTCCATACCTGAAATAAGTCGGGATAGCAAGTGCAAAAGTCAATAAAGTTATTATCAGTTTTATCGCACTGCTAAGAGAAACTAGGGGAACAAATATCATAGCTCCTTTTTTCTTTTATGTTTACTTCACACTTCTTTTCGATTAAAAGAAAATTACAAAGAGCAGAGAAACAATAATGAGGACAAGAGCTCCATCAAGTAACAAATCCAAGAGTCATCAAGAATCCGAAAAAAGAAGAAGAAGAGCTCCATGGATGCCAAGCCACTGCTCAATGAAAAAGAAAAGGTGGAAGTGCCTCTCTCTATGCAATTATCATAAACAATGATTGTTCAGCTTATGTTACAATGCATATTTTTCAAGTTAAGCCTACCAAGAACCTAGGACCAAACAAAAGCCTTGGGAACCTCTTCTACATAAAAGAAGTCAAAGGAAAGACGTGTGCCAGACAACTAATCCTAGAAAGATCTAAAGACTAAACTCAATTGCCAAGACAAGAAAATAAGAGTAAGAAAAAAACATGGGAGAAGGGAAGCCAAATTCACCTCTCTTGGAAAATTGTGAAGAGTAGAAAATATATATTAAATAAGAGGGAGCATGAGATACACTACAACCTAGGTAAGAAAGTGTACAACGCTTATTCAACGACGTCAGTTAGTTCCATATGAATTGCTTGTCTCTAACCTTTCCACTACATCTCTATCCACCTGCAAAATCCAACATATCTTCAAGCAACAACGTACTAACTTCTTATTCTTAGTCTTCTCCCTCCACCTCTAAAACTTCTTCTTCTTACATTCTTCTATATCTCCTGCAGCTATTTTTTTAATACCTTAAATACTAAAATTGAACCAAACAACCTTAAAATTGAACCAAAATTGAACCTTAAAATTGAATCAAAACTGAACCTAGATCCTTCAAAATTGAATACCAAATCCCAGAAAGTGAACCCTAAACATTGAAAATTGAATTTCCAAACCCAAAACATGAACACTAAACTCTACAAAGTGAACCCTAAACACTAATTTAAACCCTAAATCATATTTTGATGCCTTCCAAATTTGTAGAAGGCTAAAGAATGAGAGTTTATGCAGTTAGGAACAAGGATTGTGCGATAGAGTTTTGCTATGGGCTTAATCGCAGAGAAAGCGGCAGAAAGGGATGAACCATAATTTAAACATTTAAAACGACGCCGTTAGTTGAAACGGTGTGTGTATCTTAAATGAGCTGCGGCCCATTTCCCATTTTCTCATTAAAAAAATATTTTAAAAAAATCACAGAAATAGAAGCATCTCAAGTCCAATAACCCTCCCAGAAACAAATGCCTCTCCCATGACCAATCCCAGAGCGAATCAAAGAGGTAAGACAGATAACCTTGACAAACAAATTTCTATTGACTTGTGTGAGTGACCGCAAATGAGATCAGATTGACATCATGCCCATTCTGCTGAAGACCGTACTTGCTTGTAATCACACAAGGCATAATTAGCAACAAATTTTAAGCAATTAATCGTGTCGATCCCTAATCACACGATCATTGTTCAAACTTAATACAGGAAGCCATGGCATCAAAGTTTCAATAAACAATTTGTTATACACTACAGAAAAATGGTGACTGCTTTATGTCTTACAATCTAATTATAATTGCAAAATATGGTGACTGTTTTTAAGACTTGTAATCATTTATGATTGAAAAATCAGTGCTTTCAATTTGAGGTTAAACTAGAGTATATCTACCTTGCGTCAAAGAAAGGCTTCTTCACATGTTTCTCCAGGAGTTTCCTTGCATGCTCTCGAACCTAGAGACCAGTAAAGCATGTACAAAATAAGATAAACAAGTTGTCGTAGCAGATGTAATTCAGTAAAATCAGTAAAAGGCACTCGATCACAGCTAGAGCATTTTATTATGAAACACTAGTTATTGTGCATTTAATATGTTAACAGAGGAAAAAGATTAATAAAGTGGAATTTACTTTGGGAGACAAGTCCGCATTGATAAATGGAAAAAATTTCCTTACTGGTACCTGGAGTGCAATGCCATCAACATGACCTATAACTAACATTTGTCAGTCCAGTAGTCCACATCTATAACCAAATTGATGTTTTTAATTACTAGGGCAACGAGTCTTTCAGTCAAGAAGATTTACTTTATTATATCATCAATGATACTCTATATGTCATGAAGCAAAGCCTTATAGTCCACATGAAATATAGCCAAATAGCAAATATACGTTACTGAAAAGCCGTCATTCAGTGTCGGTCCGCTTTTAATGAGGGTGCTCGAAAGGGTAGACTGGTACAAACTTAACTTCTAACACAATTTCCAAAAAGTTTCTACTCTCATATTAATACTCATCTTCTCACACTTGCCACCCCTAGCACTCACTACTGGACAAAGCAATGCCCTCATGTGGCAATAAAAGATAGATATAGATGTACACACATTTGTACAGTACAATGATCCAAACGACAAAATATAAATTGAGAACTTGACTTTCATACAAGTGTATACACAAATGTAAAAATAAAATAAAAAAATTGGCATACCTTGTTCTCCATAGAGCAAAGTGCAAATTTCCAACGAACACTTTCGCAAAGATTGCACAAAAGAGCATCAATCCACTCACTCTTCCCCGAATTGGGAACCCCAGTAACTATAGTTAATTCTCCCGGCACCACCTGATATATATATATATATATATATATATATATATATATATATATATATATATATATTATACATTAGTATGAAATGTTAAAAAACTAAAAAGGATGGTACCTCCATAAATATTTACAAAGTACAAATGCATCTTTCCTGTTCTAATACTTCTAGTAATTTAATTTAAAGACAATCTATGGATAATAGAAATATAGAATCCATCTCAGCATTTCTTTCAAATTTGGAACAAATTCATTATACTAAAGAGAGGAAGGGTAGGGCAGAATGAAAGAGAAGAAAGACAGGAGATTTTGATAATGTAAAGATTTCTCACACAATTGGCATCAGGCAAAGACAACTTGATATACTTTGACATATAGACTCCATCCATGATCGATACCATATATCATCTTATACTATTGCTATTTATAGCAAAGTATCAGATGAAGAGTCCAGTTTCTTTTCCATCTATTTGATTATGTTAATACAATTCACATTAAATGACAGTTTAAGAGAGAACATGAAATTCAAGAATGCAAATGATACTTACATTGTAAAATTCATTAAGACTCCTCCATCCAGTTGAAACACCAAGCTGATAACCAATGGTTTGGTAATAGTATGCATTGATCTCATCGAAGAAATCTGTAAAGTTGAATAATCCTTTTATAGGATATAACTCAGCATTCTCAACGACTTCCCTCAATACTTCAGGTCCCATAAACATAAGCACCTATATTACAAAGTCAAGGTTGCACAATAAATCTCAAGAAAATTCAACACGGATAAACAACAAAAGTGGACCCAAATTCTACAATTATTTCGCAATCTAGTCTACAAGATCCTTTATCCAAATATGCCTATGATATATAAGCAAAGTGGCAATTCTCAGGATCACTTGTTCCTTCCCTGTATAACAGTGAGGAGTCTATGAAGCTCTTTGTTTGGGTTTTATGGCGAAGTTTGGATTTTCTCAGTGAACTTGGACATAATTCTTGTTGATCAGGTTTATGGAATTCAGTGGCAGCAAGGATAGTAGAATGTTGTTAGTGTTGTACTTGCTTCATCATTATTGGGGTCCTTACTCATTAGATTGAGAGGAATTCCAGGATTTTCAGAAACAGATCCCTTACGCTGCATCAGTTATGGCATAGGATGTCTTATTTCACTTTTCTTTAGGCCTTGGCTAGAGAACTTTCAGGGTGATTAGCCATTTCATAATTGCATGGAATTAACTGCTAGCCTTTAATAAGGACCATGTACTTATTTCCATGTTTTATTTGGTCTAGAGGACTTCTTGTCCACTATGTTGTACACTTTCCTCTCTAATAAAACTCTTTTCTCATCTAAAACCAAGTAAAATGCAAACAAGACGAAGATCACAAAATTACTGTACGGATATCAAACCTCGTTTGCATCTTTGAAACAATCACTTTCATTTTTCTTTGGCCATTTGATACGCCAGCATCTGTTTCACCAACAAAAAGAAAGGGTTATCAAAGACAAGAAGCTACATGAATAACACTCATCAACAAAAAAAAAGCCACATGAATATTGCTCTTTAAGAAAAGTTGATAAACAGCATGACTGGGATATATTAATTTATACCTTTCCCTTCCAAGGCGGCGTGCAAGCTCTTCAGCTAAGGCTTGACCAGGCTGATCCCCATCAGTGGCAAGTATTATGCGAGATGCCTATCAGAGTACAGCACAATCAGTAATACTTCTGTTTTCAGCGATTACTTTTGAACGGAGTTAAACGTTTTTAGGAGTTATACAAAAGAAAACCATAAAATCCCTACAACAAACCTGTTCTAGGTACTGTTTGCAATTCCAAAGATACTGATACTTTGTGTCCTAGCTTTACAAAATACATAAGAGGAGCATTAGATCCAACATTTCATCATTACAGAATATTAGATTGATGGAGAAAGGAACCACCTATAGATATTAGGTAAAAGCTACAATTCTAAAATATTTTTATTTTTAAAAAATTACAATATTAGAAACATCTCTGTTTCGACACCACTTCTTCATTTTTCAGCTCCACAAATAAGTTAGATCATAAAGCACTACTCATTCACAGTGAATAACGAGCAGAAAGAAATTGGGTATTGAAGTCATTTCAATCGATGTTGTCAGATATGCAGAGTTTTGCAATTAATACAGCAAAAAAGATTAATCAAACCACAAGACAGTATTGGAAAGAACAAAAAGAATAAAGAGTTGTAGGTTGACAGTGACCTCTTCTTCCGATGGCAATTCATTTTTAGAGACTGATGGAGGGGCGCCATCAGGGACACTCACACAATTTCTGAAACCAGCTTCTTCCATGGCAAGCTTGTCCATTTCACCCTCAACCTACAATAGAAATTTAGATGGCAACCATCTTAACTAAGTCAATTGAGTCATCCCAAAACAGCAGAATGGATATGAGACATGAATATATTAAGGGGTTCATCATAGAATATTACAATGATGATATCGCTTGCTCCATTTATATCATCCAGTCCATAAAAAATCTTTTCAGTATTACTTTCCTGCAGATTAGCAACAAAACAATAATGAGACTTTAATCAGTTTAGCGTCATATTTACTTCTACCAAACAAAAAGACATAACACATAAGAATTTTCCAATATAAGTACCAATGCTATGTTGGCTTGCCAGTTTCTTTTTTTCATACTTTTTCTTCTTGTTTCGGGAGGAGGGCAACGACCCAGTAAATCAGTATCATAGTGTAAGTTGCCTCATAGGGGCTGATACTACAGTATCTAAATTAAACTTAAAAAGGAAAGACCAAAATGCCCTCACTTATACTAGGTTATCCCATTGAGCATGAGCTGTGACTTTTCCTGGATTGATTTGCACTTAGCAGTTATCTGGTGTTTAGAATTAGGATTACCTCAAAAATTGTGATAGGTTTGAGATGATAGTAAGTAGCTTTCTCTTTGCCTAAAATTGTATTCTTATGAATATTCACTCCCTTTTTTACATAGAATATGTATTATCAACTCCTGTTTAATCATACATTCATACCCTGTTCCTTTAATTAGATGTTTGCTCAAAAGTATGAATAGTTACACCCTTTCTTATTCTAGCTTTTTAATGCTCTTATATAGATAAGGATAATAGGATATAGATATATAGATATAGATATAGATATAGAGATATATATTGGTTGACAACTTAAATATTTAAATTATCACCCTAAGATTAATTTTTCACGGGGTTTATCTCATGGTTTGAATAACTTATGTGCTTTTATTGTAAATTGCTCAAACTATGATGATGATCATCATTGTCATCATCAAAGAATAAGAACATTTGGTTATTATTACATTTTTTTTCTGCAGGTTATGTGCATCATATGTCTGATTATAAGTTATTTGTATGTTTGTACTTTGTATAACTGTTGATCCAAATTAAATCTATAACCATTAGAGCAAGAGAAAGATAAAGATACATATCATATATATTTTATATATGTGCGTGTGAAGAGTGAGAAAGAGAGAGATTTGTCAAAAGAACCTGCCAAAACTTTTTGTTGATATCTCGATACTTGCAACTAACGAGCTCTCCATTTCTTCGATAAGTAAATGCCTATAACAATCTGTCAATACAATTTTCAAAAAGAGTTGGTCCAAGTGAAAAGTAATCGCTACACTTTCGTAAACAATTGTCCCATTTAACAAAATTAACTTGGAGGAAGTTTTGAACAGAGAGACAAATATACCTAATAAAAGTGATTTTATCTTTTACTATTTTACATAATCTGAGACAAGTCAAAAATATATTGCAGGTCCATTAAAACAGACGATATAAGTCGACCAAAAAAGACATTTTTTGGTGGAACTGGCAGTACTAGTGTCCTATGTTACATGGACTACTCTAAATGGGTATTCAGACAAGGGTATGGGATCTGTGTGTCTGATAACCGTGTACAAAATTCAAAGCTCCAACTCTTTAGGTGTATATATGGAAGGGAACGTAAAATTTTGCATTCAATAACAAAGAAGGATTCTTGCTTCTTCAATGAACGGGAAAGATGGAAATTCCCCTCCTCACTATATCATGTTAAATACTCCCTCCATCCCACATTGTTTGCAACATTTTTTAGTGTGAGTAGCACGGATTTTAAGACCTAAAGAAAGTACATTCGAACATTAGTATTTAAAATACTTTCAATATAGCTAAAAAATATAATATTTAAATATGTTTTTGACAGTCTTAAATTAGTCACATACACTAACAAAAATATTCAAACAACGTGAGGTGGAGGGAGTATAAAACTTTCTAATGTATACCTTGGAACATAAATAGTACAAGATTATCTAAAATGTATATTATTTAATTACGCAAGACTCGTAAATGTCTCCTGTTTATGGAAACTTTTGACCCCCGAGTCTCCATATCCAAAGTTATAAACTTTGGTCCAACAAGGTCTGCCACCTAGACACATACCACATCTGACACCCAACCCCCTTCGTTTGACATAAACATATCAATCCTTAATGAAACTGACATCCACTTGAGCAAGAAGTCAATACATTTGCAATTACAAAACAGAGAAAATATCAATTCAATATAGGTGTGACTCATTCAGCTAAAGTCCACTCAATTTTAGTTATTTAACCTTTATCACAAGATGCTCAGAACCAGGCATTTGACATGTCCTCAAGGTGCCTATCCGGAATTTCAATTTGTGGGTTGACCAGAAACTGTTGGTTGTTGGTAAGAAAGTTTATATAAGAACCAAAATACTGGAATGCACAGTGCCAAAAAGGAAGAGGGTGTGGGAGGTAGAATTGTTTTTTTTTTCAGAAATGAAATACCGATCACTGCCGGATCTTGTAGGAACAGCAAGAGCAATGATTTTTCTCTAACACAAAATATAGATAAAAAGACTTTTCTGACGGTCAATTTGATTGTGCACCTGATCACCATATGTTCTTTGCATGACAAAATTTCTCCGTAATGTCTCCCCCGATATCATTCGCTCAGCAAAGTATGCACGTATCTGAAGCAACAGTAAAAACAAGTATGAACCTGCTTGCATATTATCATACTCATAGTGAATGTCAAACAAGCTTGAAAATGAATAGCATACTGAAGATTAAGTAATACATAAAATCTTAGCCTTTTCCATTACATACACTAATATACACTACTAATTATTTGAACCCTATGTAGAGAGCAAAAACGATGCTTCGAAGGTGTTGAGTTCTGACTTGTAAAATTTGTACCCTGATTATGGATTCTTTTTTCTTACTTTTCTCAATTTTTTTGCGTGCCAGGGGGGGGGGGCTTAACGAGTCCTATCCAGGAGCTTGTCTCCATTGGAAGATTTTGTTCTTGGCAAGATTTTGTTTCCTAGCTTCGGAGGGGAATTTATTGTTGCTTTTTAAGGCTTTTGAGCTGAGGTTCAAACAAGTAATTTCTCTGCAAAACCAACCTACAATCGAATCTGCTGAAAGGACATGTAAAAATGTAATACCTCACTGCACAAAGGTTGTAACTCCAATCCCTGCTCAGTGATTTGTCTTATTTCCTTAACTTTGGCAATTTTACTCATCCTCCCATAACTTGATTTGGCATTTGCAGAACCCTACAATACAATGGTAAATTTGATCAGGGCAAACATCATCTCAAATGAAGAATTCACATGAAAAGAAAGTCTGCTTAAGAAACAATAAAACATTTGTTACCTACTTACCTGTGTACTGCCTCTCCACCCACATTTAGCTCGAAAACAGGTCCACAGAGCTGCATCCCTACAGCATATTAAATAAATTCAGATTATTAAAAAAAATCAAATTGTTAAGCAGTACAATAAAAAAGTACTCGTATTTCCAGAAAGAAGAAACAGAGAGATTCATAGTTACCCATCCTTGGTGATGAAAAGGGATAATGTCTTCTCTCCTGAATCCCCACCTTTGCACTGTTAACGAAGAAAAAGACCCAGGTTTTCAATTAGAAACTGAAAATGTTGTCAAGCTGCCAAAATATTAAAGAGCGCGCCCAAAAGGATTTTCGGGTTCACAACTCAATGCGCAAGAATGCAAAATCACTGTTGAAGACTTGAAGCCTACTCCTGATATTGAAATAAAGGGAGCACAACCATAGTGCTCTGAGAGTAACATTAATCCAAAAGCAGAAGTTTACTAAAATTGGAACTCGACCCATTCCCAAGTAAGATACAGGAAAAGGAGGGGGGGGAAGAAACTAGGTTGAGAGAGAATAGGTTGTGGTGCTTTGTTAAAGAAGAATTCAACTTTTTTCAAAATATACATGTACATTATGTAGTAAATCTTCGATTTTCAAAATTTGTCTTGGTATATTTTGTCAAAATCCTCCCCAATTCTTTCTTGTTTTCCAAATATCAGTGAAATATCATTCTCAGTGATTTTTTGAGCATTCCAAACTTGGTACAACTAAAAAGACCTACTGCCTACATACCCTCCAAAGGACTAGACTATATCAAGAGATTCTTTCTTTCACATAGTTTTTCCCGTCAGTTTGATTTCCACAAACACGGATATAGGCTTTGAATCCATGATACATCCTTTTTACATATCAGTATAACAAAACAACGCTTCAAGTCAATCAGTCATACCTTTAAGTTGTTGACTTAAAAATAGGAGACAATACTTGGCAAGTTAGACATAAGTTTAAAAGAAGTTGAGTCATTGACTAGAAGTTCAAAATGTAGTTTGATCCTTTATGTTACGTTTGGATTGCAAGAATCAAGATGAGAATAGAACGACTCATTCCTATGGAATGAAAAAAAATGAGTGGTTGTTCTGTTATGGGAATGGAATGAACCATTTTCATTCATGTTAAATTTGTGAATTTTATTCTATAAGAGAGGGTATGAAATGACTCATTTCAGTTGAGAGAAGGGAATGAGTCATTCCACTCTTCATTCTTTCTCTATTTCATTCATTCACTAATTTCATTCCTTCAATTCAAACATAACAATAAGGAGTGAAATTCCTTTCTTTTTATGTTCAGATGCTTGATGCTGTTCTTTTGGCTTCTCTCTTTTAAAAAAAAACAAAATCATCTTTGGGGTGGACTACTATTTCTTCTACTGACATTTCATAAGATATTGCAGTATTTGTACTTTGCTTGTGCCCCCCTTCAGGGTCTTGTTTCTTACTGATTAAATAGATTTAATGGGGAAAATGTTCACATTGGCAGAAACTGTCATTTCTTGCATAAACGAGTTTGACTATCATAAACAATATATGTCGACATCTACACAACAGAACATTGACTGACATAATTTAGTGATTATTATAATTCTATAAATTAAAGAATTATCTTAACATAAGTGATGATAATAAACACATATAGCATTTTCCTATAATGTGAATAAATGAACTGCTAATCAAAAAAAGGCAATAGGGAAGAGACAAAGAAGTAACTAAAAATATTTTAAAGGCATTATCAATTAACAAGAGCATTTAGTTGCAATACATATGCCGAGCTATCAACAAACACACAGTGTGTGTGTGTGTGTTTCTCTGTGGGTTTGTCTGTGTGTTTGTATTAAAAACGTAACTTAATGCAATGCTAATTATTCTACACCACAGCAAAAATGGCACTCAATAGTTCATACCATGGGACAAGACAACCCGTAGTACTGCCCCGGATTACAATGACCACTGTCAATTCCGAGCTTTTTCAATTTTTCATTCAACAACCTCAGCCTTTCGGAACCATTAATTTCCACTTCTGGGTCCTCCAATTCCACTGCATACACACACATACAGAATAAATAAATAAAAATAATTATAAAAAAAAATCAGACATCAATTTCAATTATAGAACACCAAACAACCCTTCAGACAGAATAAAGATATAAACTTTAGCACCTAAATCTAACCAAACAACAATATTCATTCATATAAACCACTAAAATAACCATAAATTTGGTGGTTTATAGGGGAATACCTGAACTGGGGGTAATGGCATGGGGAGTAAAAGAAAAACCAGAAGATTTTAGAGAAAAAGTACTTAAATTGGAGGTGGGTTTTGAAGGAAAAGCAGATAAGATCAGTCTAGAGCAAATGCGTGAAGTTAGTAGTAGTGTTGTTGGGAAAGGGGTGGACTTGAGGAAAAGGTGCTTTGAGGCCATGAAAATGTTAGAACTCAAGATTTTGCGATGAGGAAGAAGCATTTCGAGGGGAATCTTTAGCTTTGGGTTTTTCCCTTCATTCACCAAACTTCCATGGCTGAGTATATAAGTTGAAGAAATAACTTCAGAGGCTTTCACTCCGTCTCTTGCGTAGAAAAATAATAGGGCTCCCTAGCACTTAACCCGACCCGACGCTTATGTCCCATAAGGTCCGGCAAAGTAAAACATTTTCTCAAGTAAAAAATAGATAGGAAAAAAAATGTAAAAGAATATCTTAATAAATAGATTAAAAAAATAATAATATTAAGAACAATATCTATATCTATCTTCCGTTAGCCTTCCTCCACAAGCTTGGATATATTATTATTTTTATTTTATTTTAATGTTGAAGGACTATTTATATATTATAAGGTTGATAGATTATTTTGTACTATTAATTTATATTATTAAAAGAGAGCAGTGAAAATAATCGATCTCTAAGTGTGTCATAATATATTTTTTTCTTTTATACTTACAGATTTGATTTATTATAATTTAATTTTATTTATCCTATACTCAAAATTTAATAAAAAGTTTTATATTTTTGACTCCAAAAAATAAAATAAAATAAATAAATTATAAATAAATATGTTATTTAGTATGATATATTAATTTAAAAAATATAAAAATATTTATCATTTTATGTAATTTTATAGGATTATTAAAAATAAATTTAAATTTTTTTAACTCTTTATTTTTTCTTTTTTCTAAACATGTCTGAAAAATGTACTTTACCAGGACGGAGTAGTATGTCTTTACGGGTACAGGAGCTTCCTACTTCCTACTTCCTACAACGAAGAACATAACACTGAGAGAATTTAGACGAGATTTTCTTATCCCAAAAGGTAATTCCAATCGTATTACTGTTCAGTATGTTTGATTGATGAGTTAACGATTAGGATTTTCGAATTCCTGGTTATTGATTTCAAATTATCATGATTTTGAAGAAATTGAAATTCAAGTTGATTACTTCTCCCATATTTTGAACTTTGATTCTTTCTATATTATTCTTCTGTTTATTTGATGGATTATGGATTAAATTCTGAAACTGACTGTACTACTGAAGTCTTCTTGTAAGTAGTTTAATACTAGTTCTGGCAAGCGATCATATGTTTTGTAGGATTTTTTTTTTTGAAGTATGTCGGTAATCATTAAGTAGTTTGGGACTTAGCTTGTGTGATAGAAATTTGCAAACCTGAGAATTTGCTGAATCCAAACCCGACTACTTAAAAAATTGTTGAATCACGTTGCTTGAAAATTAAACTATTTGTCAAAAGGTTGAATATGTGGGTATTTAAGGAGGCCAATTTTGTGGTATACTCATATTTTCCTGGTGCTTTTTGTGTTGAGATCATGGTGGTGGACGGTGGGCAACTGATGGTGGGGAGCTCTGATGGTTGGTTTTAATTGGGATTTTGGAGAGAACGTGTTGAGGGCAGTTTATTGGTGGTGATACTTGATGGGGAATGATGATAATGGAGGTTTTGGCAATAATGAACGAAAAAGGAGGTGGTCGTTGTTGATGTAGAGATAGATGGAGCTGAGAAAATGTTGCTAAATTTGTTTCCAAGTTGTTTCCTTTGTTTCTTATATCCCAATTACCGTATGTAAATTCCATGGTCTTAAACAGTTCAATTCTATTGATTCAAGGAATAGATGGTCGTCAAAGCCGTATTACATTTTTGTTAGGGTTGGATTAAATTTAACAAAAGGAAGCCTCTTTTAGGTCTATTTTTTTCTCTTGAATAGATTAGTCAATTATATAAAACCAAACCTCAAAGAAGTCAATAAAAATATTCCTAATCTATGTAAGCAGGGTTCATCACTTTATCTTGTCAAAATTAGTTATCGGGTGTCAATACATATTAAAGTAGTCCAGATTATACATATCATACAAAGGGTTTACCCCTTCTAGCTGGGTATCTTTAATCCCTTTTTGATTTTTTATAGCTGTCTCCAAGCTCAGTAGGTATTCTGATGGATATTTTTTGCTAGGTGATGGATACCAATAACTGGAGGCTCGCTCAAGGTGGCGAACCGTTGACAGACACGGGCGATTGGAGGAGTGAGCTGCAAGCTGATTCACGACAAGCGATTGTCAATAAGATGTAAGTTTTATAATCATTAATATACTTGATTCCTGTTTTTTGTTCAAATTTTTTAATCCAAAAGATCGTGCTCAATTCCAGTTTTTTTGAGGGTTGGGGAATTGGAGGGCTTAAACATCACATCAATTCATATGCATAGGGATCTCAGAATTTAATGATATAACATTAATTGAAGGAAAGTAGTAAAAGAAGACTCAAAGAACAAAATATAAGTGAGGACATAATCTTTGATATGACTGAGTGGAGGAGTGCAATCTGAAGCTGGGTAATTTTTCCCCCCCCTTCTCTCTCTCTCTCTCTCTCTCTCTCTCTCTCTCTCTCTCTCTCTCTCTCTCTCTCTCTCAGTTTTAAACTTTTTAATTTTTCCTTGGTTTTTATTTTAGCATTTTGCATTTTGCATTTTGCATTTTGCATTTATGTATGTTTATTTCTTATGGAATGAGTTTTTATTTATGTATTTCATCTATTTCTATTCTTTTATATAGTTATTTTATTTTCTCTTATTTTTATATGCTTGCCTTTTTACTTATCCCTTCCCCTTTCTACTTTTACTTGTTATATATGGAGTTCATTTTCAGTATACCCAACTAGTTTGGGATAAAAGGTGTTATTGAGTTCCACTGTTATAGTGTGGGTGGACTTATTGTTCCCCTCTGCTTCTAATCTCTTTCAAATTTAGAGAGGGTTTTGAAATGTTAGCTTACTAGTAATTGTCCTGTGCCTGAAGGCACGGCGTAACGAAATCCTCCATCTCTCTCTGTTTCAACAATCCCACTTTCATTTCCTCTCTCTCCTCCTTCCTCTCCCACCACCCTTTCCCGCCAAAATCAATTAGAATGAATATGAACCTACCTTGTGTTTTACTGCCAAAATCAATTAGAATGAATCTGAACCGTCCTTGTGTTTTCCCGCCCAAATTCAAAATGGGTTCTATCTTATTAATATTATTGATTATTGATATGCAAACCCATGAAAGGGTAAAAAGGCCATAGATATCATCATTGGTGAAGTTCAGTCGGACCACAATGCAGTGAGATCAGACTATGGATCAGTCATAGTGCTGACAATAGATATTTATTTATTTAATTATATGAGTTTTATGAGAACTGAAGTTTGGGGAAACTGGTTTGACCCAGATACAAAGTCAAGTATAAAATTCTATATAAAAAATGCTAAGTGTAATGAGAGTGGATGCTTTAAGAGTACGGATTGAATCAAGAAAAAATTCAATGGCTCAATTAGAAACGAGCCATCTTCACTCCTTACTTCTCTTTAAACTTTGCGTTTTTGGGCATTGGAAGGAGTTCCGTGTCGGATCTCCATTGGAATTAGCGGCATATTTTTTTGTCACCTCGTCTATTTTGCTTAAGGACTCCATGTCCTATTGGTTTGATTCTCTCTGCTTTCTAATCAAATATTCTTTAAGCTAAAAAGATAAAAAAAAAAATGAAACGAGGCATATGTTTAAGGGAGTATAGTGCTATTTTGGTCTTTATCTTTTCATGTTTATGTATGCCTGCATAGTCAATAAGCATTACAACCTTGATGTTTCATTTGTAGAATGGAGACTTTGAAGAGACATATTCCTGTCCCTGGACAAGAGCTTAAGGAAATTGCTGTGAGGTTTGAGGAAAAGATATTTACTGCTGCCACAAGCCAGGTATACACCCTTTGTTAAATTGTTCATTGTAATATGAATGTTGCAATACATTTGTTCACAATTAATTTTCTATGCTGGCTATATGTTCCTTTTTTTAAGATTAAAAAGAAAGAAAATTTGTTAGAATACGTGTACAGATGAAAAAGAGGATGAGGTATCCTCCAAGGGAAAAAAGCTATATATGATCTTTTGTTTTCTGGTTTTCAAGTCGGTGTTTATCAATTGTTGGTTTTCGTACTTGTCCCAACTCCTAAACTGTCTTTTTGTTTTTGAATTATTCAATTGCAGTCTGAATATCTGAGGAAAATATCATTAAAGATGCTGGCCATGGATACAAAATCTCAAAATCCCATTTCCAATTTGTTGCAGTCTAACTCTGCCAACGGACAAAATCAACCAAATCTAGGTAATCCCACAAGCTACCAAATCTAGGTAATCCCACAAGCTAGGTAATCCCACGAGCGTACTATTCCTTTGTGCACTCGTGGCTATTATTTTGCTCGCACACTAACACCGCTTATTAAAAAAATATAAGGGTTAATTAATGTTTTGGTTAGTGTACTAGGGGCCGATTTTCATTTTGGTTACTGAATTTTTTTTGTTACAAAGACATTATTATACTCAAAAAAATATTATAAATTAGTCATTACTTAACATTCCGTCCAAAAAATTGATGGAAGCGTTGAATAGACTAACGTTTAACAGCTGTCATATAGGGTACTTGAATATGTCGTAGGTGGGACCTTGTTAATTGATGTTTTAGTTACTTGTACTTGGAGTCGATTTTCATTTTGATTACTGAATCTTTTTTTAATTACAAAATCATTATTGTACTCAAAATATGTTATAAATTAATCATTACTTAACATTCATTCCGTCCAGAAAATTGATGAAAGTGTTGAACCGTGCATATCACGACAGCAAAATAAGCTGATGTGTGAGTTAGTTATTAGTGATGTGGCGCATTTTGGAGTGAGCAAAAAAACGGATAAAATCGAATTACCGAACCGAACCGAACCGAATTTTTTCGGTTATTGGGGTATTTTTTCTAATTCGGTTATATCCGATTTTATTTCCGATTTTCAGATTTGGTTTTCAATTTTTGGTTATTCGGTTAATCGAATAATCGAATCAGAAAAAATAAAATTAAAACTTAAAATAAAAATAGCAATACGATGAGATCTGTTTTTGGTTAAGGCATACACTTCTCTCATTATTTTCATAAGACTTAACATCAAATCAATTGTTTTATCATCTCAAACAATATAGCACCAAAGTTATAGATGTTAGATTCTGGATTTGATTCCATCTCAGTTGCAACTTGCAACAAATTCATTCCAGAGACCAAAATCGAAAATCTTGGCTGCATAGTCTTCGGTGAAATTTACATCGGAAGAGTTCAAATTTTTGTGGGCAATGGGTGGCTTTAGTTGGTGCATGTGCTCGAGGCAGTATGTCATACCCATTGCAATTCTCATCTGCGTCCCCCAATCCAAGGTGCTCTGCTTCTCTTACCGCAAAACTCAAAAAATATAGCCTTGATTTCGGTTATTAACCGAATAACCGAATTTACTATTCGGTAATTCGGTTATCTCAAAATTCGGTTACTTGTTCAGATATCACAAATGTATATATTTCGGTTTTCGGTTATAATCGAATAGCCTATTCGGTTCGGTTATAACCGAAGTGCTCACTCCTAGGCGCATCAATATTTAACTCACAAGTCAATTAAGTAATAACTAGTTTGTAACATTTTTTTGAGTATAGTAATGTCTTTTTAACAAAAAAAAAATCAATAATCAAAATGAAAAATCGACCTCTAGTACAGTAACCAAAACATCAATTAACCCTCCATGTAACATGGACCCACCTGCCGCATATTCAAGTACCCCACATGACATCCAGCACTTTCATCATTTTTTTGAACGGAATGTAAGTAATGACTAGTTTGTAACTTTTTTTAGTATAGTAATGTCTTTGTAACAAAAAGTATTCAGTAACTAGAATAAAAATCGATCCCTACTACGATAATCAAAACATCAATTAACCTAAAAAATATAATATCATCCGTCTCCTTTTCTACCATTTCTTTACATATACATATCTTGATGTTATATAATCAACCGCCGGGGGGTTCAAATTTCTTATAACTTAATAATGGAGATTTTGAAGGGAAAAAAAATCAATAAATTAAAAATAAATGACTTGCTTAACAAAACTATGTATTTTGTAAGTGGCCTTAGAGAAGCTTGTCTAAGCCTAGCCTTAGAATGGGTTTTCCCATATTAGCTTCTCTTTTTAGTGCTGATGCCATCACTTGGTTATTTACTTTATCTCTCTCTCTCTCAATGAATAGCCTCTCAGAGCTTGCAATCCCTACTGAACAGCCAAGGGACACCTCTTCCTGTTCCAGGTCCAACTAGTCAGTCTCAAGCAGGGCAACAACAAGATGTTCCTGAACAGCAACAGCAGGATGTTCCTCAACAGCGACAGCAGCTATCCCAGAATCCCCAGCAATACCTTTATCAGCAGCATTTAAAAAACCAACTAATGAAGCAAAAGTTCCAGCAGGGAAGTATCTCCCACTCTCAGATGCAATCTCACATCCAGCAACAACAGCAGCAGAATCTAATACAGAAAAATCAGTTGCAATCTTCTCAGCAATCTGTTCTGCAGCCTAGTATGATGCAATCATCTCAACTTTCTAGCCTTCAACAGAAGCAGCTATTTCAGTCCCAAAGTGCCATGCCAGGGGCGTCTTCAAGTATGTATCTGTAGTATTTCGACTTAGTTGCTCCACATGTTTCTTGAGTTGATGTAATATGTGATTCTATCATTGTGATACTCATTCTTACATAGTTTTTTTCTCCAATTCCAATTAGTTAAACCAGGGCTGCAAATTTGAAAGTATGATTCTTTTATTTTATCTTAATCTGAATAGATTTAGTATTATTAATCTACTTTTGTTTAAGTTTGACTATTTGTCAAAGAAAGTTGAGCATATGGCTAGAAATTATCAGACAATTGAGTTTCTAGGCTAGCAGGCTGCATTGGATTATTTTGGGTTTAATTTTGTTTCAGGTAAGGTATTTGTACTACCGGAAAAGAAGTTTAATGTTATTTGTATTTAGTGCAAATTAAACAATAATTCTGAAACATATGTTGGCAATCTTCATGATTCACTTCACACTTCAGATTTGTTTAGGCCAGAAACTTAAATGAATACATCTGTCACTCTCTTAAAATTTTTAAATCCCTTGCTCTCTCTCTCTCTCTCTCTCTCACACACACACACACACACACACACATACATACAGAGTGAGACACACCCCGTCGTGCATACTCATGCACTCTTGCAGAAACAAACTTTCATTGTGCTCTTGGTAGCGTGTACTGTCTATATAATCCTTTTCTTTCCCCTCCCAGCTTCAATCAATATGGGAAAAGGGGAAGTAGGTTAAGTATCATTTTCTAATTTGTGTTTTACTATGACATACTTACGAAGCATAGATGTTGGGCGAATACTTACTGTAGCATGTATATTTATAATTTATATCTGAATATGGGATAGTTGTTTTGTTGGAAACTAGTACCAATCGGCTTAGCAAAGTTACACCCACACAACTCAAAGCAGCATAGCAGAGGTGCTAAGTTTATGAGTTTTATTTATGGGATTTTTGGTGAGGCTTGGGTGATCCTTTACTCCTTTAAGAGATTTTTGTTTGGGTAAGATTTTGAGGTTTAAGGAATCGCAGGGATATTATCTGGTCTATGGACCAAAAAGGATGCCAGAATACTCATTGATATCCTCCTCGTTTCATTTCTAGGATAGGGTTTTATTTCCAAGAACGGCTATGGGAGCTTTTATAGGAGGTTCTGTTTCTAATGTTCATAGAGAATTAGAGATTTTCCGGCAGTCATTCTTCAGCTTGTATTTCTTTGGAGGACTTCTTTTTCTCCTTTTATATACTCTTAACTTCTATCTAATAAAAAATTTTAAAACCCAATTTTTTCCTGTCTAGCTAAAAATTATTCTGATTAAAAAATGTTTGTAGGTGTGATGGATACTATGGACAGCGGTGATTGGAGGCGTCAGTTGCAAGTAGATTCGAGACAAAGGATTGTCAACAAGATGTAAGTTTAAGCATATATAGTCTGAATTAACTTGCTAAATTCAAGGTATTTTTAATCATTTGCATTAATTCAATCAAATATAAACAAAAAGATTTATATATTGTAAAGAGTTTTGCTATGTATTGCGATAAATTTATGCCAAATTACAATTGCTGAAACTTATCACTACATGAGATTGGTAGGAATTATAGGAGGGCATCCACTTATTACACATCTCTCCAAAAAAGTTACCGCTAATAGTTATTCACATAACTGGCAATTAAATAATTGATGTAAATATTCGTAATATATATTATTTTCCTATTGTAAATTGGTCAGCATCAATGAATCCTCTTTTAATCATCATAAAAAATTCAAAAATCCGCCACATGAATCCCTTTTGTAATGTTGTGCTCAATGGTGGATTTTTTTATCCTTTTTGTGATGATGAAAAGGGGATTCTTGAGTATAGCTTGATCCTTTTTATAATGATGGATACAAAAATCCGCCACTGAAAAGTGTTATTAGGCCTGTATGGTTAGTTTTATTATCATGCCTGCATAGTCAATGGCCATTTAAAAGTCAATGTTTCACTTGTAGAATGGAGACTTTGAAGAGGCATCTTCCCTTCTCTGGGCCAGAGGGACTACAGGAACTAGAGAAAATTGCTGTGAGATTTGAGGAGAAGATTTATTACTGCTGCAACAAGCCAGGTTTTCATCCATTGAAGTTTTTCTCTGTAGTTTGAACGTTCTGATACTTTTGTTCGTGACCGGTTGTCAATGTTAACTGCCAGCCTGCATATGAACTGGGTTATGGTTTTCTATTCGGTGTTATCTTCTATTCCTACTTCCTACTTGTCCTAAAACTTTATATTAATATTTTTTAAATTATATAATTGCAGTCTGATTATCTGAGGAAAATATCCTTAAAGATGCTGACAATGGAGACAAAAAATCCCATGCCCAATTCTCTGCAGTCCAACTTTCTCACTGATGGCCTAAATCTTCCAGATCCAGGTAACCTTATGAGTGTGTGATGTGCTTGTGAATTGTGACAATATTATCTTGCTAGCAGGCTAACATCTTTCCTTCCATGTTTGTTTCCATTATCTCTTACTGTGTACTGCCTTTGCTACTACATACTTTATGTTAATATGTGGGTGCGTGCAATATTTACTTATTCCTATTGTATTTTCATTTTTTTGTGGTTTTGAGAAGTTCATCTCTCAGGTTTATTTAGAATGTGCATCTTTGGTTCGTTACATGGTTGAGGATGGGATGTCCATCCATTTTTGGGAGGATGTTTGGTTGGGGGATTGATCCTTTTTGGTTTCTTTTCCTCCTTTATATTATCTATCCTCTCGTTGTGACTGTATGCAAGTTTTGTTTCTTGCACAGGCATCTTGGATTCATCATTTATCCATAACTTGCATGATTAGGATGCTGAGGTTGTGACTTGTCTCCTCTTCTTTTCTTGATTGAATCATGTTTATCAACTTATTTTTCAAAGTGTACTTGGAATCTTGATCCATGTAGAACTTCCACTTGCAAGTCTGTCATGTATAGCAAATATTTGGATTAAAAAAAAATAGATGTTCAATATTTGAAAAAGGTTTATACCTACTTCTGATATTATTTCAACAGTTATTGTTAAATGTTTGTACTAAGTGCAGCACATGTACCTCGAGTTTCATTGTAACATATGTAATACACAATGTACAACATGTAATTCTTACTGTTGAAATAAAAATATCAGCAGTAGGTTATCTCCTGGGGACTGATAAAATATTGTTCAGATATATTTTCCAGTGCTGACAGATTTGTAAAGACCATATCTCAAAGAGTTCTGCGTATCTCAATGTCCTCGTAACTTGTTATTTATTTTTTATCCAGTATTTAATTTAATTGTAATCTAGCTTGTGTAATCAGGTTTATTGATTTTAATACCCTGATATATCAAACTGATGTTTTCTGCAGTCGCTTCTCAGAATCAATTAGTGGCAGACCTCCAGTGCAAATTGGTACGAGGACCAACCCTAATTTTAGCTTTATTTTAATTTTCTTAAGTGGCAACATTAGTCAAATACTTAACTTGAATCCTTGTTTTTGTATTGCCTTGCCTATTCATGAAGCTATCATATATTTTTTCTATATTTTCATGAGTTTTAAGTTATTTAATTTGGTGATCTTGGCTTGACACACTAATATACATTATTGTTGGAATTACATAAACTTGTGCATTTGCTTTGTGGATAACATTGGTCTAGGTCTTATCATGAGAGTATATCTGCAATAAGTTGTGTAGGATTTTGATGCAGCAGATTCTCCTATTGATTAACATCCTGAACCACCAGGGTCTAGTCTATGGAACCAGTGAACCACGCGAGCTAGTTAGACCAAAATCTAGCTTATAAGGTCTTGAGCGACCAAGCAGTCAACCCTCTTACCCACACACACCCCAAAGCAAGGAGCCATTTGGGAGTAGAGTGAGATTGTACTCTAGATCCACAGACAAAAGCCCTCCACAACATGAGATGCATGGGTCACCAGCCCTTAAAAATATGCTTGCAAGTACAGTTTGGAGGGAGGCGAGCATCGACCCAACCTTATGAGTATTCGGACTATAACAGTTCCGATGAACAGTCACTCACTTTTGACAGTAATACAATTCCAGAATATTTTTATAGACCTATTCGTTCTGATTTCCATTAATGGATGTGAGATCCCATTTGGTCGGGTGAGTGGCACGAGGTGGGATTGTATTTAGTAGCTCAAGGTCTTTATCCGCAATCATCTTTTGGGGGGTGTGCGTTTGGGGTCAACTCTTTTTGGTGGGGCGAGGTTGAGAAGGGGACCATGTACCATCAACACCCTATTGAGTCATTGACACGTCTAATTGTAATGGACAACCTAAGTATTTGTGTAGGACCTCTGGGGATTCTTTTCTCTTTAATTTATTTTATTCGTTTCGAGTAGGATGATAAGGAGAGACGAGGAGTGCTATTTAGATGAGAACTGTACGTGCGTGGGGAGGAGGTAAGGACGGGTGATACTCAACTATTAATAGTTGTGAACTTATTATAGTTTAATTTTTAAATATGTCAGTTAGCCGAGTTCCCTTAAATCTATAACTTTGCTATATCTATATTGTAGACTCTGTAGTAAACTTTGATTTGTAAATTCATGTATGTTGAGTTCTTTTCTTACTAGGCTGCGAAGTTACCCTCTTTATTCTTGCAGGTTAACTGGATAGATAACTTGGGATGCGAGAGATGAGGAATTAAAGTTGTTTTGGGGTAAAAGTACTTGCGGTAGACACTTTTTCGTAAATGGTATGCATCTATTTGTATAGTTTGAACTCGTGTTGGATGTTTTAAGTAATTTTAAATAATGTTTGAAGGTTATTCTATTTGAGAAAACATATTAAAGATTTAAATGTGTTGATGTTAGAATAGTCGCTTGGATTTGTTAAAAAATTCTTTGATCCTCATTTCATGTTTGGTCGTCAAACACTTGAAGGTGTACTTCCTACATATTCTTCTTTATTTTTATAATGGAAACTGATAAATTCACAACACTAAATGATATTTCAACATGAAAATCGTTGTTATAAATTTCATAGTGACGGTTTTCACCATCGCTATAATCGGTATTTTTCATATAAAAATATCAAAAAATGTTATGGAAATATACATGCTTTAAGTTCGTTTAGGGCTTATCTAGTTGACATTTTTTGGGGTCGAAATGGAATGCATGATTTTCTAATAATTTTATGAAAGTCCATCCAAATTAAATTATCTTCTTGATTTAATTTAACTTCTTGAAATCCTAATTTTTGTTTTAAAAAAATTATCGACTTCCTAAAAAACGTAGTTAACTAATTTTCACATATGCATAATAATTAATACTCCTTTCATTTCATAAAAGAGAACATTTTTTGACTTTAACAAGTCAAAATTCTAAAATTTAACATTGATATGATAAAATAGTTTTGAACCCACCAGCATATTTTAACAAAGCAATAACAAAAATTAAAGGGTTATTTACATTTCCTAGTATATTTTTAGAAAAAATTACAACAAAAGTGCATCTAGAAAATATTTACAGAATTAAATTTTTAATATTTTATTTACAAAATTAGTGCATTTGTAACGTCACAATCACACTCTCCCTAAACACCCAAAATCAGAAACCCTAACCCATTGCACCTCAATCGATTCTTCCATGGATCCAATCTTTAACATCTTCAAAATCTTGCCTTACATCTTCCTCCGCCCACCACGCCTCCAATTGAAGCTCCCATCTTTCTCTCTTCCCTCCGCCATGACTGTCTACTCAATCTCTCATCCTCCTCACTTACTTCATGGTTGTCTCCTGATATTGTCTATGACACGTCGAGCCACCTGGCATTGGATCCACCCAGAACCGAGCTACCGGCATTGTTTGCCCCCATCGTCTTGCCCGTATATTTTTGAAGGCTTCTTTAGTTGGAAACCCTTATTTTTTAATTTGGAAACTTGGAAACCAAATTTCTCTTCTTCTCTTTTTGATTTCTGTCGGCGTTCTTTTCGTTTCATATTTTTTATGACTATTTGGTTACCCACAAAAACTAAAATAGTTACCTTTGTATGAAGGTTTGGCTACCAACTGTACCATATTCAAAATAATTTTATTTTTAAAATGTTATTTATAAGTAACAAGCAGCTACATAAATGGGAACTCTTACATGACATTTCGGATACCCTTTTTCGATTATCTCTCTTTTTTACTGAAGGCTTTTTTAGTTGGAACCCCTATTTTCTAATTTGGGAACTTAGAAACCAAACTTCTCTTCTCTTTTTGATTTCTGTCGGCATTCTTTTCGTTCTTATTTTTTATGACTATTTGGTTACCCACAAAAACTAAAATGGTTACCTTTGTATGAAGGTTTGACTACCAACTACACTCTATTCAAAATAATTTTATTTTTAAAAGGTTATTTATAAATAACCAACAGCTACATAAATGGGAACTCTTACATGACATTTCGAATATCCTTTGTCGTTTCTCTCTTTTTTACTGAAAGCTTCTTTAGTTAGAAACCCTTATTTTCTAATTTGGGAACTTGGAAACCAAATTTCTCTTCTTCTCTTTTTGATTTGTGTCGGCGTTCTTTTCAGTTTCTTATTTTTTTATGACTATAAAATTTGGGAACTTGAAAATCAAATTTCTCTTCTTCTCTTTTTGATTTCTGTCGGCGTTCTTTTCGTTCCTTATTTTTTTTATGACTATTTGGTTGCCCACAAAAAAATGGTTACCTTATATGAAGGTTAGCTATCAATTGCAACATATTCAAATTAATTTTATTTTTAAAAAGTTATTTGTAAGCAACCAGCAACTACATAAATGAGAGCTCTTACATTGCAGTAACTTTTCCTTGATTTGAGCGTTTTCCTTATTCCTTTGAAACTGAATGATCTGACATGATTATTATGTTGCACTCTTTTTATAATTATTTTTTGGATGCACTAATCTTGTAATTACTTTCTAATTATTGTATAGTAATGTAAAGAATCCAAAATTAAACTATCTACTTTAGTCTAATAACCCATCTCACATACTGCAATACAACACCTTTTGACCTCCATGAAATTTTTATTACAATCCAAATTATGTAACTAATCCTAAAACACAGATTGTGTAGAATCATCTACCAAAATATACCTCAGAAACCACACTAAAATTGTACCATTTTACTCATCATTCACCTTTTGGGAATACTTCCCCTTAACAATTAATGTTATGGGACTCTTTATTTACATGTGAATGAATCTGACCGATTAAGTCATTTTGATTGTCTGTTTTATAATTTTTAAACTCTAAATGTGTCTGATTGTGGCTGAATTAGTAAGAAGTAGTGTTGAATAATATTTTTACATATCTACCCTCATAGACAATTAAAAATTACATTTAATATCCATCTTTTTTACTGTTGTAAACAAATTTTGTTTTTTACAAATTATTAATTTTAAAAAAAATCTTTAACTAATTGGTCAATAATCAATTTAATGAATATTGTTTTAATCTTTTATTTTGGTTTTATGGATTAATAAAATATTATTAAAAAATTTGTGTTTATTCCTAAAATTATAATACTAATAATATACTCCATCAAAGATTGTTCACAAGTTTACATTTAATTTTTCTTAAATAGTATTGTTTATTTATAATTACATAATAATTTTGTTCAGATTAAAATAAAGAAATACACTTGTTAGGAATCTGCATGAGTTCTTGAGAAATCTATATGAGAATTGTTAGTAACCTATATATGAGATTTGATGATGACTATTGTTTAATAACGTCTCAATTGTACAAGGACTTGGAATAAAAAGATCAATAAGTTTTGTGAAGTCCTTAAAAACATCTCAATTGTACAAGAACTTAGAATAAAAATATCAAGGAAGGTTGCTAGGTTGACTAATCAAATTAACTTTATCTAAATGTACATTATTAAAGTATGATTGTACTGAAAAGTTCTGTGAAGTCCTTAATAACGTCCCAATTGTACAAAGACTTAGAATAGAAAGATTAAAGTTGTTAGGTTAATCTTATTAAAGCTTTCCATGTATAGTTGATAAGACTAGCTAATCGTAGAGTTATCCTATCCTGCCTATTCATAGTGTCATTATGGATAGCAGAGTTAACTCATTTATTGTAGTGCATCAGATAAACAATCGTAGAGCTATCTTATGGGTCATGAAGATAAGTTAAAGAACGAACAAAGAAAATGTTGATTGAAGGATATACTCTAAGAATGATAAGTATAGTTCAAATCATAAGGAATCTCTAGAATGTCTCTATAAAGGTTAATTTGTAAAGGAACTCTGCCTGATCATAAAGTATAAGTTAGTTCGCAAAGTAATCAAGATTTCGTAGAGCAATAACTGATATTATAAAGCGACAAAGAGATAACCAGATTGTAGAGTTGTCTTCGACATCGTAGACCTGTTGAAGCATTCAGAGAATAAAGAGGAGTTTGTTAAGTCTACCCAAGTATCGTAGAGTACTCATTCGTAGAGCAGACAGTAGAGCGAAGATTAAGTCATAATCGTAAAGAAAAGTGTAAAACTTAACTCTATGATTCCAATCACTCTACCAACATCAAAGATCGTAGAACAAAGTCATGTCTGATAATGAAACGTTGTCAAATTGAAGGTCCCGATGTATTCAACAAAGCATCCTTAATTAGAATAGAATATTAGAAAGTTGTGTTTAAACAGCTAGTTTATTGAAAGAAACAAATACTAGTTGGTAAGTAAAGTTGCAAACTGATGTGATTAGTCCAAGACGAAAGGCATCTGACACAACAAATCTAGAAAGTTGACATCAAGGATTCAAAGATATGTCTTAAATGCTACAACGGACACTTTGCAACGTGAATTCTTTTTGGAAGACTATAAATAACCTCAAGAATTCAAATTCAAGAGGTTGTTGATAGCGATGAAAATAGAATGGCAAATCATAAGACCAAACACAAGAATCCACTACGATCCACCAAGAACATAAAGTTGAATTGATGAAGAAGTAGAGCAATTCAACTCAACGAATCAAAATATGTTCAAAGCTGCTAAATACTAGAAGATGTCGAGTTTTATTGAAAAGCTTAGTATCACATCAAGGATGATCATTCAAAGCTGCTGAGTACCAGAAGTAGTCAAGCCTCAATGTAAAGATCAAACATCTATCAACAAACAGGAAATCGATTGTCTTAGTGACTTTTGTCCAAGTATAAGTGACTTGTGTAGGTCTGAGTGACCTGCTTTGTGTGACCGAATTGATGAGTCTAAGTGACTTGTGTAGGTCTGAGTGACCTAGTCTGTGTGACCGAATTGTAAGAGATCCATGTGATCTGGTCCGAATGACCTTATCCTTAGTGAATATTTTACTCGTTGGAGTAGAAGAGTGAATTAAGAGTTGTCCGAACCACTTAAAACATCTTGTGTCAAGTCATTTACATTCTATCTTATTTATGTTATATCTGCTAAGTGACTTATAACTACAAAACAAAATTTAGAACTAAGATTTACTTAATCTTTAAGGGAGATTTTCCAAAGAATGAGTAATTCTAGGGGGACATTTTTGTGTGGACATTCTAGCGACATTTTTTTTGTTTTTTTTTGTAGTACCTCTTAAAAAATGTATAGTATTTATTTCAACTGAAATTTTTATAAAAAATAGTGTTTTAGGTATAAATTGGATACATACAAGAAACAGGGTTGTACAAACCTTGTTTTTTGTATGTATCCAAATTATACTTAAAACACTGATTTTTACAAAAAAATCAGTTGAAATAAATATTATACATTTTTTAAGAAGTACTACAAAAAAAAAACCAAAAAAAAAAAGTCGTTAAAATGTCCCCAAAAAAATGTCTCCCTAGAATTTCTGCCAAAGAATATTCCACTGTGCATAATGTTTTAAAAATTTATTCAAGCCCCCCTTTGCAGATCTCTAATGTGCCTCTTGAAAACAACACGTACAGACATATATCAAAAATATCATAGTCTATATTCAGAACTTATAGTTCACTCAAATTATCTTTATACATTCAGAACTTTTAAACAACACCCTTAGTCATTGACATTTCCAATAATTCTCTGAAACTTCCTTTTGATGTATTCAATGTTCACAAATACTGAACACTAAACTTGAATAATCAAACCTTCATTTGGGGAATAAATAGTTCACATTTGACGCTTTCTGTTAATAATATGCTTCACATAGCAATCTCTCTAATGCGCAACATACACAATACAGTGCCAAATAATGGCCGTTTAGCATGTACAGTATGTTACTTATATGATATATCAAACAGGAATGAAGTTTGACATTTCACAAATCTGAGCACATAAAACAAGACAACAGGAATTCAACCAAAAAAAATATTCAGAGCTGAAAAAGTTCAAGGAGATGGGCAACTCTAACTTTCAAGTTGAGGATGAAGTTAGCGAACTCTCATTTTAACTGGATAATTGCAGCTCTGTTTGTAACTATCTGGAATCCCAATGGAAATCTTTCACTTGATCATGGCAGGTCTATTACGAGCTTTCCTTTTGGGTCTGGACCCATTAACTCTCTTCGGCATTTCAGTTGTTAATGCATACATCTTCACAGCAAATAATTCACCAGGAAATCCCTTTTGATCCTGATTCAAATAAAAATATGTTGTTAATTTTGTAAGAATAGGTTATGTTACAATTTATGGGAGCTTGATCAATTTTATTGTTCTGTAAGATAGGATTTGATTTCAATAGCAAGGGAGGCTCATTTGATTCCTGGATAATTATAATACCACATCTCCACTTGGGATTATAGTCCATCATAAAATGGCCTTATAATCACAAAAAAATTGTTCATGTGATTAAATAAAGGACTAATCATTCATGGGATAAAATAGTCCCTAAAGACATTAAATTAGCACAAATAGACCTATCCATGCATCCTTTTTGCAAGCAAAAGTAGCCCAAGTGCTTCACTGCCCAAACAGCTGGGATTTTTTCCACTTGTTTTTACTGTGTTATTATTTTGATGGATGCTTTTGCATTGTATCCTTTTTCTCCCTCTCTAAAAAAACCTACTTTATCTAAGAAAATAGTAATGTTCTTTCAACAATTCATATAGCTAATAACCTAAGGCCTCTCACAGTATCACACTTCCCATTTAGTCCTAAGCGTAACATGAACAGTAGTACTCTTCATCACCACGAATGATGTCGGAAGACCGACAAAACCTTTTATATCTATCTTGGCTACTTCCTCATAAGTACATTCAAATAATTAATTCTAACTGGGATCCAGTCATGAAACCTGGACAAATAGTTTTACAGCTCTACCAAATATGTAAGAGTATACCTTTAATTTGTAGACATGCAGTCCACACTGACTGAAGAGCTCTTTGAAGTATAAATCTGACCGCGTAATGCTCTTATCTTCTTTGTCCAAAACAAATCCTGCAAACATGTGGCTCAGCATCCATATATTGTCAAGCCTCAACTACTTTTTCACAAGAAAGGCTTCCAGCAGAAAAGAAATTCAAGTATCTCATAAACAAGTTCAGCCACATGATGAACAGAACCAAATACATTTTTTGTACTGATAAAAAATTCTAAACAGGTGAAGTAGTGCACAATATGTTTCCTTGGGCAGAAATGGCCCTAAAAAACAAGGGGTTCTGCTTTCGTTTCCTTCTTGTTTTCTTTCAACTCTTTGCTCTTTTTCTGATATGAACTGTGGGGGGAAGGGGGGGATCCAACTTTAACGATCTTGTATTTGACAAATGGTGAAAGCATATTTTAACCAATTCTAATTGTTTTAAAACTTCTATTTTCAGCATGCTTTCAGCATGGTATCAACCTCAAGCTTGAAAGAAGAGTAAAACAGGACTACATACTTTATTATTACCCTTACATTGTATCAGTAAATATAGAATACTACTAGGGCATATTCGGAAGGGAATTTAAAAGTTGGATGTAAATGCCCTAACTACAGCACCCATCTTATTAATACAACCTCTCTACTTCTTTGAGGAGAATAGAAGCTTAGGCTGGAAAAGGAGAAAGAAAGAAAAAACTATGAATGCTATTAAGTACTATTGCAATTGTTTATAATGGAACAAATGAAATAAACAAATCGCCTGGGTTTGTGATTTGTGAGAAGAATAAGTGCTGGACTCCTGTCAAACACAAGTACCTAAATGGAAAAGAAATGCTTGTCCAAGTGGTATGAGTTATCAGCTATTGCGCAAGTAAAGAGTAGAAGATATGATACCGCTTCTTGCGATGTTTTCTTTCAACACAAATATTCCACCAGGTTTAAGCCCAACCTAGAAATTAGACATTAGTTAGTATAAATAAAGTTGACAGAGGAAGAGCTTTTAAAACTGAACACTGAATTGCCTAGTCAGAGAAATCATACAAATCTTATTCTCTGTGTGCATTTTGGCAGGTTCATCAATTTACCTTTGCTCTCTTGAAGAACGAGACGAAGTCATCATCTGCAAGATGCCCAATACACCACTGAACCCATATAATATCATACCTTCCAGCATCTGGAGTGAATTCCTAAAACAACGTAGGAAAATTGTCATTCCAATAGTAAAACAAACAGTGAAACTAGTAATGTGCTACTGGAATAGAGAGTTATACATATATAATAGTCTCCCATAAAAGATTCTTAACTACACTTTTCACACAATTTAAGGAAAACAAAAGTTGAGGAGAGAATAAATAAGTTCCCATTTTATCCATTATGGACCCCACATAAGTACATTAAAAATTCTTCCTTTTTTCCAAAAAAAAAATGGTCCCTAATTGATTTTAGATAACATTTTAAATTTGAATTATGTATTTGAGACATCTTTTGTGAGACAAAAAACTTTTGTACTTCAGTCATCTTTTGTGGGATGGAAGGAGTATACACAGACACATACTAGACAAGTTTTTAAGGATTTAGTAACTAAAGCTGGATTGGTTTCGGTAAGTGCTACCCGTATTCCAAGATCAATATATAAAATAATTATAGTTACTATGAAAGTATATTATTATTATTACTTGATCACCAAGTATGCTTGATGCTCACAAATATTTGGCCACTACTCAACTAGTAGCCTATAAACAAGGCTTTAGTACTCTTTGTAATGACACAACATTAACTATTCAATACATCTATCTTATCTCTATATCAGAGCTAGGTTAATCTTGAAAATCAAATCAAAAATTATTGCTTCGCCGCCAGCGGCACATAGCCGACTGCAAGCATCGTTTATTTTTATTGTTTAACGTTATCTTAAAGAAAAATTTAGGCGGTTATAATTCAGTTTTAGTGTTGTAGTTTGAGTTTTGTCATGCGTTGCTAAAGTTGATGTTCTAATACTCCGTTACTCAGATTTGAGATTTCTTTTTGAATATGTAGGTACCTTGTTGCATGTTATTTTTTTCTTAACAAAGGTAATATGTCCATAACAACTAATTTCTCGGTTTGAAATATGTAAATGGTTGATTGGAAAGTAAAGATTGCATGGGGCCAAGATTTCAGAAAGGAATGTGTCCTTCGATTTTGTGGAAGGCTAGCAAGTCATCCGTTATTTCAGGAGGGCAAGGAGTACGAAGCTGATTTTGAGTGATTTATTTTGTTATGTAACAAGTTGTAAGTCGTGATATAAGACTTTCAACTTGAGGGAGAGTATTAGAGTATATTATTATTATTACTCGGTCACCAAGTATACTTGGTGCCCACACATACTTGGCCACCACTCAACTAGTAGCATGTATATAAGGTTTTAGTACTCTTTGTAATAAAACAACAACAATAACTATTCAATACATCTATTTTATCTCTAACAATTAACAGAACTCTAAAGCATGTATTCTTGGATGGCTAACATATAAAAGCACATATCTTCGGTTGAAGAAGTGAGATGATTGGATGGCCAACATATAAAAGCAATTTTTTATCGTGGCATACAGCCAGAAAACTAACTAGTTGAGATGGTACACTTGGCATATGGATTCAAAGTCTCCTAAATTTCTCGTTTTTTTTGGTCTCTCAAACAAGTGAACATTTATTACCTCTTGGGCAATAAATTTGTGAGGTTAACTAGTCTTTCTATGGTGTTCCTAGTTCGTGGTCAGAACCTTGAAGGCCCACTGATAATCACTAACTCACTAAGGGTGACTTTGGAATCTTTCCTCTCTTTTTTCTGAATTATCCCAATTGCATAGGGGATCCACGTCAGTTAGGAGCATCTCCTCCCTCAACTCGTCTCCCTTCTAAGACTTTCCCACCCTCCAAACTTTTTCTTCTGTATCTATCTGAGGCTGGCCTCTTCATGAATGAATTTCTTCAGGACTGTAACAAAGGGGCCAGTGACCATCCTTTTCTCCCCTGGGATTAAAGGTACCTCCTTTCCTACTTTCAGCACTTTCAACCCAATAGACACTTTCTCCATCACCAACATAGAGACCATCCTTCCTCACTTTGGCTTTTGACGGTACCTGCTGTAGTCTTAATCACTTTCCCACCCATCAGCCACTTTTCCATCATCAAGTAGTTATTGTCAGAAACATTTTCAAAGTCCTCGTCATTCTCATCTTCATCCTAGTTAATGTCATCATTAGACTGATTGTGTGTCCTTAACTCCTTGCCCTACAATATACCAGTATACTGTCTTTTATGGAAACTATACATACTGGCCACATGGAAATTCAGTCTAAAGCTCAGTTCAGGTGTCCATATTACCAAAATTAGCAGGTTTTCCAAAATGACGAGCCTTACGAATCTACCTTTTCCAAATTGTCCACATAGTTTGACCAACCTACTCTTAGATCACATACTTGGTTGGTTACTTCAAATCAAAATAAAAGTGCAGCATGGAGCCAGGATACTACTGACAACGATACAGATAAGTAACTATGCTAAGTGAAA
Source organism: Panax japonicus (assembly GCA_020205505.1). Lineage (NCBI taxonomy): Eukaryota > Viridiplantae > Streptophyta > Magnoliopsida > Apiales > Araliaceae > Panax > Panax japonicus. The sequence continues at coordinate 66,052,688 of CM035110.1, forward strand.
GTATAATACATATAGAACAATTAATCTATAACTCTTTTTAGTTTTTACATGGTAAATAGATATCAGTGATAAAAAAAGGAAAATCAAAAACAAAATGCAACTAAGCTTCTGTAATGGGTATTATATAAATATAAGTATGTACCTGGAGTGGGACACAGTAAAAATTGGTAGCCTTGTGCATCTCTGAGACCATCAAGTTTTGAGGAACCAAATTTTCACGAGCAGCCTCTAGAAAATGTGATACAGGCTCAAGAAGGTCAACCTAAATCCAAGAAACAAACACACATGTCTTCAACCAAGAAGATGAAAAGATAAGTTTAATTACAAATTCAAATACATAGACCTTCAAGAGATAGTGTTCTAACTTAGCATTTTATGTTATTTGTGGTAACATCCTCGGTGCTACAATAAATTTGAAATTGTACACAAGTATAGGCAGGCTCTAAATTTCAGCATTCACGGGCAGGGAAATGAAAAGAGAGGAAGGAAGTTATATAAAAGATTGGGCAATCAACATAATTTCAGTGCTTCAAGGGCCATAATTCTATTTTATTTAATTTTATTTATGAGAATTTTTTAGTCCTTCCCTCCCTTATTTTAATTTCACTCCTTTGTCTTAAAACTTCTATTTTACCAAAAATAGATAACATCCATTCCCCCCCCCCCTCCCCCAATTTTTTTCTTTGATAAGTATTAGTGCTTCTCCTGAATTAAATTTTGTATGTATGACCTCCGGGCTTCAAAGAATGTTTTAGAGCTTACAAAAAGATGGTACTCTGTTCTTATCAACTCTCCCAAAGTTGAGTTGTCCCCAAGGACTTCTTATCCTTTCCGGTTGTCCCCTCCAAAGTTCAGTTGTAATTTTCCTTCCAAGGATATTTATGTCAATTATTGCATACAAGTAATACTGCATCCTGAAGGCAGTATTTGAACAGTTCAAACTACGACTAAAAACAAAATTTGCACTGAGAGCCAAAAAAATTGCTCATAACCCTGCATTCCTTGCACTCTACAATAACAAAAGACGCATAAAGTTTTACTAGTAAAACAAAAAGAAAGAAGCAGATAATCTAACCTCATTGAAAAATCTTATGAGAAGGTTCTTGGTCACCCTCCCTACGCCAGCCCCACAATCTGCAGCAGAGTTAGCAAACAGTAAAACTTTCCAATCAACAGATCTGCATATGAATTTGTTAATTTTTCTATACAATCCCTATTAAAATAACAAAACCTGTATCTCAAATTTAAGAGTATAAGAATTGGATGACAGAACTTAAAAATTTAAGTATGTTACCTAACATGTACACAGGATTATGAGGCAATAGCCAAGACTCGGCAAGTTTCCAAAAGACTTGGCTCATCCAAGTTGGTGTAAAGAACCTAACAGTCCAAGTTAGTGTAAAGAACCTAACAGCTTAGCTAAAATAATTGAGGGTCTATGCATCTTCAAAGAGTGTTGTCCCATAGTGTTTTTTGAAGCATTCTTATAGGCACTTGCTATGGTATAGTCAAATAAGAGTGTTATATATAGATATATAGGGTTGTGATTAGAAGGACTGAATGGCCAGATCTTGGTTGTAGTATCCAGAGATATTTATAAGTTAACATATTATCCAGCCTTTCAGATCAGATGTTGCTCCCTGACAGAGTCTCCAAGACTCAAAATTTATAAATATTGAGTATTTCAAGTACACCTCCCTTAAGAAAGAACACCAAGAATCCATTCTCAACACTAAATAATTTTTCCCAATTCGATTCTATCTTTCTATTAGCCTTGAAACCATACTAGCATCAATGATTGTCTGGCAGGAACCTTCATTCTTTTCTACATAAATAGTAGTAGAGCATATAAAAGTTTCTTCCTTTCAACCCCTGAAGGCCTATACCAACGTTCCGCATAAAAGAATATTGCATTGGCCTCATCAACAAATCTCCCTATAAATTTTTCACATTATAAACCCTAGTATATTATAAAATGTTTATATAACAGGCCATACCATAGCCAAAAGTTGAGACATTCACCTTTTACTGGCAGATGATAGAAATTAAAGGTACCAAATATGTTACTGATCATAAAAGAAAATTAAATAAATCTAATGATAATAAAAAAAGTACAAACTTTATTGGGCATTTCTATAAAACAGATAGAGAAAATACCAAGAGCAACAAGATGTTGGTTTCTTCCAGTATCAGGAAAGAGACCAGCCAAAAGGGTATTAAGAAAGGCCTCACTATCCTTAATATCAGCTTCATTAACATGCCCATATCCACCCAATACCCCATCTACTGATGCCTCCACACGCTTATCTTCCAAACAACACAGCAAGCCCACCAATCAATACACAAATCATAAATGTATCAAACAGAAGAAATTGAGACATGGGTTTTACAAAGGAATGAAAAGGGTCCTTGAAAATAAATTTAGCAACAAAAAAAAAAAAGAATGAAAAGGGTCTTTATATCCCAATAGCTAACGCCATTCCACCAATCAATTCAAAAAAATATAAACGTATCAAACAGAAGAAACTGAGACATGGGTTTTGCAGAGGAATGAAAAGGGTCCTTACTTCCCAATAGCTAACGCCATTCCGGTACCAATCAGTCTTCTTCTGGTTATCTCCGACCTCTTCTGTCCACATCTCGTCGGCGTTCTTGAATTCACGACCATCGGAATCCACGCCGCCAGTCTCCATCTCGTGCAAAGCAGAACGCACTCTCACACTCTGATGGCGCTTAATTTAGCCGGTGATATTAATAAGCAGCTGTAGCAGGGTTTATTGCGAAAGGGAGAATAACCATTTGGGCTGGAGTAGACCTTGCATTGTGCATTTTTATATCCGAGTATAACGGAATTCATTTTAAATAAATATAATATGTTTAATACTTTTGATAAATATCTTGGATATATATTTCTTTTTACTCATCTAAATTAATTTATTGAAACAGGAGTATTTGTTTGTTTAAAATTTAATAATTATGTTTGTCCATAATTTGATTAATTAAGTTGGGTCATAAAGGAGCTGGAGTTCGAACTCATAAATGAGTTCTATCAAACATTGCATGAAATATTAATGTTATATATTTTAAATACATGTATGTGTGTGTTAATACTTTCTTTTTGCCCAAATATAAAATTATAAGTAGAAAATTTTCAACATTGTTATTATTTTAATTATCTGAGATATTTTGGTAAAAGATAAAAAAAATAACATTGTAATTAAGTGTCAAAATTTCTCCAATATTTCAAAATTTGTTAAAATGTTATTTTTATTTGTCTAAATAAATAAATTAATGGGAGAGTCTCAAAAGTATCTCAAATATCGTTATAATGGTTGAGCTCATCTCTTACGATTACTTGTGATAAAATATCATTTGTCTTATTAAATGTCATGTCCTTTAAATATTTGAGACAAAAAGAAAATAAATTGGGAGTCCTAAAATTATCCAAATAATATTGTAAAGACATCTTAATGGTAAATATATATATATATAGAAAAATAGAGTTGTACAGTTGTGCAACTTGGAAATGTACACAGTTGTTGTCAAAACTACGTCGATTTAACACTTTAAAAAAAAACACGGCTCAAAACGATGCCATTTTGAGCATGTGTATATATATAAAAAATAATGCAACAACGCATTCTCTTCTTCCTCAAATCAATCCAGCAACCCTAAACCTTATTCTTCTCCCTCACTCATGACATCATTTCAATCCCAAATGGAGCAAAGAAACCTTAAATTTCGAATTGAACCACCAATTTCCTCCTTATTTTGAATCTTCCCTCTCTTCTTCTTCAATTGTCACGAGTTCTTTTTCTCCAATTGCAACCCAGATCGATTCGCAACAACTAAATTATTATTTTTCTCTGAAATGCAAACAACATGTCATGTTTTTCTCGCCTAATTATCCCGCTTGACTAATCATTTACCATAGGTTTATTTTAGTTTGAGTTTTAGTTTGGATTTAGGGTTACTGATATTCATGTTGCTCGAATTTGAGGGATTTTCAGTGTAAAGTATTGATAAGGATTTATGTATTACTTTTTCTATTGATTCTAAAATTTCTGCTATAATAATAAAAGAATTATTATTGAATTTTTAGGCCTTTTTTGAATTAATTACAATGTCTCATGATTTTTATTAACTATTTTCCATGTTTTTATTCAACATATATATAGGGGAATGATTCATATACAATGTTGTAAAAAAGTGTTTATCCTTACAACAAATCTCGATCGTTCATCCGGATATCTATTGATCTATATTTCTCCCTGTTCGCAGTTTAATTTTCAGTATCCCGTAGTTTAATATTGAGGATGGGACATATGATTAAAATACCCCTCTTTGAAAAATTCTCACATTCGCAGTATTACGCTAGATATGACCAAATACCCAACTGAAAAACGACGATGTTTGTAAATGAGTCTCATTCGCAATATTAAACTGCGAATGTCAAATTTAATTTTTTTTTATTTTTAAGGCTCCGATTAATTCTAACACCTCTACTATCAAAAGGAGAGCATAATTTTAACTTCGAATCCCTGTTTTAACACCGTAAAGTCCAAGGTAGTATACATTTTAATATGTCACAAATTATTCATTAGCAACTTCATAGTTATTATACTACTGGGAGAATGTTCAAAAATACCCCTAACTTTTACACCTATGTCTACCGAGCACCTTATACATTTTTTCTTCCAAAAATGCCTTTAACGTTTCAAATTTCAGCTCAATTGTGCCCTTACCACTAATGGACATGCCACCTAGACTAAATCCGTTTACACTTGGACATTTTTTGCTAACGAAACCAAAATTTTGGCTACAAGGCATGACTACTCAGCGTTATATTACAACACACATTCCCTTTCTCCTCCCTCATCACCATAAACTCTTTTCCTTTCTAAAAACTCATTCTCTCTCTCCAATGGCAAGAATTACAAACAACTCGCAAATCAACCAGCGACAAGGCCCCCCAAGGAAGCAGTTAACAACCAAAGCCCGAAAATTAGCTCCGGCCACTGGAGAAGTGAAAAAGCCCCATCAATTCCGTCCTAGAACTGTGGCTTTGAGATGACCCAATCTTTGGTCTCTGTGTTTAATTTTTTGGGAAAAATAGCAGCATCAGTATTAACAAGACTAATTGCCGAATGAAAGTAAAATTGTAAAAACTTAGCTTGTAGATAACATAAACCGAGGTGTAGCGAAGCTACTGTCCTAAAAAGTGATTTTCGCCCCCACTGATAGCAATCACAGGTACAAATGGGCTGCCAGCGGTCACTCTCCAAGATTCAACGGCGAAGGCTCCGATCGTGAGTACTCACAGAATGAGACTTTGGACTTGTCTATGTGGATTGCCCAATTAACAGAGTTAATATATATATGGAAGAAAGAACATATTGTATATTATGTGAAAAACCACAAAGGCAATTTGTTTAAGGAGAAGAAGATGATGATGATATGTGTAATCTGCTAAGAAGAAGAATAATGGTATTTATATATGGACGATCATCGGAACGTTGGACACCAGTTAACGTTGGGAAATAAATATTGTTTATGTTAATATGAACGTTGGATCGCGAGTTACAGAAAATGTAAATAAGGTTTACGTTAATGAACGTTGGGGGAAAATTAATGAAAACGGCTAGGGTATTAATTTGGCTTAGTATTAAGAAATAAAAAGATAGGGATTTAAGCAAAAAAGTGGGCTATCTAGGTGCACCCACGAGGCATAATCGATCGGATTGGCACCCCCCCTGCGTGAGACCCCAGATTTTATGAATAAAGATTTAAATTTCTCGAAATTTTTTTTTGGAATATTATGGTGTTGATTTGATATAATGTTATAGTTGTGAGTAATATTTATAAATTTTGCAAAGTATACAAGTTGTTATATAATATTCGATTGGTCGAGGAATATTCTTTTTGTCGGAGAATATCCGTACGACGACACAATCATTGGTGGACCCCACAACAGAATTATTGTCGAAATGAGAAAATGACAGAAATATCTTTTTATAAAAATAATGGCGAAAGTGTTATCATTAAAACTGTTGAACTATCCGGTAGTAAAAGTACAGTAATATGCGTGGTTGCATAGTAGCACACGGTATTGATTATTGATGCTTACGTGATAAGTCACTCAGTTATACTCAATTATTACTACAATAATTGCTGCATCATATCTCTCATATTATTGATTCGATTATTGTCACAGTATCATCTGCATAATATTTTATATATTATTAAATCAATAATTGAGACGACAAAGTTATTCATATTATTAAATTACAATATTTATAATGTCTAAAAATTCTGTCAAGGAGAGGTTTGGTCATCTAATTACGCGCTAATAAGGAGAAATCCTTATCGGAAAGCCCCCTCTTTCCTGGGAACGACCTGGTTGATAAATATTATGAGTTATAATATTAATGATGAATAAGTTCGTGTTGATTAAAGATGAAATTGATAGTTCCATTGTGTTAAAATTATTAGTGTTAGTGGAAATCGACATTTATTCCGATGATAATTGATGTATGGGGGTTATATTAATAAATCGGGTAATTAATCGGATAAATGAGCAATTAATTGCTACTAATTCACATGATTATATACCTATTTGTTCACATGTGTGTACTATTGAATCACATTCTTGTACTATTAGGGGAGTTGGTGCAAGATTTATAATACTTGCATGACTAAGTTAAAAATTGAGGTATAGATGGAGGTACTATATTGTAATTCGTATTTTCACATGATTATAACTATTGATTCACATTGTTGAACTATTGATTTACATTATTTACTATTAGGGGAGGTGGTGCAAGTTTGATAATACTTGCAGGACTAAATTAAAAATGAAAGAAAAGTTGAAGGTATTGTACTATAATTTTTGGAGCCCCAAAACGTGCAATTATCGAAACTATATTTTTCTATAAATAGAAGCTCATTCTTCCTTCATTTCTCATCAATTCACTAAAGCTATAGATCAATTATTATAGAGAGAAAGAAGAAGAGAAGTCTGCTACCTCTCTACTCCAGTATCCAATTTCTTTCTAAGGTAAGGGGTATTATTTCTTTCATATTCATGAAGAGAACTATTGTTATTCCATTCCTTATTATTATGTTGGAATAACCTGTCTATGCGAAGTACTACATATATGGTGAAATTCTTCTATTATTCCATTCTTTATTATTATGTTGGAATAACCTGTTTATGCGGTCTATTCTTTATTATTTTGTTGGAATATCCTGTCTGTGCAGTTTACGCATGACCTGGTTCTATTCTTTATTATTCTGTTGAGAATAACCTGTCTGTGCGGTTTATCGCATGCATGGTGAATTCTTCTTTTATTTCATTCTCTATTATTCTATTGGAATAACCTGTCTATATGAATTACCACATTCATGGTGAATGATCCTTTGTATTCATATGAATAGTATTTTCATTCAAAAGGGGTTTCTGCCAGGGGTAATTTCGTAATTTTTCTGACCCTCAAAAATTCTGAAAAAGCTTGAAATGATAATTTGATGAGTTTTCTAGATTGTGTCCAAAAATGGCGATTTTTGGATGTATAGATTAAGAATTATGGATTTTATGGGAAAAGCCTATTTTAAAAGTAAACCCTTATAACTCTTTGTGGTTAACTCCAAAATTGGTAAAATTTTTATTAGTAGTACATGTATATAACAGGAGTATACCCGGTAAATTTCGGAATTTTTGGACAAAAGTACAATTTATGATAAATGTCTAAATATTCGGCAGTTTTGGCCATATGAAAAATAGTAAATGAATTTTAAAAATTCTGAGAAAAATATATGTTCAATATGGGACTATATTCTGCTAAATCCCAGAAAAGAAATATTTTTGGGACTGATTTGGTATTTTTCATGAAAATGAACTAGTTATGAGTAAATGAATTAAATATGTTATGTGAAGTAACAAAATTGGAAAATAGGATTTTATGGCTTAGGAATCCTATATAGAGTATATGCAGATTTTTGATGAGGGATTTGATCATTGGGGATGAAATCATATGAGTATGACATTTTTGAATGATTAAATGCATTATTTGGTAAAGTGTAAATAATTGAAATAAATTGTTTATAAGTTTAAGAAGTGATTCAAATATTATTATAATATTAATAATATTATATTATGAGTTTATTAAATGGTTGATAATATTTGGATAAATTTAAAGTCTTTAATATTTATCCTTGTTTTCGTTTGATTAATATCATTGTCAATATCCCCATGCTTATATTGTGATGAAAGTTATCTTTGGCTGACGTGCAAAGATGGACTGTTGCACCAGTAAAAAGTAGTAAATAGACAATACTTAAACCACAACGTTTTTTTATAAAAAACATTGTGGTATTCTTTTTCACAATGTTTTTTAATAAAACGTTGTAGATACATATAAAAAAACGTTATCTATCTAAAAGTGCATTTTTTTGGTTTTAAATAGATAACATTTTTTTAAAAAAATGTTGTGTAGGTCAAAAACACGGAGGTCAAAAAAAATCTCGCGGAATAAAAACTTAAATTAAAAAGCCTAAACAGTTAGAGAGAAACATATACTTCTTTGTGTTTCTACTCCTGAACATGCTACACGAAAACTAGGGTTTATTAACCCGGTTAACTTTCTCTCTCCTGTTCAAATGGCCAAAACCAGAGGGTCGGTCGTCAACTAGTTCAAAGGGAAGAAGCGTCGATAGTGGCTCCCAAGGTGGCCAACACCTGTTATTTGCAGAGCTGAAATAATTTCGGAAGCAAGAAGGTTACGTATAGGTTACGCTCTCGAGCCGAAGAAAGTCCATAGCTTCATAACTCAATCTCTTGTAAGTCATACCCAAAATCAAGGTACCGACCTCTTTCAATTGAATGAATTCTCCTCCCAAAACCCTAGCGTCGTCATAATCGATTCACCCATTTCGATCAAAAGGCTTCGCAGCCGAATATCACTGCTCGAATTAGTGAAGGATTTGAAAATATCTCAAAAAAATGGGGCTGTAATTAGCATTCTGAAACAGGTTCTGGCCTTTGATTCAGATTTATTGTCTGATTTGAGTGATTGTCAGTGCATACATTTGTATTCAGTATCATTTCCGGTAGTCCTGTCACTTTTTGACTTTCAATGTTTATTTTTATGCAAGTAATACTATTAGATATGGTGGCATGTATGAAATTATAGCCATATTATTTCGATTCTTGTTGTCCATGTATTGGAATATAGGGTATATTCAGATTTTGATAAGAGATTTGATCTTTGGTGATGAAATCTTATGAGTATGACATTTTTGAATGATTAAATGCATTATTTGGTAAAGTGTAAACAATTAAAATAAATTGTTTATAAGTTTAAGAAGTGATTATAATATTAATAATATTAGATTATGAGTTTATTAAGTGGTTGATAATATTTGGATAAATTTAAAGTCTTTAATATTTATCCTTGTTTTCATTTGATTAATGCTTATATCATTGTCATCATCCTCATGCTTATATGGTGATGAAAGTTATCTTTGGCTTACGTGCAAAGATGGACTATTAATTGATTATTGAATTGTATATCTTCGGCTTACGTGCAAAGATGGACTGTCGATTATTGGTTTTATAGTGGTATATCTTTGGCTTACGTGCAGAGATGGACTTGGTATGATTATGACCAGGGATCATTCGGTATAATCATGACCTGTAATGTTATAAACGATGCGATAAAAGTCCTCAGTGGCCTGTAGTGCATTGATGGACAGTTTTTGGTATGATTATGACCAAGGATTATTCGGTATAGTCATGACCATTGATGATTTAATGAATATCCTTGGCCCGTAGTGCAGGGATGATTAGATGATGTGGTTTATTTATTAAACTGAGTCTCAGCGATAGAAATTGATGAAAACATTTTAAATCATAAAAGATAATAGGTATCATGCTCTACTTGACTCTTCTAATGGATTGCTTATTCCGCTGCAGTTAAACTTGATGTCTATTGTATTTTATCAGTTTAACATTGTTGAAGACTAATGATAATTTATTCTGCATTATCTTAGTCATAATATTTCTTACTGGACTAGTTGAGCTCACCCTTTCTTTCATTGTTCTCTTCAGAAAATGAGAACGTAGCCGGGACTAGTCGGGGAACGGAATGACGATCCAAATGATAGCATTAGTAGTCCTCACTATTCTGTTAAATAGTGTGACAATAAATGTAATGAGGACTCCATTGAGTGTGGATATTGTCTAGATGACAATATTCTTATTAAAACTCTTAGATTATGTTTTGTCGTATTTTACACGACTGTTGTGTAATTAAGTTGTATTTGAATTTTGTACCATGTATTTGGCGACTCAAGATGGGTGATGTATACCTATTTTGGGGGCGTCACACTATGGTTTTCTGACAGAAAGTCCAAGAACCAACCAAGTTTGGCCTAGCCCAATTCCTTAGTCATCCTTATGTGCGCGAGTCCATCCCCTTTTCCCAACCAAGTTACTAAACCCAAGCTAACATGTACTAATATACACAAGGAATGCGTTCAAAATAGATGATATGGGACTATGAAAAAACTATGAATTTTGGAGCATCACCAACAATCCCCCACATGATCCAAAATTATCAAAGAGAAAAAAAATTAAAAGAAGTAAGAAGGGCAATGGATTTTAGATACATAACGTCGATACCTTATGGGTTTGAATCGAAACTTAGTGGAACAAGCTCATAATTGTAGATTATAGGTGAACTATATTCTCGAACCCATTATCTATGATACAATCAATTAAACTTGCACACATATTTAAAAATCCTGAATCCACACAAGTTCGCGGTTGGGCGCGTTCTAGGTCATGTGTCATATCCCAAATTTTCATAAAGGCTCTAGAGAGTTTGCCAAAGACTCTCATAGGAAGCGACCTACATTCCACCTTTATATAGGTGAACCCATCAAGTGTAAACTAACATACACCACCCTTTGGGGCTATGAGTTTCATTAAGAATCTAAATCATTCATCCTATCATAATTTGTCAGTACACACCACATACACAGGGAGAAATATAAATAATTGTAGTGCTTTAATTAAATAATTACATGACTTGTTATTACCCATTGAACCCAATTCATGGGATCTCCAATCACACGTGTTGGGTTTCCATCACATATTATTTACTCAAAATTTTGGCAATAGTCTCATCCCCCTGGATGCTTCTTGGACTACCTTTTTACTCAATCCCTTAATAGGCGGATCCGCTAGGTTTTTTTCAGACCTCACAAATTCCATGGAAATAACCTCGTTATTGATCAGTCTTCGTATAATATTATGCCTCAAGCGAATATGTCTCTGTTTTCCATTATAAATATGGTTCATTGCCCTGCTAATAGCTGCATGAGAATCACAATGCAGAGAAATAGAAGTAATTGGCTTAAACCACATTGGTATACAGCCAATAAATTCTTTATCCACTCTGCTTTTGTACCTGCCAATTCTAAAGCAATAAATTTAGATTCCATAGTAGATCTAACAGTACAAGTTTGTTTAGCAGATTTCCAAGAAACAGTTCATCCACTTAAAGTAAACACATAACCACTAGTTGAGCTTGTTTCATCATTATCAGATACCCAATTAGTATCACATTATCCTTCTAAAACACTAGGATGACCAGTGAAATGTACACCTACATTAGTTGTTCCTTTTAAATACCTCATTAGTCGTGACAATGCATTCCAATGATCTTGTGAAGGATTATGTGTATATCTGCTAAGTCTACTAATGACATATGCAATATCAGGCCGAGTACAGTTCATTAAATACATTACACTACCAATAATTCTAGCATATTCAATTTGTGCAATATCATTCCCTTTAATTTTCTTTAAATGCACACTAGAGTCATAAGGGGTTCCTAATGGTTCTTCATTAAAGAAATTAAATTTCTTAAGAATATTTTTTTACATAATGGGATTGTGATAAAACTAATCAATTTGCATGTTTATTTATTTTCTTGTCAAAAATCAAATCCGCTTCTCCTAAATCTTTCATATCAAATTTAGAAGATAAAAAATCTTAAGTAGTTTTCACAACTTTCTCATCAGTATCAAATATTAGCAAGTCATCCACATATAAACAAATAATCAAACCATAATTTCCATTGAATCTACTATAGACACAACTATCGGATTCATTTGTCACAAAATCATTAGACAAAAGAGTTTTATTAAATTTTTCATTCCATTGTTTTGGTGCTTGTTTCAAACCATACAAAGATTTTACAAGTCTACACACTTTTTGTTTTTCACCTAGAACAACAAACCCTTCAGGTTGACACATATATATTTCTTTATTTAATCCTCCATTCAAAAAGGCAATTTTAATGTCCATTTGGTGGATTATCAATTTATGAATAGAAGCCAAATCAATTAAAATTCTTATAGTTGCTAATTTAGTTACTGGTGAGTAAGTGTCAAAATAATCAAAACCTTCCTTTTGAGTAAACCCTTTTGCTACAAGTCTTGCCTTAAATTTATCAATAGATCCATCAGATTTTAACTTCTTTTTAAACACCCATTTACATTCAATAGGTTTACATCCTCCAGGAAAATTAACTAGTTTTCATGTATGGTTATACATATAGAATCTAGTTCACTATTAATAGCATCGTTCCAAAAATTTGCATCAATTGATTTCATTGCTTCTTCATAATTTTTAGGGTCATCTTCAGTTATGAAAGCAGTTATAAAATCTGAACCAAAAGTTTTCTCAAAATGTTGCCTTTTACTTCTAGTAGTTGCAGGTACAGGTTCTTTATCTTTCCTTTTAAGATGTTCACTAGAAGAAGGATTGCCATCGTCTCTTATTTTTATTGGAAATATATTTTCAAAAAATTCTGGATCTTTTGTTTCCAAAATTGAATTATTTTGATAATTATTTGTTGCATCTTTAATTACCAAAAATCTATAAGCAGCACTATTAGAAGCATATCCAATAAAAATGCAATCCATTGTTTTAGGTCCAATTTTATTCCTTTTTAAATTCTGGTATAACTACTTTAGCTAGACACCCCCACACTTTAAGATACCCCAAATTAGGTGCATGTTTCTTCCATAAGTGATAGGGTGTAGAGTTTATCTTTTTATGTGAAACTCTAATTAAAATATGATTTGCAGAAAGGCAAGTTTCTCCCCACATATTAGAAGGTAAACCAGAACTAATTAGCACAACATTCATCATATCTTTAAGTGTTCTATTTTTCCTTTCTACGACTCCATTAGACTATGGAGAATAAGGAGGAGAAGTTTCATGTATAATTCCATTTAGTTCACAAATTTTTTTAAGACTTCCCGAATCATATTCACCTCCACGATCAGATCTAAGTCTTTAATTTTTCTTTCTAACTAATTTTCAACTTCAACTTTATATTTAATAAACATTTCTTCCGCTTCATCTTTAGAGGAAAGTAGATAAATTTGATTATATCTAGACATATCATCCACAAAAGAAATATAATATTTCTTACCACCTCTACTCGTAGTATTTTTAAAATCAGCTAGATCGTTGTGAATTAACTCAAGTAGTTCAGTTTGTCTTTCAACACTTTTAAAAGGTTTCTTAACATGTTTTGCTTCTACACAAATTTCATATTTGTTAAACTCGATATTTGCAAGATTAGGTATAAGTTTAATTTGTTTCAATTGTTTAATAGAAGCCGCGTTTACATGTCCTAATCTAGCATGCCACATATCCAAAAATTCAACAATATAAGCAAAAGAAGCATTCTTATTATTCAATTTAGCAGAAACATCAAGTAAAAATAAACCCCCATTAAAAAAACCTTTCCCAACAAATTCCCCATTACGAGTAAGTACTAGTTTAACAGAATCAAACACAAGTTTAATGTCAGCTTTGTTCAACAAAGACCCGGACACAAGATTCCTACGAATATCGGGCACATGAAGTACATCTTGTAAAGCAATTATTTTTCCATAAGTTAATTTTAGTAAGACTTTCCCTTTTCCCGCAACGTTGGTGGCTCGAGAATCCCCCATAAAAACCTTTTCTCCATTAGTCACATTTTCGTAGTTGAGAATTAAGTCTCTATTCGCGCAAATGTGTCTAGTGGCCCCGGTATCTACTACCCATTCCGTGAAGTTGTCAGCAAGGTTTACTTCCGAGACAACAGCAACAATAATATCATCGGATTCAACCAAGTTCGCTTGGGGCTTAGGTTGAGAGTTATTATTTTTGTTATCTCGCCCCTTGCGAAAGTGACACTTCATAGCAATATGGTCAGGTTTGCCACATACGAAGCAAGGACCTTTAGTGAAAGGTTTTCGAATTTGATTAGAATTATTGAACCTATTATCCCTTCTTCCCATTGATTTTTGATTTTTCTCTTTGTGGTTTTTGGACTGATAATTTTGGCTCTTCCATTCTGACTTTTGTTCTACGAGATTAGCTTTGACAGTATGACTTAAAACTACGTCTCCCCTTTCTTTAGCCCTGTTTTGTTCTTCAATATGAATGTGAGCAACTAGTTCTTGCATAGTAAAATCTTTAGTTTCATGTTTAAGGTTCATCTTATAATCTTTTCAAGAGGGTGGTAATTTTTCGATAAGTACAACAACTTGAAAATTCTCACATATTTTCATTCCTTCCCCAATAAATTTCCCAACAATTGTTTGGTATGCATGAACTTGCTCTATTATTGATTTTCCATCTTGCATCTTAAAATCTAAAAATTTTCCCGCAACATATTTCTTAAGGCCAGAGTTTTCAACAGCATATTTAGATTTTAAAGCTTCCCAAATCTTCTTAGCACTTTCATACGGATAATAAATCTCAAACAATGAATTAGACAAGTAGTGCAGCAAGTATCTACGACTTGTACGATTATCCTTAACATAATACCCTTTTGCAGACTTATCAATATCCAATTTTTCAACAATTTCAGCAGTATCAGAAACAACAATAACAGGAGCATCCATGTATAACACATATTCCAAATTCATGGTTTCTAAATAAAACAGTATATCTTCAGATCATCGTTTAAAATTTGTACCATCAAAGCGTTCAATTTTAGAAAGGTCTAAGGCAATTTTTATCTTGTTAATAAACCGAAAATCACTTTTTAGGTTGTTGGAAAAAATAGTTGCAGCAGTATTAACAGACTAATTGCCGAATGAAAGTAAAATTAGAACAACTTAGCTTGTAGATAACAGAAACCGAGGCGTAACGAAGCTAATGTCCTAAAAAGTGATTTCGCCCCCACTGATAGCAATCACAAGTATAAATGGGATGCCGACGGTCACTCTCCAGGATTCAACGACGAAGGCTCCGATCGTGTGTACTCACAGAATGAGACTTTGGACTTGTCTATGTTGATTTCCCAATTAAAAAAGTTTATATATATATGGAAGAAAGAACAGATTGTATATTATGTGAAAAACCATAAAGGCGATGTGTATAAGGAGAAGAAGATGATGATGATATATGTATTCTGCTAAGAAGAATAATATTGGTATTTATATATGGACGATCATCAGAAAGTTGGACACCAATTAACATTGGGAAATAAATACGGTTTACGTTAATATGAACATTGGATCGAGAGTTACAAAAAACGTATATAAGGTTTATGTTAATGAACTTTGGGGAAAAATTAATGAAAACGACTATGGTATTAACTTGGCTTAGTATTAAGAAATAAAAAGATAGGGATTTAAGCAAAACATTGGGCTATCTGGGTTCACCCGCGAGGCATAATCGACCGCACACACGCACTAAGGTTTTCTGACCGAAAGTCCAAGAACCAAGTTTGGCCTAGCCCAATTCCTTAGCCATCCTTATGTGCGCGAGCTCATCCATTTTTCTCAACCAAGTTACTAAACTCAAGCCAACATGTACTAATATACACATGGAATGTTTTCAAAATAGATGATATGAGACTATAAAAAAACTATGAATTTTGGAGCATCACCAACAGAATTTCCTCTTAAAGAAAAGACTCATTGGAATTTTCTTTTTGTTATCCAAGATTTTGATTTTTAAAAGTAAAGTGATTTAAGTATGCTTTTACCCTGATTCCTTTTTCTTTTTGGATTTAGGGTTTGAAACTAAAGTTTCGTTTTCTTCGGGTTTGGTGTTATATGGGCTGAATAAATTCTTTCTATTCTAATAAAGCTTTTGTTATTAGTTCTTCCTAAATTTTATCATAGTTTGGTTATACAGATAAACAGAGCATTGAGCTTTTATTTATCCATTAGATACATAAAATTACATCTTCTTGTTATATCCGATCAAAACTATGAAGCCAATAATGGACCACACCTTTTTAACTTTTAATCGGACTATAATTTACCATGTGGAGTATATAGAGGATTAAAGCTCAAACTAGACACCTTTAAAAAAAAATTAGAAAACAGAGTGAAATTAAGTTGAATGAACTGAAATTGTGAACATGCCGTGGTAATTGTGGTGGATGGAGATGGAAAATTTGTTATCGATGAGGTTGCATGCCTTGTTTGGGTCTGGAAAGAAAAATCTTAGTAATTCTTTTGTTTTGTTTTGATATCTTGCTACTGCGTGTTGTTATTGTTATTGTTATTGATAGAATCTCTTTTCAAATTCAAAGACGATTTCATATATTTTCATATGAAAATGTTTCTTCTCTTCCTCTCTTTTGTTATCCCCTGCGATTTCTCTTCCTCTTGTATTTTGAATCTTGAAATGTCAAAATCTATGGCTTTGGTTTTAAACTGGTTTTAGAGATCAGCTAAAGTTTTACTCTTTGTTTATATAGCATGTGGTTCTAGCATTGGCTTATTAAAGAGTGGATTGATGCCCCCTATAAAAACCACGTTTTACTCTTTACTACAGACCAAAGAGCATTAGCATAGTAGAAGAAGCTTCACTTTTTTGTTCTCTCTCTCTCTCCCTCATTCATGGCTGGTTCTATTTCATTGTTCTTGGGGGTGATATTTTGGGTTCCTCTTGTAAGACCCTAAATTTTATGAATAAAGATTTAATTTTCTCGAAATATTTTTTTTCAAAATTATGGTGTGGATTTGAGATAATGTTATAGTTGTGGGTAATATTTAGAAATTTTAAAAAGTATGCAAGTGGTTATATAATATTCGATTGGTCGAGGAATATTCTTTTTGTCGGAGAATATCCGTACGACGACACAATCATTGGTGGACCCCACAACAGAATTATTGTCGAAATGAGAAAATGACAGAAATATTTTTATGAAAATAACGGCGGAAGTTTTACCGTTAAAACTGTTGAACTACTAGGTAGTAAAAGTACAGTAATACGCGTGGTTGCATAATAACACCCGGTATTGATTGTTGAAGAATACGTAAGAAGTCACTCAGTTATACTCAATTATTGCTACAGTAATTGCTGCATCATATCTCTCATATTATTGATTCGATTATTGTCACAGTATCATTTGCATAATATTTTATATATTATTAAATCAATAATTGAGACGACAAAGTTATTCATATTATTAAATTGCAATATTTATAATGTCTAGAAGTTCTGTCAAGGAGAGGTTTGGTCATCTAATTGCACGCAAATAAGGAGAAATCCTTATCGGAAAGCCCCCTCTTTTCTAGGAACGACCTGGTTGTTAAATATTGTGAGTTATAATATTAATGATGAATAAGTTCGTGTTGGAATTATTAGTGCTAGTGGAAATCGACATTTATTTCGATATTAATTAATGTCTGGAAGTTATACTGGCCAGTCGGATAATTAATCGGATAAATGAGCAATTAATTGCTATTAATTCACATGATTATAACTATTTATTCACATGTGTGTACTATTGAATCACATTCATTTACTCTTATGGGAGTTGGTGTAAGATTGATAATACTTGCATGACTAAGTTAAAAATAGAGGTATAGATGAAGGTACTATACTATTCGTATTTTCACATGTCCAGAACTATTGATTCACATAATTTACTAATGATTCACATGATTTACTATTAGGGCAGGTGGTGCAAGTTTGATAATACTTGCAGGACTAAATTAAAAATGAAAGAAAAGTTGGAGGTATTGTACTGTAATATTTCGAGCCCCAAAAAGTGCAATTATCGAAACTATATTTTCCTATAAATAGAAGCTCATTCTTCCTTCATTTCTCACCAATTTACTAAAGCTTTAGAGCAATTATTATAGAGAGAAATTATAGAGAGAAAGAAGAAGAGAAGTCTGTTACCTCACTATTCAAGTATCCAGTTTTCTTCTAAGGTAAGGGGTATTATTTTTTTCGTATTCATGAAGAGAGCTTCTCTTATTCCATTCTTTATTATTATGTTGGAATAACCTGTCTATGCGAAGTACCGTATACTGTTGGGTAAAATCTAGTTACGCACAACACGCAAGTATACGTGGTCAACAAGTAATAAAGTGATAAGTTGAGTATCGTTCCCACAGAGAATTATTTAATAAAAATCACCAAGTACTAACCCGTAACCAACTCAATCTTATTTAAACGAATGAATTACAAACTATATAAATTAACTACTATTCCACTAATTAAATTAAGACTATGGAGATTTAAGATCACAACTTCACTTATTGCTTCATTTAAGTTAACACACTTCTCATCAATTATTCTCTATCTTGAATTGTTAATCAAGAACACTAGAGTAGTATTAACCACCTCTCGATGCACTAATACCGTATTAACGTCAATCCACAATTAAGATAGAAATTCGTTAAACACCTTAATCAACTAACCCACTATATCTCTATGTGAATTACAATTGAAGAAGGTTGAAGAATAAGTTCTCTACCCGATTACATGCGATGTCAAGCCTATCTTTACCTTAACACTCATCAAGTTTAAGCTATTAACAAAATCCTGAACACATGCTATCATGATTAGATCTAAATCTATATTTCATCTCTCGAGTTCATATAGATTATCACGGTAATTGATGGCCAAGCAATTAAACAATTAAGTCCAAATCACAATAGACAATCCTCTCAATAGAACATAATAATTGATAACGAAGTATATTAAAATAAACTACACAATAAGATCCATTGTAATCTCAAACAAAGAATTAGTTCATGATTATTGAATTTAAACTAAGAATCCACAATTGAATAATCATTAAAAGACAAAAATAGAAGAAGTAAAAAAGATGGAATCTATTGTCTTTAGATTTGACGCTCCCTCCTTGCTCCTACTTGGAATCTTCAATGGTCTCCAAGTTGCTTCAATCTCCAAATCTCATTAGAACTAGTGTTTTTCTCTAATTTACTCAAATCTAATTTAATAGAATACTCTCTAATCTCCTAATATTCCCCTCTAATCTGTGTTATTCCCCTCCTTTTATAAGCCTTTGTACATGTCTTTAAGTCATCTTGGAAGTCCTTGAATCAAATAACTCAAAAATAATCCTTTTCGGACTCAAATTCGGACAAAATCTCCTCTTTTTCGCGCAAACCCAGCCCCGACTGGGTATTTCCTTTGTAAAAACCCAGCCCCAGTGGATAGGCTACTGATTTCACGCCCAGGACACCCAGCCCCGGCTGGATCCTAAGGCTAAAAACGTCCAGCCCTGGCTAAACACTAAACTGCGAATTAATTTTTTGCTGGAACTTCCTCTGCTAAAACTGCCATAACTTTTACACCGAGAGGAGTTACGGGGCCCGCAACCTATCAAATCGAATCTATCGACTAGATCTACAACTTTCATTCTTTGAGCTTTCAGAAATAACAAACGTATGATGGTCGAAATTGGACTGGAAGTGACTGCTATGCAAATGACCACCCAAAACGGTGAAGTTCAACGTCCGTTGGTAGAAATGTCATAACTCTTTCATCCGAACTCCGATTTGAATGATTCAAGATGTTCCGTAAAGCTAAGAAAATGATCTAAAATATAGTCTAACCTCCAAGCCAAGAACATGAATTGAACATGAAAGCATAAACGATGTCTGAATTGCTTTTTCCTTGCATTTTCTTTGCTTTTCTTTACCAATAGTCGCTCACACCGCTTCCAAAAGTATAACCTAAAAAATGAATACAAAATGCATGAAAATTAACTAAGACACATGAATATAAGTAACTAATTCAAGTAAAAGATACCGGATAAGTAAGTATAAAACCTATTTATCATATACATGGTGAAATTCTTCTATATTTCATTCTTTATTATTATGTTGGAATATCATGTCTGTGCGTATTACGCACGACCTGGTTCCATTATTTATTATTCTGTTGGAATAACCTGTCTGTGCGGTCTATCACATACATGATGAATTCTTTGTTGTTCCATTCTTTATTCTTCTGTTGGAATATCCTGTCTGTGCGGTTTACGCATGACCTGGTTCCATTCTTTATTATTCTGTTGGAATATCATGTCTGTGCAGTTTATGCATAACCTGGTTCCATTCTTTATTATTCTATTGAGAATAACCTGTCTGTGCGGTCTATCGCATGCATGGTGAATTCTTCTGTTATTCCATTCTTTATTATTCTATTGAAATAACCTGTCTATGTGGATTACCGCATGCATGGTGAATGATCCTTTGTATTCATATGAATAATATTTTTATTCAAAATGGGTTTCTACCAGGGGCAGTTTTGTAATTTTTTTGACCCTAAAAAATTTTGTAAAATTTTGAAATGATAATTTGATAAGTTTTCTAGATTGTGTCCAAAAATGACGATTTTTGGATGTATAGATTAAGAGTTATGGATTTTATGGGAAAAGACTATTTTAAAAGTAAACCCTTATAACTCTTTGTGGTTAACTCTAAAATTGGTAAAATTTTTATTGGGAGTACATGTATATAACAGGAGTATACCCTGTAAATTTCAGAATTTTTGGCAAAAGTACAATTTATGATAAATGTAAGACCCCAAATTATTAATAAATGAAATTTATTTTCCTCTATTTATTATTTTAAAATAGTAAGGGTTGATTTGATTAGTTATGGGTAAAATACGCAAATATTACGAATAAGCAAGTGGTTATAAAATATTCATTATTGTCGGGAAATATTCGTTTGGTCGTGGAATATTCGTACTGTCGGGGAATATTCGTACGACGGCGCAGTCTTTTGTGGGCTCCATAACGGAAAGCGATTGGATGAAGAAAACGACAAATATAAATTGTTTATAAATAACGGCGTAGTTGTTACCGTTAATACTGTTGGAATACCCGGTGGTTAAAACACACTAATACGCGTTGTTGAACAGTAGCACACTGTATTGCACCAATTATTGATTCTTACGTAAGAAGACACTACTCAATAATTGTTACAGTAATTACTGTTCAGTATTTTATTTTATTGATTCAATAATTGCTACATTGATATTTTATATTGCTGTTGTTTCAATAATTGTCATTACACAGTATTTTTATTATCGAAGCAATAATTCATATTATCTGAATAATATTATTAGATAACATTATTGGCAATGTCTAGAAAGTTCTGTCTAAGGAGAGGTTTGGTCACCTAATTGCGCGCCAGTAAGAAGAAATTCTTATTGGAAAGCCCCCTCTTTCCTGGGAACTGCCTGGTTGTCAATATTGTGATTCTGTAATATTATTTGTAAATAATTAATTATTGATTCATATGATGAGGAAAATATTGATTTTATGTGGATATAGATGGAGAAAATTTTTATAGTGACAATTGTTGAAAATTGAAATTTTATCTTTTTCTGATAAAATAATTCATTTAAATATATTATTATATTTTAATAATATAACAATGATGATATTTTTACGATGAATGTGGGATATATGAGTATATGTGGAGGAGGAGTATTTTTGTTACCAAAAATATTTAAAGCATGTTTTATGTGTCGGTGGACCCCATTTCTTGATTGAAATTTGATTATAGCTTGTAAAATTGCTCGTTTATGGATTTCGGTCAACTTCTGTTTAGAATTTGGAAAAACTTTCTTCTGAAAAGTTGTAGAGAATTGAATTTCCTATAAAAAGTCGCGAGATTCGAATTTTCTGACAAAAGGGCTATTTATTATGAATTATTGAAGTTTTGGAGTTGCAAAATAATTGATTTTTGGAAGTTTTAAATATTTATAATAAGAAAAACATTTTTTTGACATTAAAGTGGGTCTAGCATGTGATTTGAGTGGGTTGAATTCAGATTTTCAGATTCAAGAAGTGTGCGTAGAAGATTTATTAAATATATTAATATTATATTAAATTTTCTGCTTTGGTGTTCTAAGCAATTTCCTATAAATAGGGTGCTTAGGTTAGAATTGAAAATCACACCAGAAATTGAAGTTTTCTCTCTCTATATTATCGAGCGTATTCTTGTGAGTATTTTGAGTATACTTTGAGTATTGCTATACGGTGCAAGTTCAAGTCATAGCCTATATCCGGTGTTTCAGCTAGAAGTACTGATCTTTCGAGGTAAGAGATGTTATTTTCTTCTAAAATGATATTATTTCTTCAATATCATTATGTTGAAATATTGGTTGGAACTTTTTATCAAATTTGGAACTTTTTCATATTGGAGTTACTATTCACGAGTTACTATTCACGAGTACTATTCACGAAGCGTGATGATGTTTTTTGTGAAATTTCTATCTTTTGGTATTGGAGTTACTATTCACGTATACGACACTATTCACGTATACGGCACTATTCACGAATACGGCACTATTCACCAAAAAATGAAATTTCTTCTTTTTGTCCAAAATATCTATTCTGGATACTAGCTTTGATTGGATCTATGTTTTGATCATTCTTGAATTTTACTCCACTCTGATTACTTATGAAGTATTTTTGAACTTGGATTGTTTTAAATACGAATCCTTAATATTTGTTCTTTTGTTTCACTGGATTCGTTTACTTTAAAATATTTTTCATCATCCTCAGTCCTAAATGATGATATTACTGAATATCTTTGGCCTGTTGTGCAAAGATGAATGATTTCTTGATGAATATCTTTGGCCCGTAGTGCAAAGATAAACAGGTGTTGAGATGAACATGACCGACTGATTAATATCTTTGGCCCGTAGTGCAAAGATGAACATGTGTTTAGATGAACATGACCAACTGATGAATATCTTTGGCCTGTAGTGCAAAGATGAATATTTGATTCCAGATATATATTGATTGATGTTACAGGGATAAAATATCGACGATGAACTTTTAAATTCATATATAGAAGATAGTAGTTTGCATTCTCTACTTAACTCTTCTAATGAATTGTTGTTTCCGCTGCAGTTGTTGATTTAAAACTGGTTGTCTATTGTATTCTATTGGATTTTTCCCTGTTGAAGACTAACGATAATTTGTTGTATATTATCTTAGTCATAATATTCTTTACTGGGCTAGTTGAGCTCACCCTTTTCCTTTTTGTTCCATTTTTCTTCTCAGGAGGCGAGAATGTAGCGAGTACTAGTCGGGGTATGGAATGAAGGTTCTAGAGAAGTTGTTTAGTAGTTCTCACCATTTTTGTAAAATAATGTATCAATAATTATGATGGGGATTTATTTACGTGTGGATATTGTCTAGACGACAATATCTGTATTTAAACTCACAGTTTATATGTTGTAATAATAAAGTTATAGTTATTTTTGTACCATGTATTTGGCGACTCAGAATGGGTTGGATTAAATGAACCTATTTTGGGGGCGTCACAATAAATGTCTAAATATTCGACAGTTTTGGCCATATGAAAAATAGTAAATGAATTTTAAAAATTCCGAAAAAAATATATGTTCAATATGGGACTATATTCTGCTAAATACCAGAAAAGAAATATTTTTGAGACTGATTTGATATTTTTCATGAAAATGAACTAGTTATGAGTAAATGAATTAAATATGTTATGTGAAGTAACAAAATTGGAAAATAGGATTTTATGGCTTGGGAATCCTATATAGGGTATATGCAGATTTTTGATGAGGGATTTGATCATAGGTGATAAAATCTTATGAGTATGGCATTTTTGAATGATTAAATGCATTATTTGGTAAAGTGTAAATAATTGAAATAAATTATTTTTAAGTTTAAGAAGTGATTAAAATATTGTTATAATATTAATAATATTAGATTGTAAGTTTATTAAGTGATTGATAATATTTGGATAAATTTAAAGTCTTTAATATTTATCCTTATTTTCGTTTGATTAATGCTTATATCATTGTCATCATCCTCATACTTATATTGTGATGAAAGTCATATGTGGCTTACGTGCATAGATGAATTTGGTACAATTATGTCCAGGGATTATTCACTATAATCATGACCTGTAATGTTATAAATGATGTGGTAAAAGTCATCAGTGGACTGTAGTGCATTGATGGACAGTTTTTGGTATGATTATGACTAGGGATTATTCGGTATAGTCATGACCATTGATGATTTAATGAATATATATCCTTGGCCCATAGTGCAGGGATGACTCGATGATGTGGTTTATTTATTAAGCTGAGTCTCAGCGATAAAAATTGATGAAAACATTTTAAATCATAGAAGATAGTAGATATTATGCTCTTCTTGACTCTTCTAATGGATTGCTTATTCCGCTGCAGTTAAACTTGATGTCTATTGTATTTTATCTGTTTAATATTGTTGAAGACTAATGATAATTTATTCTGCATTATCTTAGTCATAATATGTTTTACTGGGCTAGTTGAGCTCACCCTTTCTTTCACTATTCTCTTCAGGAAATGAGAACGTAGCCGGGACTAGTCGGGGAACGGAGTGACGATCCAGATGATAGCATTAGTAGTCCTCAATATTCTGTTAAATAGCGTGACAATAAATGTAATGAGGACTCCATTGAGTGTGGATATTGTCTAGATGACAATATTCTTATTAAAACTCTTAAATTATGTTTTGTCGTATTTTACACGACTGTTATATAACTAAGTTGTATTTGAATTTTATACCATGTATTTTGCGACTCAAGATGGGTGATGTATACCTGTTTTGGGGGCGTCACAGCTCTGGTGTGAGTGAGTTCGGTTAGATCATCATCCAAATTTGATTAGATATTTCATCCAGGTTGGGCATTGAACCATTTCTTCCCCCGCTTAAGATGAAGCTTGATAACTACTCTGGTATATTAATCAATTGCTTCATTCTTTTATTCGTTTAAATCATTTTGCATTGATCTTCTGTCTTCTGTATATCAGTGATAATAATATGATAATTGATTTATTTATTTTGGTACGATTGATTGCTCTAGTAGTAATTAATTAATATGATGTTGAATTTCAGGTGCTGGGTTTTCATAAAAAAGTAAATATATGTTTGGGAAAGTCACCGTCCAGATCAAACTTGTTGAGGGCGACTTTATACAACGTGGTTTGTAACAAGAAGATTCCTTTTTATACATAGAAAGA
The DNA here is from genome assembly GCA_020205505.1 of Panax japonicus. NCBI lineage: Eukaryota > Viridiplantae > Streptophyta > Magnoliopsida > Apiales > Araliaceae > Panax > Panax japonicus. The sequence continues at coordinate 66,078,045 of CM035110.1, forward strand.
AAGAGAAGGAAATGATAGTTAAGAGAGAAAGAAATAGCAAATGATAATGAAAAGAGAAAGAAAGAGAGAGATGGTTTTAAGATAGAAGTTTTAATGAAAGAAAAATCCTCGTCAGTAAAATTTATTCAGGTGTCGGTCATATTTGTCTAAGTGGCATGTTCGTTAGTGGTAAGGGCACATTTGAGCTGAAATTTATAACGTTAAGAACACTTTTAGAAAAAAAAATTCAGGATGCTCAGTAGACATCGATGTAAAAATCAGGGGTATTTTTAAACCTTCTCCCTATTATTACTAGATAACAAAAGAAAAAAACAAAAATCATCCGCGAACTTTCACTTTTCCGTTCTGTCGACTACTCCTGTTAAAGGGACTAACTAAGGTGTAATAATAACTTTTGAAAATGGAAGAGGGAAATCTTGTGACCTGTGATCAGTGGTGAGGTACGTAAGGATTTTAATCCAGTGAGGTCAACATTTGTGATACTATAAGTAATTTGGCGGGATTCAGGCAGCCCCCAAGTCAATTTTTTTAGATAATTTTATATTTTTTGGCCAGATACATATGTAAAACATATATTTTGTTACAATATTGTTAATATAACAAGTAATAACATTATATATATATATATATACACACACACACAACCCCCTTATTGACTCCTAATACGCAATTCTAATCACAAAATTGCTAATAAATATCTAAATTTCTTATATTATAAAAATAATATAAATTAGATTATTATTTATTTTAAAAATATTAGAGGAAGATGCATTCATCAAGGAGTAGAAGTAATATGAAATTGAGAAAGTTATAAAAAATCAATTTGACCCCGTATATTAAAAAAATTATAAAATTTCAGTGGGGTTAATTTATTCATTACACTTAATTTTTTTTTCTAAATTTATCATATATTATAAAATAATTTTTTTCAATAGGGTCAATTGACCCCACACCCTTGGCTGTAACTTCGCCGCTGCCAGTGATCATCTGCAGAAACTCTTCGGAATTCAATTCCAGGAAACGCTTTTTCCTAAAAAACAAAAGAAAATTAAGGAGGGTTTATTTAATAAAGACTTTAAAATATTTTTTTAAGTGACAGATTTTTGTTAAGTGTGGATTTTAATAATTTTTAAAAGCCTTTTAAAATTATTTTTAAAGACTCCATGAAATAAGTGACATATTTTTATAGACTTTTTACCAAAGACATTGATAGACTTTTGTATACTTCTAATATTTATTGCAGCTTATATTAATTGTTAAAAAGTCAACAAAGACCTTATATTTTATATGAAATGAGTACGATGTTAAATAATATTAAAATATTTTGACCATGTCACAACCTAATTTGAAATAAAAGGCGTTGTTGAAGTTGAATTATTATATCATACCCAGTCTATTACAAAAAATGTCATATTTCATAAAAAAAAATTCTACTAACAATAATATAAAATAACAATTTCGATTTTAAAATTGTTCATTGTCGTTTTCCTATCAAGTCATTATTACTAAACTAATAATTTATAATTTTTAACAAATAACTAAATTAACAAATTTATTAATTTTAAAAATAAACATAAAACAAAATACCTCCTTAATATTTACAAATATAATAAATGAGATTTTTTTTATGGGAAAGAAGAAGTATAAAATGATATTAAAATATTTGTTATCTCCATTTATACAATTGGTTCTATTTAGAATCTGTAACGCTACTTCTTTTTTAACCCTTCTTCCTTTTTCTCTCTCATCATCTACTATAATAGCTCTTTCTTTTTGGAGTTTTTATTTTGAAAGAATTGAGGTAGAGAGAGAGAAAGTGAGAAGGATATATATATATATATATATATATATATATATATATATATATATGTTTTATTTTCTCTTCTTTGTTTGATCTTCTCTGTCTCTTTCTCTTTCTTCTTTTTTCATCATCTCCCTTTCTTAAATATTTAGAAGTCTTTGAAAGTCTTTAGAGATGATGTTAGACATTGGATATAAAGTATTTTTTTCTTCTAAAATCTGTCAAACTCTATCATTTGATAGAAATTAAAAAATTTATGACTTTTTGAATACCAAAATACTTGTATAAACTTTGTAAAAGTCTCAATTCAATATCACCTAACTTTTAAATACACTACAAAAGTTATAATTAAATACCAATAAACTTTTAAATGTCTTTATTGAATACAACCAAACTTTTAAAATATTTAAAAGTCTTTAAAAATCTTAATTGAATACACCTTCTAAATAACAAAATTAGGATGACATTACACCAAACTTAAACAGTGGCGGAACCAGAAAATTTTCATAGGGGGGCAAAATACATCAATAAATTTTTTTTATTTATTGACGCTTGAAGTGCTTCTTTCGGTTTTACGACTAAGAGGAGGTAACTGTATCATGCGAGTCTGTGTAGTTTAAAAACGTCTCAAAATTTGCTCGTTTTCAATTGTTGAAAAAAATATAATAATTCAATGTGTTTGTAAAAATTGTAGGAATATAGAAATGAACATATTTGATTGAATCTCTTCACAAAGATTTCTTGATTACATATTAACTAAAGGTTAATTTGGAGTTTTTCAGGAGAAGAATGCATTTAAAAATTGAGATGCTTATTATATCACTCATTAATTAAATTAAAGGCTACTTTGGAGTTTCTAATGTATCAAATAAGAAATAAATTGTGTTTTCATGCAACGTTTAATAGATTTTGACTATTGAGAGCATGTGCCTCATAATTTTTAAAATTAAAAAAATTATATTAATTTAGAGTTTAAAAATATCTTAATTTAATTTTAAAAAGTTCATAATAATTTTATATTGAACAAAACAAAATAGCCTCTTTATGTTTTTTATTTGCAAACATTTTGTCATTATTTAGAGTTTAGACAATTCAAATTCACGTTTCTCACTCACATTGAGTTGCAGGACCTATAAAAAAATACAGAAAAGATATAAAATATATGTAAATATCATTTTTTTCTCTCCAAACTTTAACCTTAGTACCAACCTACCGGGCTCAGGTGCCCCCCCTGGCCCCCCCTTGGTTCCGCCAGTGAACTTAAAACAAGTCCAAAAGCTTAGGTTTTCCTGATATACCTCCCGGTCCATCATTATAATGATCTCCAAATCCACTTTCAAAACACGTACTAAGTCACGGATTCCTCCGAATTCCTCGACAGTCTCCGCGCGCCGCTTCTCTTACGAAACCTTCGCTGGAAAGCCTTGCGTTAAGCAGTAAACTGATATAAATTAATTAGATTTGATTCATATATATATATATATATATATATATATATATATATATATATATATATATATATATTCCCAAGCTAAAAGGAGCATCTGAGTTCAAATTCTTCAAAGTTAAAATGTATACTACCTTGGACTTTGTGGCGTAATAAGGTGTTAAACAGGGATTCAAAGTTAAAATTATGTTCTCGTTTTGATAGTAGAGCTAGTTGTTAGAATTGATCGAAACCTTAAAAACTTAAAAAAAATGAATTTGACATCCATAGTTTAATAATGCGGATGAGACTTATTTACAAACGGCATCATTTCCGGTTGGCCATTTAGCCATACATAGCGTCCGCAATATTGCGAACAAGAGAATTTTTCAAACAGGGATATTTTGGTCATCTATCCCGTCCGCAATATTAAACTGCAGAATACTAAAAATTAAACTATGGACAATAGCAATATAGGTCATTAGATATCCGGATAGACGATCAGGATTTATTATAAGGATAGACATTTTTTTACAACGTTGTAAATGGATCATCCTCATATATATATATATATATATATATAGAATGAGGATCCAGTCCGGTCTCCAGGACTGGTCCTAAAATACGGACCCAATTTTTTTTTTTTTTTTTTTGCTTTTTTTTTTGAAACAACTAAAAAAAAAAAATTATGGAACTGAAATTTTTCCATAATACAATGTTTTGGGTGTGTTTTTAATACCTATACCAACCAATGTATGTACAGTCTGCCCAGACTGTACAGAAATGTTTTGGTATAAGCATCCAAATCACACCCAAAACACTGTATTATGTAAAAATTTCAGTTCCATAATTTTTTTTTTTTTTAGTTGTTTCAAAAAAAAAAAGCAAAAAAAAAAAAAAAGGTCCGGATTTTGTTAAAATCCGGGAGTCCGGACTGGATCCGGACTCATATATATATATATATATATATATATATATATATATATATATATTGCCATGCGTTTTTGATGAACTTGTTCTAGTGGAAGTTGTTATCCTGCAATTTGTGCATATTAGGTTCGAATATGCAATAATTGGGGGTTGAATAGATTAATTTATTTTTTTGACAAATCTTTTCCTTTTTAAAAGTAAACTTTATTTCACTAAGTGATTTTTTAAAAATGTTTTTTTTAAATATTTTAGTGAATCAAAGCAAAGAGGACAAAATACACTTTAATTTTATTTACACCAAGAAATGTCATGCAGATAAACAGAAGCCTTAAAATATGCATTGACCTTTTGGTGCTGACATGGTTCATTATAATCATCCTAGACTTAATTATGTAATGCAAAATATGTAATATCAATTTATGAAATGCAAGAAATGAAATAACATATTATAATGCACAAAATATAATTTCTATTATGAGATTGATGATATTATCTAGCAATGGTTGTTATTTAGATTGGTACTGTGACTTTTGAATGTGTCAATTCACTGTATTTTGGCCGCAAGTTAGACCTGGGGTCAGGCCAATTCACTTTATTATTCTGGCCACAAATAATGACTTTACGATCGAGAAGTCATTACTCTACGATCGTTTGCTTATGACTCTACGATCATTAAGTTATTACTCTACAATTTTTAAGTCATGACTCTACGATCGTTAAGTAATGACTCTACGATCGTTTAGTAATGCATCTACATCTACGATTTTTTAGTCATGACTCTACGATCGTAGCTACGATTCATTACTCTACGATCGTTAGAAGAATACTAGTTTGTAGAGTAATGTCCGAAATCATTCTATTATATGAGGATTCACTTTACATTCCATTCTACAATTTGAGAATTCATTTTACGTTTCTACACTAAAACTCAGAACGACAGTAAAATAATTTAGTCCCTTCACACACAAGCCATACAAACACATGAACACAGAAACACACACACCCATTGTGCTTGAAGTTACTATCATATATTTCACCAAACAAAACAAGCTTACATTGTTCAAAAAATATGTCCAAAAACTCTTGACTTTCACATCAACAAAAACCAAACCTATCAAAATATCATTGTTTGACAATTAAACATGAACAATAACCAAGCTTACAAAGCTATCATTGTATTCAAAAACCAAACTTACAAAGCTTACAAATTGTTCACTCATTGAAGAATAATAGTAAGCAATAAAAAGCTACTTCTTTTGCCATTTTGTCTTGGATGATCGTGCACCATCCTTGTCATCATCTTTCATAATTCCTCTAAGGTTATTGATGGTGACAAAAATTTTCCCACTTATATTTAATATTGGAGTTCTCTTAAATATCTCGTGTTTGAGGCACACCTGCATATAGTCAATTTCTATTTTCTATTAGGAATTATGTTTACTTAACCATTTTGTTGAGCATGTGATGTCTGCGACTATCCTGCAAACAAAATGAAGATTGACAAGTTGAAATGTAAGAAAAACAAAATGAAGATTGACAAGTCATAATGTAGGAAAAATATCCACTTGAAAAGAAAAAAAAAGAAATTACCTTTCTCATTATCGCCTTTGTTATGTTTATTTGCTATCCATAAACAACAATAAAATTAAAATTAAATATTTATAATAAAAAAATAAAATTGATATATGTGTTTGTACCTAATTTTCGACAAGTAGTCCTATAATGATCTACTTCTCCACACTCTCCACAACAACGGGTTTGTTTACACTTTACTTTTTGAGCTACCTCTCTACCCGATTGAACTCTCGAGGCTCTCTTCAGTCTACCTTTATGACTCACTGGGACTATCCACTTAAAGAAAAGTAATAGGAGATGGCTGCTGGAAAGACATTTTTTTTATGAAATCAATATGGGATGCAATCGGAGAAGAACAACTCGTGACAATTAATTGAAGGAAAAGATTGAGAAGATCTGAAAAAGGGAGGTAACTGATGTTTCAATTCAAATTGTGGGGCTTCCTTTGTTCCATTTGGGACTAGAATGATGCTATGGGAGGATGAGAAGAGTATGGTTTAACTAGGGTTGCTAGATCGATTTTGGGAAGGAGAGAATGTGATGTTGCATTTTTTTTAATAGGCTAAAAATGACCTTGTTTTGAGCCGAGTTTCTTTTTTATAAAAATAATATTCCTAAAACGACGTCGTTTTGACAGCGACTGTGTACATTTCTAAGTCGCACAGTTGTACAACTCCATTTTCTCCATATATATATAAATATATATATATATATAGGGAATTGATATTTATATATATATTTTTTGATATTTTTACATGGTCTTTTCTCATATGAATATATAATCGGTCTCTTTTATGTGAAAAAAAATATGTAAAAATATCAAAAATACATGTTAAAATAGTGATTTTGTATATCTAATATCTAATAGCTCTTCTGGGGCGACCGGATTTGGCGACCGGGCTTGGCGACTGTTTTTTTTATAATATCTTCCAAATAATTTATAAGATTTATTGGAACTGAAATTTTTACAGAATAAAGTGATTTAGATGTCATTTGAATACATGTAAAAAATATGCCTGTGCAGACTGTACATACATATTTTTTACATGTATCCAAATGACATTCAAATCACTTTATTCTGTAAAAATTTCAGTTCCAATAAATCTTATAAATTATTTGAAAGATATTAAAAAAAAACAAACAAACAAACCGGTCGCCAAGCCCGGTCGCCAAATTCGGTCCCCCTAGACTTTTTTAATAACTAATGTTCATATTGATGTGAATTGGGAAATACGGATGCCATTAGTTTGAATAATTGAGTACTAGCTGCTAAGAGCATAGGGAGTATTTGTTTGCAGGACTGGATTACAAACGCAATATTAGTAATTACTTTTTCCCAAAGTCGAGTTTAAAAGTTTCCCACCATAAGTAATGGATATCTCTTTCCCTCTTATAAATTAGAGCATTTCATTTTGGAAATTAACTGCAAATATCCCATGCATATAATTTTTTGATAATGTCACATGCATTAGGTGTGTACGATAATGTATCATGTGCATAAATTTTAAAAGGTTGTGACATTTTCATTGAGCTTCACTATTATGCCAGAGAAAATTTTTACCACCATTGATTGAACATTGCAGTGTTTGTAATACTTGCAATACTTAGCACCAGAATTTGCCAATTTTACTATGTCAATATATTTCGATAATTGATATTTTCACAAACAAAAATGACATTTTTACAAAACTTATCTCGCGTAAAAATAGTACTCCTTTTATCTCTTAATATATGTCGTTTTAAATGATTTTATTTTTTCTTAATTATTTATCATTTTATATAATCTAGGAGAATTAGCTACAATATTTTCAAAATTACTTCTCATGAGAAAATGTTAACGATGAGAGAGAGTATGAGATAAATATGATAATTATGAGAATTTAAGGGTATTATAGATAATTGATATTATATATAATGCTATATAATTATTTTTTTAATTCTCGTGCACAACTCTAAAACTACATATATTAAGGGACACAGTGAGTATATAGAATTCACATTCATGTGGGTCTATTGTAAAAACAAGAAAATTCCCTATGTATTTAAATACTCCTTTCGTCCCTTAATATAAGTTGTTTACTTGTTTTAAGGAAATTAAATGATTGAATAACATTAAATATAATATCAATTGTCTATATTGTCTTTGTATTAGAAAAAGAGTGTTATTTATTAGGTAAAAATAGTGAAAGAATTAAAGATATTTAATACTTGAAGTAATATTAAAAATTAAGTAATTAATGCTTATTTAAAATTCTCAAACAACTAATATTAAGAAATACAAATATTTTTTAAAACGATTTAAATGAAGGGGCGGATTGGGTAGGACTTTAGGAATGTAAGTTGACGATGATATATACGACGAGTCCTTCTAGGGGGACTTTGTTCTAGTGATCTTTTGTTTTTTGTAGTACTTTCTAAAAAATGTATATTATTTATTTTAAGTGAAATTTTTATAAAAAATAGTGTTTTAGGTGTAATTTAGATACATACAAGAAACATGGTTGTACAAAAAAAGTCACTAGAATGTCACTAGAACAATGTCCCCCTAGACTTATTGTATACTCCCTCCGTTCCTTAATATAAGTCGTTTTAGAAAAATATTTTTGTTCCTTAATATAAGTCGTTTTGAGAATTTCAAGTAAGCATTAATTGCTTAGTTTTCAATATTAGCCCAAGTATTAAATGTAACTTTGGTTCTCTCACTTTTTTCTGTCCAATAAATAACAATTCTCTTATTCCAATATAAGAGCAATATAAACAATTACTCATTTCGTTCCTTAATATAAGTCGTTTTAGAAAAATATTTTTATTCCTTAATATAAGTCGTTTGAGAATTTCAAGTAAGCATTAATTGCTTAGTTTCCAATATTACTCCAAGTATTAAATGTAACTTTGGTTCTCTTACTATTTTTTGTCTAATAAATAACAAATTCTTCTTCCAATACAAGAGTAATATAGACAATTGATATTATAGTTAATTCTATATAATCATTACATTAATACTTGTGCACAATCCTAAAACGACCTATATTAAAAAACGGAGGGAGTAACATTATAGTTAATGCTATAAAATCATTACCTTAATACATGTGCACAATCCTAAAATTAAATGACCTATATTATTAAGAAGGGAGGGAGTATATGATACACAAACATTTACAACCCCCAAAAATTTCCAGTTTCCTAGGCATCCTATGTAAGACCCCGAATTTTATGAAATAAAAGTATTTAATTTTTCTTATAATTACAATTCAGTAAATGGTTAAATTGATAGAAGGTTAAAGTTAAGGGTGATATATGAATTTTTTTTTTCAAAATAAGCAAGTGGTTATAAAATACGCATTGTTGTCAGGGAATATTCGTTTGGTCGTGGAATATTCTTTCTGCCGGGGAATATTCGTACAACGGCGCAGCTTTTTGTGGGTCCCGTAACAGAATAATTGTCGGATGAAGAAAATGACAAATTAAAGTTTTTATAAATAACGGCGTAAATGTTACTGTTAACACTGTTGGAATACCCGGTGGGTAAAGTAAAGTAATACGCGTTATTGCACAGTAGCACACAGTATTGCACAGTATTTTTTTTTACGTAAGAAGGCACTATTCAATAATTCCTGCATTGATATTTTATATTGCTGTTGTTTCAATAATTGTCATTACATAGTATTTTCATTATTGAAGCAATAATTCATATTATCTGAATAATATTATTAGATAACATTATTGGCAATGTCTAGAAAGTTCTATCTAAGGAGAGGCTTGATCACCTAATTGCGCGCTAGTAAGGAGAAATTCTTATTGGAAAGCCCCCTCTTTCCTGGGAACGGCCTGGTTGCCAGTACTGTGATTCTGTAATATTATTTGTGAATAATTAATTATTGATTCATATGATGAGAAAAATATTGATTTTATATGGATATAGATGGAGAAAATTTTTAATGTGACAATTGTTGAAAATTAATATTTTATCTTTTTCTGATAAAATAATTCATTTAAATATATTATTTTAATATTATATTAACGGTGATATTTTATAATGAATGTAAAATATGTGAGTATATGAGGAGGAAGAGTATTTTTGTGGCATTAAATGTTTAACACATATTTTGTGTGTTGGTGGACACAATTATTGACCGAAATTTGATTATAGCCTGTAAAATCGTCCGTTTGTGGATTTCGGTCAACTTCTGTTTAGAATTTGGAAAAACTTCCTTCTGCAAAATTGTGGAGAATTGAATTTCCTATAAAAAGTCGCAAGATTCGAATTTTCGGATAAAAGGACTATTTATTGTGAATTATTGAAGTTCTGAAGTTCTGAAATAATTGATTTTTGGAAGTTTAAAATATTTTTAATTACAAAAATATTTTTTTCATTTTTGAAACTCATTAACATGTGATTAGGAGTCTGAATTCAGATTGTCCAAGGTGTGCGTGAAGATTATATATATATATATATATATATATATATATATATGTATATATATATATATATTAATATCTTATTAAATTTTCTGATTTGGTGTTCTAAGCATTTTCCTATAAATAGGTGCTTAGGTTAGAATTGAAAATCACACCAGAAACTGAAGTTTTCTCTCTCTATAATATCGAGCGTATTCTTGTGAGTATTTTGAGTATACTTTGAGTATTGCTATACGGTGCAAGTTCAAGTCATAGCCTATATCTGGTGTTTCAACTAGAAGTACTGTCTTTCGAGGTAAGGGATAGTAAGGAGGTTATTTTCTTCTAAAATGATATTATTTCTTCAATATCATTATGTCGAAATATTGGTTGGAACTTTTTATCAAATTTGGAACTTTTTCATGTCGGGGTTGCTATTCATGAGTTACTATTCATGAGTTACTATTCACGAGTTACTATTCACGAGTACTATTAACGAAGCGTGAAGATGTTTTTTTGTGAAATTTCTATCTTTTGGTGTCGGAGTTACTATTCACGTATACGGCACTATTCACGTATACGACACTATTCACGAATACGACACTATTCATCGAAAAATGAAAATTTTTCCTTTTCGTCTAAAACATCTATTGTGGATACTAGCTTTGATTGTATCCATGTTTTGATCATTCTTGAATTTTACACCACTATGATTATTTTTGAGATATTTTTGGACATGGTTAAAACAAAGTACGAATCCTTAATCCTTGTCATTTTGTTTCACTGAATTCGTTTCTTTAAAAATATTTTCATCATCCTCAGTCTTAAATGATGAGATTATTGAATATCTTTGGCTTGTAGTGCAAAGATGAATGATTTCTGATGAATATCTTTGGCCCGTAGTGCAAAGATGAACAGGTGTTTAGATGAACATGACCAACTGATGAATATCTTTGGCCAGTAGTGCAAAGATAACTTGTTGATATATATCTTTGGCCTTTAGTGCAAAGATGACTTGTTGATGAATATCTTTGTCCTGTAGTGCAAAGATGACTTATTGATGTATATCTTTGGCCGTAGTGCAAAGATGAATTTATTAGTATGATTATGAACATGAACTGTGATTTGGTATAACCATGATCTTTGATGTTTTAGGTGATAAAAATTATCTTTGTCCTGGATGAGAAAAGGAATTTAGAACAACAATTACGATTATGAGTTATATATGTGATTGTGGACAAGAATTGTTGATTGATGTTATAGGGATAAAACATTGTTGGTGGACTTTTAACATGGAGAAGATAATAGACTTTATAGTCTATTTGACTCTTCTAATGGATTGCTCGTTCCGCTGCAACTATGGTTGAATTTTTTTTATCATATACCATATGTTCTAAATCTCTGATTTATTACTGTTGAAGGCTATTGATGATTTATTTATCTTTAGTCATGACATTCTTTACTGAGCTAGTTGTGCTCACCCTTTTGCTTCACAATTCCTTTCAGATAATACGAGTGTAGCTAGGTCGAGTGGGGGATAACAAGGGAATAGAACGGTGGTCATCATTTAGTAGTTATATTTGGCGAATCAACTAGGGTGAAGCGAACCCAACGTTGGAAGGGTGTTTCGCCACTGTCATACAAGATGTCTAATGACATACCACCTCGTGTCATCATAAGACATGAATGTGCTCATCCACTTGCTGAGTATATCTACCAGCACTATCTATATGATCTTGGAGTCTATTTGAAATATAACTCTCAATTAGAGACAGTGGAGATAATGATATGTCAGGAGAACACTTGTCATTGGGAATAATATGATAGTAATCTTCTTGTTTTTCTTTGGGGTCTATTGGGTCAACCAAGGATAATTCTGTGGCCATATGATATCTATAATAACCTAGACGCATGGCCTCCCATGTACGAAAGTTTCCTTGATCACTTTCCAAGGATTCTAATTTCTAAAACAGTTTTCGACTATACCTTTATGTAAGGTGTCATTATGAGGTGCTGTCCACGGTTGGGACATGAGTCACAGTTGATATATATTTGTATACAAACTCATAGCGTATGTACTGCTGTATTTTGCACGACCATTGTTGTAATAAAGTTGTAGTTGTTTTCTGTACCATGTCTTTGGCGACTCAGAATGGGTTGGATGGAATGGACCTATTTTGGGGTCGTTACATTTGGTATCAGAGCTTAGGGATATGATCTCTGGCGGAGATCGGGATTAGAACTAGGAGGGGAGAGATGAGAAATCCTTCGCTAGTGTGTCCTACCTAAGCTTAATTGTTGGTTGGTCATAATATACGGATATTATGTGATATGTTAATTTTCTTAATTAACCCTTATTTTATGGCAGTATTTGAGAATGACAGCTGAGAATGCTAACAATGGAGTGAATGAGACTGTGGGGATACCTCTAATCACTAACCATGATAATGTGATGTCAGCCGAAGAAAGAATTAGAGATATCCATGTGGTGAGTGAAGAATTGATAGTTGCACCCGAGATAGTCGCAGAGGTAACAGCTGAGAGTGAGGCAGAAGAGGAAGAAGAGGTACCTGAGGAGAGTTTATTAGAGGTATTATATGATCAAAATGTAGAATTTCAAAATCGTATTCATGAGTTAGAAGAGCAGGCTGAAGAACGACAGGCGGTCGAGGAGCAAAATGATGCAATAATTCAAGCTTGTGTTACCCGATATGTAATGCTTGAACAGAAGTATTCTTTGGCAGAGTGTAAGATGATAAAGATGGAATCTGAGCTGAAAGAAGAAAAAACTGAACGACTAAGAATGAGTGATGCATGGGTAAAAGCCACACGACACGTGGATATTGTGGAAAGAGATGTCCGATCTAAGAAGGCTAAAATAGATGATATGAATTTCACTTTTTGGAAAGCAATTGGGAGAACTCAACATCGAGTTTTGAATTACCCTGTTAAGAGCGGTCAACTTGAATTTGATATGGATCGAAGATTGATGATTCAGATCATGAATCAGGAGTACGAAGAGGCAGTTGAGGGAGGAATATGCCCTATAGAAAAGTATATTCCAACGGTAGTGATGACGCCAAATGCTGCCCCAGACAAGTCAAAGCCGAGTAGTTCAAGGGATAGCGGTTGTCATGACTTCCCAACAAATGAGGAACGCAAATGAAGTTATCACGGGAGATGAACAATGAAAAAATCATAATGACCCGGGAGATAGAATCTGAAATGAAAGCAAGGTATTCTCAACTTTTCGAAATACCAGGTACCTAAATTTTGGGGACGAAATTTCATAAGGAGGGGAGATTGTAAGACCCCGAATTTTATGAAATAAAAGTATTCTATTTTTCTTATAATTACAATTTAGTAAATGGTTAAATTGATAGAAGGTTAAAGTTAAGGGTGATATATGAATTTTTTTTTCAAAATAAGCAAGTGGTTATAAAATACTCATTGTTGTCGGGGAATATTCGTTTGGTCGTGGAATATTCTTTTTGTCGGGGAATATTCGTACGACGGCGCAACTTTTTGTGGGCCCCGTAACAGAATAACTGTCGGATGAAGAAAACGACAAATTAAAGTTTTTATAAATAACGGCGTAAATGTTACTGTTAACACTGTTGGAATACCCGGCGGGTAAAGTAAAGTAATACGCGTTGTTGCACAGTAGCACACAGTATTGCACAGTATTTTTTCTTACGTAAGAAGGCACTATTCAATAATTGCTGCATTGATATTTTATATTGTTGTTGTTTCAATAATTGTCACTACATAGTATTTTCATTATTGAAGCAGTAATTCATATTATCTGAATAATATTACTAGATAACATTATTGGCAATATCTAGAAAGTTCTGTCTAAGGAGAGGTTTGGTCACCTAATTACGCGCTAGTAAGGAGAAATTCTTATTGGAAAGCCCCCTCTTTCCTGGGAACGACCTGGTTGCCAGTACTGTGATTCTGTAATATTATTTGTGAATAATTAATTATTGATTTATATGATGAGGAAAATATTGATTTTATATGGATATAGATGGAGAAAATTTTTAATGTGACAATTGTTAAAAATTAATATTTTATCTTTTGCTGATAAAATAATTCATTTAAATATATTATTTTAATAATATATTAACGGTGATATTTTATAATGAATGTGGAATATGTGAGTATATGAGGAGGAAGAGTATTTTTGTGGCATTAAATGTTTAACACATATTTTGTGTGTTGGTGGACACAATTATTGACCTAAATTTGATTATAGCCTGTAAAATCACCCGTTTGTGAATTTCGGTCAATTTTTGTTTAGAATTTGGAAAAACTTCCTTCTGTAAAGTTGTAGAGAATTGAATTTCCTATAAGAAGTCGCGAGATTCGAATTTTCGAACAAAAGGGCTATTTATCGTGAATTATTGAAGTTCTGAAGTTCTGAAATAATTGATTTTTGGAAGTTTAAAATATTTTTAATTACAAAAACATTTTTTTCATTTTTGAAACTCATTAAACATGTGATTAGGAGTCTGAATTCAGATTGTCCAAGGTGTGCGTGAAGATTATATATATATATATATATATATATATATATATATATTAATATCTTATTAAATTTTCTGCTTTGGTGTTCTAAGCATTTTCCTATAAATAGGTGCTTAGGTTAGAATTGAAAATCACACCAGAAACTGAAGTTTTCTCTCTCTATAATATCGAGCGTATTCTTGTGAGTATTTTGAGTATACTTTGAGTATTGCTATACGGTGCAAGTTCAAGTCATAGCCTATATCCGGTGTTTCAACTAGAAGTACTGTCTTTCGAGGTAAGAGATAGTAAGGGAGGTTATTTTCTTCTAAAATGATATTATTTCTTCAATATCATTATGCCGAAATATTGGTTGGAACTTTTTATCAAATTTGGAACTTTTTCATGTCGAGGTTACTATTCATGAGTTACTATTCACGAGTACTATTCACGAAGCGTGAAGATGTTTTTTTGTGAAATTTCTATCTTTTGGTGTCGGAGTTACTATTCATGTATACGGCACTATTCACGTATACGGCACTATTCACGTATACGACACTATTCACGAATACGACACTATTCATCGAAAAATGAAAATTTTTCCTTTTCGTCAAAAACATCTATTGTGGATACTAGCTTTGATTGTATCCATGTTTTGATCTTTCTTGAATTTTACACCACTATGATTATTTTTGAGGTATTTTTAGACATGGTTAAAACAAAGTACGAATCCTTAATCCTTAATCCTTGTCATTTTGTTTCACTGGATTCGTTTCTTTAAAAATATTTTTCATCATCCTCAGTCTTAAATGATGAGATTATTGAATATCTTTGGCCTGTAGTGCAAAGATGAATGATTTCTAATGAATATCTTTGGCCCGTAGTGCAAAGATGAACAGGTGTTTAGATGAACATGACCAACTGATGAATATCTTTGGCCAGTAGTGCAAAGATAACTTGTTGATGTATATATTTGGCCTGTAGTGCAAAGATGACTTGTTGATGAATATCTTTGGTCTGTAGTGCAAAGATGACTTATTGATGTATATCTTTGGCCGTAGTGCAAAGATGAATTTATTAGTATGATTATAAACATGAACTGTGATTTGGTATAACCATGATCTTTGATGTTTCAGGTGATAAAAATTATCTTTGTCCTTGATGAGAAAAGGAATTTAGAACAACAATTACGATTATGAGTTATATATGTGATTGTGGACAGGAATTGTTGATTGATGTTATAGGGATAAAACATTGTTGGTGGACTTTTAACATGGAGAAGATAATAGACTTTATAGTCTATTTGACTCTTCTAATGGATTGCTCGTTCCGCTGCAAATATGGTTGAATTTTTTTATCATATACCATATGTTCTAAATCTCTGATTTATTACTGTTGAAGGCTATTGATAATTTATTTATCTTTAGTCATGACATTCTTTACTGAGCTAGTTGTGCTCACCATTTTGCTTCACAATTCCTTTCAGGTAATACGAGTGTAGCTGGGTCGAGCGAGGGATAACAAGGGAATAGAATGGTGATCATCATTTAGTAGTTATATTTGGCGAATCAACTAGGGTGAAGCGAACCCAACGTTGGAAGGGTGTTTCGCCACTGTCATACAAGATGTGTGACGCCCCCAAAATTAGGTATACATCACCCATCTTGAGTCGTCAGATACATGGTACAGAATTCAAATACAACCTATTAATACCACTGTCGTGTATAATACGACAAAATACAACTTTGAGTTTGAATACAATAATTGTCTACTAGAGATCATACAAACTCAAAAGGAGTCCTCAATACAATTATTGTCACACTATTTAACAGAATAATGAGGACTACTAATACTATTCTCTGGTCCATCACTCCGTTCCCCGACTCGTCCCAGCTATATTCTCATTTTCTGAAGAGAACAGTAAAAGAAAGGGTGAGCTCAACTAGCTCAGTAAAAAATATTATGACTAAGATAATGCAGAATAAATTATCATTAGCCTTCAACAGTGTTAAACTGATAAAATATAATAAACATCAAGTTTAACTGCAGCAGAATCAACAATCCATTAAAAGAGTCAAGTTGAAAATAAAATCTACTATCTTTTATGATTTAAAAGGTTTTTCATCACTGTTATAGCTGAGACTCAGCTTAATAAATATTCCAGATCATCGAATCACCCCTGCACTACGGCCAAGGATATTCTTTAGTATCACAACCACAATTATTCATGCACTACGACCAAGAATATTTGTGTATTCATTAATGGTCATGATCATGCCAACAACTGTCCATCAATGCACTACGGGCCAATGAGGATTTTTAATTTTTACATCATTTGTAATATTACGGTCATGATTACACCGAATAATCCCTGGTCATAATCATACCAAGTCCATCTATGCACTACAGGCCACAGATGACTTTCAACAAAATATAAACATGAGGATGATGACAATGATATAAGAATTCAATAAAACAAGTTCAAGAATTATTTTATCCAGGAATTATTAACGTCCAAATTGTCAACACGATACTGTTTTGTGGTGTAAAATTCAAGAATGCTCAGAAGAATATTTCCATGAAAAGATACTGGATGAAGCGCAAATATCAAGGATATTCCACTAATTTCATGGAGTATAGAAGTCAAAGTTTTATCCAACTGAGTATAATAAAGAATGGAATAACAAAAGAAATCACCATGCATGCGATAGACCGCACAGACAGGTTATTCCAGCAGAATAATAATAACGGAACCAGGTCAGGTGAAATTCACACCGACAGGATGTTCCAACAGAATAATAAATAACGAAACCAGGTCCGGCGTAAAACGCACAGACAGGATATTCCAACAGAATAATAAAGAATGGAACCAGGTCCGGCGTAAAACACACAGACAGGATATTCCGACAGAAATATAAAGACAGAATAATAAATGGATGTCACCAAGTATAGGGTATTCCGCGTATACAGGTTATTCCAACAGAATAATAATGAATGGAATAACATAAGGATTTCACCAAGTATAGGGTATACCGCGTATACAGGTCATGTATAGGGTATGCCACTTTTACAAGTTATTCCAACAGAATAACAAAGAATGGAATAACATAAGTTCTCTTCAAGAAGAAAGAATAACACCCCTTACCTTATTAGGAGATTGAATACTGCAGTAGTGTAGTAACTGAATACTCTTCTTCTTTCTCTCTTACTCTCTCTATACTTTTTCTCTCTCTCTCTATAGATTGAACGAATTTGTGAAAAATAATGAAGCCCTAGGCCTCTATTTATAGAAGATTTATTACTATTTACGAAAGTATTTACTATTTACGAAGGTAATTACTATTGACGAAGGTAATTACTATTGACGAAGGTAATTACTATTTACGAAGGTAATTAATATTTACGAAGGTAATTACTATTTACGAAGGTAATTATTATTTATGAAAGAGACTCTTAGATGATGACATATGGCCCCCACATAAATAATTAAACTTACCACAAACGTCTAATAATAGACTCTTTATATACATCAAGGATTGAATAAAAATTACCAGAAATCATTTTATTTTTAATCAACACATATTTAATCTTTCAACAATTATTAATCATTTATAACTTGTCGTCTCAATTATTGTTTAAATAATATAACATATTATACAGATGATACTGTGACAATAATTGAATCAATAATATAAGAGATATGATTACTGTAGCAATAATTGAGTATAGCTGAGTGACTTCTCACGTAAGCATCAATAATCAAAACCGTGTGCTATTATGCAGCAACGCGTATTACTGTACTTTTACTACCGAGTAGTTCAACAGTTTTAATGGTAACACCTCCGCCGTTATTTTATAGAAAGATAATTTTGTCGTTTTCTAACTACGACAATACTTTCGTTGTGGGGTCCACCAATGATTTTGCCATCGTACGAATATTCCCCGACAAAAAGAATATTTCCCGACCAAACGAATATTTTATAACAACTTGCGTACTTTGCAAAATTTATAAATATTACCCACAACTATAACATTATATCAAATTTATTCCATAATATTCAAAAACAATAATTATAAAAATTCATCTTTATTTATAAAAACTGGGGTCTTACAACCTCCCCTTCTTATGAAATTTCGCCCTCGAAATTAGGGTACGTACCTGGTATGTCGAAGTGGTAAGGATACCTTGATTTCATTTCAAATTCTAACTCCCAAGTCATTTCCTCAACATCGTGGTTTCTCCACAAAACTTTGACTTGATGTATAACCTTGGAGCGTAGAATATGTTCCTTCTTATCCAAGATTTGAACAGGAATCTCTTCATACGTCAAATCTTCCACTATTTCGTCCGGTTCTAACTCAATAATGTGGTTCGGGTCTTTCACATATTTACGTAACATGGATATGTGAAAAACGTTATGAACACGAGACATACTTGGTGGTAAAGCAAGTCTATAGGCCACAGTTCCTATTCGATCGAGGATTAAAAATGGACCGATGAATCGAGGATTGAGTTTTTCTCTCTTTCCAAATCTTGTAACTCCTTTCCATGGAGTAACACGTAACAACACATGATCTCCTATATTGAATTCCACGTCCTTTCGATGAAGATCAACATAACTCTTTTTTCGACTTTGTGAGGTTTTTATACGTTGTCGGATCGTTTGAATCTTTTCCGTAGTCATACGTACCAACTCTGGTCCCAACAACGTTGCTTCACCCACCTCATCCTAGCATACTGGAGAACGACACTTTCTTCCATACAACGCTTCGAATGGAGCCATGCCAATACTTGCTTGATAACTGTTGTTGTAGGAAAACTCCACCAATGGTAAGAACTTGTCCCAACTTCCCTTGAAATCAAGGACACAGAGTCTTAATAGATCTTCAAGAGTTTGAATAGTCCTCTCCGACTGTCCGTCCGTCTGAGGATGATATGCCGAGCTAAATCGTAAGTCTGTGCCCATAGCATTTTGCAAACTAACCCAAAATTGTGAAGTAAATCTTGGGTCTCGATCAAAAACTATGGATACCGGCATACCATGCAGTCTTACAATCTCGTTTATGTACATACGAGCAAGACGTTCAAGTGTATAAGTTTCTCGTATCGGTAAGAAATGAGCAGACTTGGTCAATCTATCAACAATGACCCAAATCGCATATATGCCTTGAGAAACCTTAGGAAGACCGGTAACGAAATCCATGGTAATGTGCTCCCACTTCCATTCTGGAATTTCAAGTGGTTGCAATGGACCTTTTGGTACTTGATGCTCCGCTTTAACTCGTTGACAAGTTAGACACCTTGAGATAAACAACGCTATCTCTCTCTTCATATTGCTCCACCAAAATGTATGACGAATATCATGATACATTTTGGTACTCCCATGATGGATTGCAAACGGTCTATTGTGCGCCTCCATCTTGATTTTATACTTTAAATCAGGGTCGTTAGGAACACAAAGTCTGGAGTTGACTCGAAGTATTCCTTCTTCATCGATTCTTGCTTCCGGCATAGCACCCTCTTATACTTTCTTCCTCATACGCATCAGCTCCAGGTCTGTAGCTTGAGCAGCTTTAACTTTATCGATTAAAGTCGGTTCTACTCGTATATTCGCCATCGTCACATGCGTCCCTGGAGTCTTTAACTCTATCTCCATCCTTTGCAAGTCACACAAAATGGGCCTTTGCGTTGACAATATCGCACTCGTACTTGCATGTGATCTTCTACTCAATGCGTCAGCTACCACGTTTGCTTTTCCAGGATGGTATTGGATGGTATGATCATAATCTTTCAACAGTTCAAGACAACGTCGTTGTCGCATGTTGAGTTCCTTTTGAGTGAAGAAATATTTGAGGCTTTTATGATCCGTAAAGATCTCCACTTTCTCCCCATACAAGTAATGCCTCCAAATTTTAAGTGCAAAGACAACAGCTGCTAACTCTAGATCATGAGTAGGATAATTTTTCTCATATTCTTTGAGTTGTCGCGAGACATAGGCTATGACTTTTCCATGTTGCATGAGAACACATCCCAGTCCTTTGCCCGAAGCATCACTGTAGATGACAAATCCCTCCGAGCTAGATGGTATTGTTAGAACAGGTGCTGAAATGAGTCTCCTCTTGAGTTCTTGAACACTCTTCTCAAATTCTTCGCTCCAACCGAACTTAGTATCTTTCCGAGTCAGCTGAGTCAATGGAGTAACGATTCGAGAAAATCCTTCCACGAATCTCCGATAATAACCAGCTAAACCGAGAAAGCTACGTACTTCGGTCACTGATTTTGGTTGCTCCCAGCTTTGAATAGCTTCAATCTTTGCCGGGTCAACAGATATTCCATGACTTGATACCACGTGCCCAAGAAATGCTACTTCCTCAAGCCAGAACTCGCATTTCTTCAACTTGGCATAAAGCTTATATTCACGAAGCTTTTGGAGTGTCAGCCTCAAGTGTTGCTCATGATCTTCACGGCTTTTGGAATAAATAAGGATGTCATCAATAAAGACGACCACAAAGTGATCCAAATATTCCTTGAATACTCGGTTCATCATATCCATGAAGGCAGCAGGAGCATTAGTCAATCCAAAGGACATGACTAGGAATTCATAATGCCCGTACCGAGTTCTGAAAGCTGTCTTTGGAATGTCATCGGTTCTAATCTTCAATTGGTGATACCCGAAACGAAGATCAATCTTTGAAAAGAATTTGGCTCCTTGCAACTGGTCAAACAAGTCATCAATACGTGGCAATGGATACCTATTTTTGATGGTGACATGATTCAACTCCCGATAATCAATACAAAGTCGCATACTCCCATCTTTCTTCTTCACGAATAGAACAGGAGCACCCCAAGGAGAAGTACTAGGACGAATAAAGCTAATGTCTAACAATTCCCGCAGTTGGGTTTTTAACTCCTGAAGTTCAATAGGAGCCATTCGATATGGGGCTTTAGAAATGGGTTTTGTACCGGGTTCAAGGTTGATACAAAATTCAATCTCATGCTCTGGGGTAGGCCAGGAAGTTCTTCGGGGAATACGTCAGAAAATTCATTAACAATAGAAATATCGTTCAAAACTGACGTATTTTTGTTTAAATCTGTGACATGAGCTAAGAAAGCTTGACATCCGTTTTTTAATAAACGAATAGCTTTATGGCTTGAGATGACTGTGATTGATTTTAATGATTTGGTCGCTTGAATTCGTATAATAGGTTGATTAGGAATATGAAAGCTAACAACTTTATGGAAACAATTAATTTTTGCATGATGAGTAGTTAACCAATCAATCCCTAGAATCACGTCAAATGCAAGTATTTTCAATGAAATAAGATCTACAGGTAATGTGAGGGTACCGATTTGAACCAAACAAGATTTATAAACAGTGGATGTAATGAAGGTTTCTCCCAACGAAGTTTTCACAGATAAGTCAAAGTCTAATTTCTCCGGAGTCAAATTTAATCGATGAGCGCAAGTAGGAGAAATAAAAGAATGGGTAGAACCGGTATCAAATAAAGTATACACTTCTTTAGAGTTTATGATAAGCTTACCAGTGATGACCTCATTCGGGTTCCTTGCTTTCTAGGAGGTCACAACAAACGCTCTCCCTTGCACTACCGGCTTTGACCTTTCTGGGACGGCCTTTGGTGCCTCCATCCTAGCTGAATTTGTCTTTGGTAAACGACAAAATCGGGCTAAGTGACCTTCTCTTCCACAATTATAACATGCTTTGGACGGCATCGCGCAATTTAGACTGATGTGTCCCTCCCCTCCGCATTTGAAGCATATGATAGTTGGTCTTTCTCCTTCCTTAACAACGGGTGCTGGTGCTGACGTCTTTCCATCATTGTTGAATCTCCTCTTCTTGAAATGTCCATTTTTATTGTTTTGGCCCTGATTACCACCGAAGTGGTTACCATTTCTGGCTTGCTGATTCCCTCCACGCTTGTTGTCACCGCTTCGATGACCACTCTCGCTGGTATTATAATGTTGCCGGCTGCTCTCTTTTAGTTGAGTTGACTCGTTATCGCGCTCCACTAACTGAGCCCTATTTACAACATCTGAATACAAACACAGTTTATGAGAAATAAGATGTTGACGTATCTCCGGCTTCAAACCTCTTAAAAACATTCGCGTCATTCTCTCTTCATTATCCACCAAGTGGGATGCAAACCGTGATAACTCTGCAAATTTTGCCTCGTATTGCGACACAGTCATATTATTTTGTTCCAACTTAATAAACTCCACCTCCTTCATGTGGCGAATACTTTCGGGAAAGTATTTGTCGTTGAATAGCTCCTGGAACTTCTCCCAAGATATCTTCAGTACAGCAGGTTGAGTACGTTTTACCGATTCCCACCAGTAATCTGCCTCTCCGCGTAACATAAAGGCGGCAAATGGAACCTTTTGCTCCTCGGAGCATCCCAAGACATCAAATATCTTGGTAATCTGCTTTATCCATGTTTCCGCCATAAGTGGTTTTGGCTCTCCCTTAAACTCCTGTGGTCCCAGCTCCTTGAACTGTTTAGCGGTGACCGCCCGAGAGTTTCCTGTGTTTCCATCTACGTTTTGGACAGTAGTCGCTCTCGCCTGCTGTTGCATGAATTGCATAAAGCCTCTAAACATTTGATCATTCATCATTTGGTCAGTGTTGTTGTTTGCATGAGGATTGTCGCCTTCCTGATGCACATTATCCTGATTATTGATATGTGGTGAATCAACGATTGCCTGTGCTCCATTGCTATTCTCAACATTCTCAGATGTCATTTTCAGACACTGCCACAAAACAAAGGTTAATTGACATGTAACATAATATCTCTAAACTCTGACCAACCAATTTAAATACAAAATAAATTTAAGTAGGTCATACTAGCAAAGGAATTCCCCGTCTCTCCCCTCCTAGTTCTAGTCTCACATCTTAGCCAGGGATCATATCCCTAAGCTCTGATACCAACTGTGACGCCCCCAAAATTAGGTATACATCACCCATCTTGAGTCGTCAGATACATGGTACAGAATTCAAATACAACTTACTAATACCACTGTCGTGTATAATACGACAAAATACAACTGTGAGTTTGAATACAATAATTGTCTACTAGAGATCATACAAACTCAAAAGGAATCCTCAATATAATTATTGTCACACTATTTAACAGAATAATGAGGACTACTAATACTATTCTCTGGTCCATCACTCCGTTTCCCGACTCGTCCCAGCTATATTCTCATTTCCTGAAGAGAACAGTAAAAGAAAGGGTGAGCTCAACTAGCCCAGTAAAAAATATTATGACTAAGATAATGCAGAATAAATTATCATTAGCCTTCAACAGTGTTAAACTGATAAAATATAATAAACATCAAGTTTAACTGCAGCAGAATCAACAATCCATTAAAAGAGTCAAGTAGAAAATAAAATCTACTATCTTTTATGATTTAAAAGGTTTTTCATTACTGTTATAGCTGAGACTCGGCTTAATAAATATTCCACATCATCGAATCACCCCTGCACTACGGCCAAGGATATTCTTTAGTATCACGACCACAATTATTCATGCACTACGGCCAAGAATATTTGTGTATTCATTAATGGTCATGATCATGCCAACAACTGTCCATCAATGCACTACGGGCCAATGAGGATTTTTAATTTTTACATCATTTGTAATATTACAGTCATGATTACACCGAATAATCCCTGGTCATAATCATACCAAGTCCATCTATGCACTACAGGCCACAGATGACTTTCAACAAAATATAAACACGAGGATGATGATAATGATATAAGAATTCAATAAAACAAGTTCAAGAATTATTTTATCCAGGAATTATTAACGTCCAAATTGTCAACACGATACTGTTTTGGGGTGTAAAATTCAAGAATGCTCAGAAGAATATTTCCATGAAAAGATACTGGATGAAGCGCAAATATCAAGGATATTCCACTAATTTCATGGAGTATAGAAGTCAAAGTTTTATCCAACTGAGTATAATAAAGAATGGAATAACAAAAGAAATCACCATGCATGCGATAGACCGCACAGACAGGTTATTCCAGCAGAATAATAATAACGGAACCAGGTCAGGTGAAATTCATACCGACAGGATGTTCCAACAGAATAATAAATAACGGAACCAGGTCCGGCGTAAAAAGCACAGACAGGATATTCCAACAGAATAATAAAGAATGGAACCAGGTCCGGCGTAAAACACACAGACAGGATATTCCGACAGAAATATAAAGACAGAATAATAAATGGATGTCACCAAGTATAGGGTATTCCGCGTATACAGGTTATTCCAACAGAATAATAATGAATGGAATAACATAAGGATTTCACCAAGTATAGGGTATACCGCGTATACAGGTCATGTATAGGGTATGCCACTTTTACAGGTTATTCCAACAGAATAACAAAGAATGGAATAACATAAGTTCTCTTCAAGAAGAAAGAATAACACCCCTTACCTTATTAGGAGATTGAATACTGCAGTAGTGTAGTAACCGAATACTCTTCTTCTTTCTCTCTTACTCTCTCTATACTTTCTCTCTCTCTCTCTATAGCTTGAACGAATTCGTGAAAAATAATGAAGCCCTAGGCCTCTATTTATAGAAGATTTATTACTATTTACGAAAGTATTTACTATTTACGAAGGTAATTACTATTGACGAAGGTAATTACTATTGACGAAGGTAATTACTATTTACGAAGGTAATTACTATTTACGAAGGTAATTACTATTTATGAAAGAGACTCTTAGATGATGACATATGGCCCCCACATAAATAATTAAACTTACCACAAACGTCTAATAATAGACTCTTTATATACATCAAGGATTGAATAAAAATTACCAGAAATCATTTTATTTTTAATCAACACATATTTAATCTTTCAACAATTATTAATCATTTATAACTTGTTGTCTCAATTATTGTTTAAATAATATAACATATTATACAGATGATACTGTGACAATAATTGAATCAATAATATAAGAGATATGATTACTGTAGCAATAATTGAGTATAGCTGAGTGACTTCTCACGTAAGCATCAATAATCAAAACCGTGTACTACTATGCAGCAACGCGTATTACTGTACTTTTACTACCGAGTAGTTCAACAGTTTTAACGGTAACACCTCCGCCATTATTTTATAGAAAGATAATTTTGTCGTTTTCTAACTACGACAATACTTTCGTTGTGGGGTCCACCAATGATTGTGCCGTCGTACGAATATTTCCCGACTAAAAGAATATTCCCCGACCAAACGAATATTTTATAACAACTTGCGTACTTTGCAAAATTTATAAATATTACCCACAACTATAACATTATATCAAATTTATTCCATAATATTCAAAAACAATAATTATAAAAATTCATCTTTATTTATAAAAACTGGGGTCTTACAAGATGTCTAATGACATACCACCTCGTGTCATCATAAGACATGGATGTGCTCATCCACTTGCTAAGTATATCTACCAGCACTATCTATATGATCTTGGAATCTATTTGAAATATAACTCTCAATTAGAGACAGTAGAGATAATGATATGTCAGGAGAAGACTTGCCATTGGGAATAATATGATAGTAATCTTCTTGTTTTTCTTTAGGGTCTATTGGGTCAACCAAGGATAATTTTGTGGCCATATGATATCTATAATAACCTAGACGCATGGCCTCCCATGTACGAAGGTTTCCTTGAGCACTTCCCAAATATTCTAATTTTTAAAACAGTTTTCGATTATACCTTTATGTAAGGTGTCATTATGAGGTGATGTCCACGGTTGGGACATGAGTCACAGTTGATATATATTTGTATACAAACTCATAGCGTATGTATTGTTGTATTTTGCACGACAATTGTTGTAATAAAGTTGTAGTTGTTTTCTGTACCATTTCTTTGGCGACTCAGAATGGGTTGGATGGAATGGACCTATTTTGGGGTCGTTACATCCTAGAATTAATCCAGCTTTATGTGTAAGAACATTTTTCAATTTCTGTCACAAATTCCCAAAAAAAAAAAAAATTACCTGCACACTTATCCATCAAATTCCTCGAAAAACTCAAACTCCCAAATTTCAAAGTCCCAAGAACCCAATGCTTCCCTATATAAACCCTTCCAGCACACACCATTTTCCATCAACCCAACAGCCTACTAAAGAGCATAGAGGTAGAAGTCTCTCAAGTTAGTTAATACAGTTAGTTTGACAGTAAAATTTACCATGAAGAACCTCTTCTTCTCTATGTTCTTCCTCCTTTCTCTCCTCTTCCTCATTGCTCATGTAACCGATGCGGCCGTCACGTGTGGCACTGTTGACATGAAGGCGGCTGCCTGCGTGCCATTCGCCACCGGAAAGGACGCCAAGCCATCGGCAGCATGCTGCACTGGGCTGGAAGAGCTAGCTCAAGGTGCAAAGACTCTCCCAGATAAGAAGGCTATCTGCAAGTGCCTAAAGGATGGTGTCAAAAATGTTAAAGGAGTTCAGGACAAGTTCTTGAGCCAAATCCCTACTGCCTGCAAGATAAAAGTTGGCTTCCCCGTCTCCCTAACAGTTAACTGTGATACGTAAGAAATTAACTGTCCATTTTTTTCCAGATTGAATAACAAACTAATTAAAGTAGACCAACTTGACGAATTTAACGAGTGATTTTTATGTGCATGCAGGATCCAGTGATTTCCTATGGAGGGTGGAACTATTTTAGAGACAGACGTAGGAAGATTTGAATAAAACTATTTAAGGCCATGGTGTCAGCGTGGGTTGATATCCTATAATAACCTACCTCAGGCCTTAATAATGTAACCTCCGGTGATTATAATAATTATTATTTTAGTTTAGTCGCAGCTTTACATTCAACTCCTCCTTTTCATATCTAGAACTAAAACTAATGCAAAACATAAAACTAATTATAGAAAGCTAGCTATAAGGCTCCGTTTGGTAACTGCTTTTATTTCCAAATTTTTGTTTATACTTGTATTTTTTTGAAATCAAAAGCAAAAAAATAAGTGTTTGAAAAAAGTGGAAGCAAAAAAGTAAAAACACAAAAAAGTTGTTGTTTCTTCAATTTTGACAACACAAGGAGCCATTCCAACTCTATTCGAGTCCAAACATCGATCAAATATTGTCAACAACAAAATTTTAAACTCTAGCCTTTTCATAAAATAAAATAAAACTAACATTTAAATATAATTATGAAACTGTCTGATTTTTGTTTTCACTAGTAAAAGCAAGTAAAACAAGAAACATACGAAAATAAAAATAGGAAATAGAAAAACGAAAGCAGAAACAGTTGCCAAACAAACCCAAGCAACTATTTTCATTAGTACTGCATATCTAGATTTTGAACTTTTGGTAAGGGAAAGAATAGCAGGCTGGTATCCAAATTTCGAGAAGAAAGTTGGTATCAGGCTTCCCGGCCTAGATAGCACATACATGGAAATAAACTGTTTCTTTACAGTTTGCTAACTCAACTTTGGAATAAAAGATTACCATAACAAATTTTTGCCATATTGTTCGGATACTAAGGCGTTCAGTCACTGTACTCCCCTAATGTATCTCATTTACTAACAGTGAAACCACCACCAAACAACAACTAACTGATCTTTATCAATTATATGGAGCAGTATATATGTATTAAAGCTTCCAACAAAACCATATGCACAAGGCAGATTCATACACAATTACAACTCAGACTAAGCTTATAAATATCCATATGTTGGGAAGCTAAACCAAATTTTTGGTTGTCTATATTCATAGATTAATTTGGTTATTTGAACATCTCTAAACAAGTGTTGAAACATTTAATATTTTGTATTGGGTATATCAATGGTCATTAGAAATCTCCAGAGTTTTATTCTTCTAAGCTAAGTATTCTAGAATGCTCTTGTAATCCTATAAATACCAATGGTTGTAATCACTTTTATGTTCAAGAGAGAAATAGTAAGAACAAAAGTTCAGTTTATATAAATTACTTTTCTCCTTCTTTGAGACTACAAAGTGGTATCAAAGCTAGTTAAAAAAAAGGAGGATCCAGAGTCTCAATTGGCAACTAAAAAGGCAAGGAAGTCTCATGCTTTATGTAGTGGTGCATGTACGGATTATAAAGCTGAAAAATTTTGAAGCCTTGTTTTAAACAAACAAGTTTTGTTATTCATATAAGTGGCGGGTCCTACGTTATAATAATAAGGATCAGAGGTACTGTCCCCAAGCAGATTTTTTTTCTTGTCACAAGTAAAAAGGCAGAGTAGCATATAGCAGATTCGCAGCAGAGAATAAAAGGAGCAGTAACGTTGCAGAATCATCCGTCCTTCAATTTCTTCAAAATCAAGAAGAAACTGGGAGGAGATTAGGATCAGAAGTTGCAGATCGGAACTGGGCAGAGAAGAAAAGGCGAGCTGCGGAGCATTAAAGAGATGGCGAATTCCAACAACATGACTTCACTTATTCCTCGATTTGGTGGAGAAAATTATAATTATTGGAGAGACAATAATATATTATTGCTCAAGTCAATGGATCTATGGAATATTGTGGATGGAGGATATGAGGATACAGAAAACAAAGATGTTTTGACACAAGCGCAGAAAAATAATTTGAAGCTAGGAAAATCGAAAGAAGGACAGCAAGGCGCGTTTCCAAATTTATCAAACAATTGAGATGCCGGTGTATGAAAGAGTTGCTAAAGCTAAAAGTTCAAAGGAAGTCTAGGAGATTATTCAAGTTATATACAAAGGTGTGGAAAAGGTAAAAAAGGTACGCCTCCAAACCTAAGAACATAATTTGAAAAATTAGAAATGAAGGAGAATGAAAATATTTCAGATTATTTTACAATAGTTAATTCAGTTGTAAATCAAATGGCATCCAATGGTGAAGTTTTAGATGATGAGAAAGTTGTTGCAAAAATTCTTCGTAGTTTACCACCAAAATTTGATTATGTTGTGGTAGCTATTGAAGAATCAAAAGATCTATCATCTCTTACTATTCAAGATTTGCAAGGGGCCTTGAAGGCTCATGAAGTAAGGATAAATCAAAGAAATCCTTCACCTCTTCCTGATCAACCTCTTAAACCCCAAGTTTCATTTACGGGAGGCCGTGGTTTTCACTATGGTCATGGTCGTGGTGGTAATGGCAACTTCAGAGGTAAAGACTTTCATTTTCAAGGCAGAGGAAGCGGTTATGTAAACAAAAATGATTCAAATGAAGGTGGAGAAAATATGATCAAAAACATCCAAAGAGGAAGAGGTCGTGGTTATCAAAGAGGTTGTGGCTATCAAAGAGGTCGTGGCTATTTTGAGTGTCACGATTGTCATAGACCCGGTCATACATATAAAGAATGTCGTTTTAGAACGTAGGGAACACAAAATGAGACTGAATTGATGCATGAAAACAAAACTGATGAAAAAGATGTGTAGGATACTCTGTTGCTGGCATTTCAAGGTGATGATACGGATGATGTTTGGTACTTAGACAGTGGTGCAAGCAAACATATGACCGGAAACAAGAACTTATTTTCAGACTTGGTTGAATCTAACCATGGACAGGTAAAAATTGGAGATGACAAAGCCTACAAAATTCAAAAGGTGTTGGTGAAGTTATTTTTCAAACAAAATCTGGGAAAGTGGAGAAGATGTCTATTTATTATGTTCCTGGTTTAAAAATAATTTGCTTAGCACCGGTCACCTTTTGAAGAAGGGGTTTGATATTCATTTTCATGATAATGCTTGTTTTTTGTCGAAGAAAAATCTGCTGATAGAAACAGTTGGAGTAACTCAAATAATCTTTTTCCTATAAAACTTCAAGTTGCTAACATTTCTTGTTTCACTACTATTGATAAACGAATTTCCAAGTTGTGGCATGACAGGTATGGTCATTTAGATTATGACAGCCTAAAATTGCTAGCAGCAAAGAAAATGGTTGAAAAACTTCCTCAAATTAATCAAACAAATCAGATCTGTGAAACATGTCAACTTGGAAAACAACATAGAGAACCGTTTCCTCAAAAATCTTCGTGGAGATCAAAAAGGCTATTGGAATTAGTTCATTCAAATTTATGTGGACCAATGCCAATTACTTCTCATGGAGGTAACAAATATTTTATTACCTTTGTTGACGATTTCTCGAAAAAAGTTTGGGTTTATTTTCGAAAAAGAAAAATCTGAATTGTTTCAAGCTTTTAAGGAATTCAAAGCTGAAGCTGAAAAATTTTCTGGTCATCAAATTAAAACAATAAGGAGCGACAGAGGCCGTGAATATCTTCCAATTGAAAAGTATTGCAAAAATGATGGAATTAAGCATGAATTGACAGTAAGGCATACACTACAACAAGATGGTGCTAGTGAAAGAAAAAATCGAACCATCGTGGAAATGGCAAGATGCATGCTGAAAATGAAAATGCTAGATAAAGAGTTTTGGGCAGAAGTTGTATCCTGTGTTGTTTACTTGATTAACAGGTCTCCTACAAAAAGTCTGAACAATTGCACACCTCATGAAGCATGGTTTAGATTGAAGCCAAAAGTTAGTCACCTGAGGACTTTTGGATGTGTTGCTTATGCACACATTCCGGATGCATTGAGGAAAAAATTGGATGATAAAGCAGAAAAGTGTATTTTATCGGCTACAGTGAAAGGAGCAAAGCTTACAAGTTGTACAATCCAGTGACATAGAAGATAGTGATTAGTCGAGATGTTCGATTTGATGAAAATTCTTCATTTAATTCAGGAGTTGATTTTCCTGAAAATTGGTCAAGTTTTTGTGATACTAATGATGATTCTCAAGATGAAAGCAAGCCTATTTCTCAAAGATACTCTTCTCGTGGAAACTCCTCAAAGAAGAACAAAGAGCTTAAGAGAAATTTATGAGTCAACCGGGCAAATTGATCCGGATGATACTGTATTTTTTGATTTATTTGCAGGAGAAGATCCAATTTCTTATGATTAAGCATCAAAAGAAGAAAAGTGGAAACAAGCCATGAAAGAAGAAATGAAAGCCATTGAGAAGAATGAAACGTGGGAGCTTACAAATCTGCAACCGAACAAGATTTCTATTGGCGTAAAATGGGTATATAAAAAAAATGAATTTAGATGGCTTCATCAACAAAAACAAGGTGAGACTAGTAGCAAAGGGGTATAAGCAAAAGGAAGGAGAAGACTTCATTGAGGTATTCGCTCCAGTTTCTAGACTTGACATTGTTTGTTTGCTTATCTCACTTGCAGCTCAAAATAATTGGAGTATATTTCAAATGGATGTGAAATCTGTGTTTTTGAATGGTTTTTTGGAAGAAGAAGTTTATGTTGAGCAACCACCTGATTTTGTGAAGAAGGAAGAAGAAAACAAAGTTTACAAATTGAAGAAGGCGCTTTATGGACTGAAACAATCACCAAGGGCTTGGTATAGCCGAATCAATTCATACTTTGAACAAAATGGTTTTTGAAAATGCCCGTACGAGTCCACTCTCTACATCAAAGGCACATCACAAGAAAGCTTCATGGTTGTAAGTCTTTATGTTGATGATCTCATTTTTACAGGAAATAATTTGAAAGTGTTGAAAGATTTTAAAGCATCCATGATGAAAGAATTTGAAATGACAGACTTGTTAAAGTTACATCATTTTCTTGGCATTGAAGTTCATCAAACCAAGAAAGGAATTTTCATTTCACAAGAAAGTTATGCAAAAGAAATTTTAAAATAATTCAGAATGGAGAATGCAAATCCTGTATCAACTCCTTGCATCACAAGGTTAAAATTAAGTAAAGAAGGTGAAGGCAAGCTTGTGAATTCCACTGTGTTTCGAAGTTTGGTGGGAAATTTGATTTACTTGACTGCAACAAGACTAGATATCATATTTACATTAAGTTTAGTAAATAGGTTCATGGAGAAACCATACTCTAATCATTGGGAGATTGCAAAAAGAATTCTGCGATATGTCAATGGAACCATTGATTATTGTATTTTTTATCAAGCTAGTATTCCAATTAATCTTGTTGGATATACTGACAGTGACTTAGTAGGAAGCGTTGATGATAGTAAAAGCACTTCAGGCTATGTTTTTTGTAAGACCCCGAATTTTATGAAATGAAGTATTCAATTTTATTACAATTATTATTTTATTTCGTAAATGGTTAAATTGATAAAAGGTTAAAGTTAAGGGTGATATGTGAAAATTTTTGCAAAGTATGCAAGTTGTTATAAAATATTCGTTTGGTCGGAGAATATTTTTTTTATCGGGGAATATCCGAACGACGACATAATCATTGGTGGACCCCACAACGGAAGTATTGTCATAGTTAGAAAACGACAGAATTATCTTTTATTAAAAATAACGGCGAGTGTTACAGTTAAAACTGTTGAACTACCCGGTAGTAAAAGTACAGTAATACGCGTGGTTGCATAGTAGCACACGGTATTGATTATTGATGCTTACGTAAGAAGTCACTCAGTTATACTCAATTATTGCAATAGTAATTGCTGCATCATATCTCTCATATTATTGATTCAATTATTGTCACAGTATCATCTGTATAATATGTTATATTATTAATTCAATAATTGAAACGACAAAGTTATTCATATTATTATTTATAATATTGACAATGTCTAGAAGTTCTGTCAAGGAGAGGTTAGATAATCTAATTGCGAGCCAATAGGGACAAATCCTTATTGGAAAACCCCCTTTTTCCTGGGAACGACCTGGTTGTTAAATATTGTGAGTTATAATATTAATGATGAATAAGTTCGTGTTGATTCAAGATGAAATTGATAGTTCCATTGTGTGGGAATTATTAGTGTTAGTAGAAATTGACATTTATTTCGATAATAATTGATGTCTGGAAGTTATATTGATCAATCGGATAATTCACCGGATAAATGAGCAATTAATTACTATTAATTCACATGCTTATAAATGTGTTCACATGTGTGTATTATTGATTCACATGATTTACTATTAGGGGAGTTGGTGCAAAATTGATAATACTTGCATGACTAAATTAAAAATAGAGGTATAGATGAAGGTACTATACTATAATTAATTTTTTCACATGTTTAGAACTATTGAGTCACATGATTTACTATTAGGGGAGGTGGTGCAAGTTTGATAATACTTGCTGGACCAAATTAAAAATGAAGAAAAAGAGGAATGTATTATACTGTAATATTTTGAGCCCCAAAATGTGTAATTATCGAAACTATATTTTTTTATAAATAGAAGCTCATTCTTCCTTCATTTCTCACCAATTCACTAAAGTTATAGAGCAATTATTATAGAGAGAAATTATAGAGAGAAAGAAGAAGAGAAGTCTGCTACCTCATTATTTCAGTATCCAGTTTTCTTCTAAGGTAAGGGGTATTATTCTTTCGTATTCATGAAGAGAGTTATTTTCTTTCAATACTCGTAAGGGTTGTTATTCCATTCTTTATTATTATATTGGAATAACATGTCTATGCGAAGTACCGCATACATGGTGAAATTCTTCTATTATTCCATTCTTTATTATTCTGTTGGAATAACATGTCTGTGTGGTTTATCGCATGTCTGGTGAATTCTGTTGTTATTTCATTCTTTATTACTCTGTTGGAATATCCTGTCTGTGCGGATTACGCATGACCTGGTTCCATTCCTTATTATTCTGTTGGGAATAACCTGTCTGTACGGTCTATCGCATGTATGGTGAATTCTTCTGTTATTTCATTCTTTATTATTCTGTTGGAATAACATGTCTATGTGGATTACCGCATGCATGGTGAATGATCCTTCGTATTCATTCTTTATTAAATTGTGGAAATGATCTGTCTACGTGGATTACCGCATGGCGGGTGAAAATTCATTGCAGTTCGTATATTCTATTATACTCGTATGAGATATCATTTCTTTTGTACTCGTCATGGAATATCATTTTCTTGGTATTTTTCTTTAACGAGTTACTATTCATGGGTTACTATTCACTCTACTATTATTCACTCGAGTATTTGGGGCACTTTTCTTGCCGGAGTACTATTCACTCTAGTATCATTCACTTGGGTATTCGGAACACTTTTTGTGTCAGGGTACTATTTACGGGATACTATTCATGGAGTACTATTCCCGAAGTACTATTCCCGAAGAACTATTCACGGGGTACTATTCATCGAAAAAATATATTTTTTCTGTCCAAATTATTTTTGGTACATGAATATTATTCTTGAATTTTACTCCACAAAGCAGTATCATGTTGACAATTTGGGCGTTATTGGTTCCTGGATAAATTAATTTATAAATCTTTAAAATTTATCCTTGAACTTGTTTTATTGAATTATTATGTCATTGTCATCATCATCATGCTTATATTGTGATGAAAGTCATCTTTGGCTTACGTGCATAGATGGACTTGGTATGATTATGATCAGGGATTATTCGGTATAATTATGACCGTAATGTGACGAATGATGTGGTGAAAGTCCTCATTGGCCTGTAGTTCATTGATGGACAGTTGTTGGTATGATTATGACCAGGGATTATTCGGTATAATCATGACCATTGATGATTACATGAATATCCTTGGCCGTGGTGCAGGGATAATTTAATTTTATTTATTAAGCTTCACCATCTCGAACCGTCAATCCGTTCCCCGACTCGTCTCAGCTATATTCTCATTTCCTAAAGAGAACAGTGAAAGAAAAGGGTGAGCTCAACTATCTCAGTAACAAATATTATGACTAAGATAATGCAGAATAAATTATCCTTAGCCTTCAACAGTATAACAACTGATAGAATATAATAGACAACAAGTTTTAGATCAACAACTGCAGCGGAATAGGCAACCCATTAGAAGAGTCAAGTAGAGCATAAAATCTACTATCTTCTATGATTTAAAAAGTTTTCCATCTATTTTATAGTCCTCACTATTTTTATAAAATAGTGTGATAATAATTGTAATGAGGACTCCATTGAGAGTGGATATTGTCTAGAAAGTAATATTCGTGTTTAAACTCTTAGCTATGTTTTGTCGTATTTTGCACAACAGTTGCATTAATTAAGTTGTATTTGATTTATGTAGTATGATATCTGGCGACTCAAGATGGGTGATGTCGGGGCGTCACATTTTTAGTCTGGAAGTGGCCCAATTTCATGGTGTTCGAAGAAACAATTTGTTGTTGCTCTTTCTACAACAGAATCTGAATATATCGTTGCTTCTTTAGCAGGATATCAAATTGTTTGGCTCCAAGGAATTTTGGAGTGTCTGAAGCATATGCAGATCTGTCTAACAACACTATTTTGTGACAATAGTTCAACCATTTCAATAACAAAGGATCCAGTACTTCATGGAAGAACGAAACATATTCGTATTTGATTTCTTAAGAGAGTTGGTAAAAGAAGGCATTATTCAAGTGGAGTATTGCATGACGGAAGATCAGTTAGCATATATTTTCACAATACCTTTAAGCAAAGAAGTCTTTAAGAGAAATGTTGCAAGTTTGGAAATAAAAAGCAAATTTGGTTTACAGGAGGCATTGTTGGGAAGTTGAACCAAATTCTTGGTTGTCTACATTCATAGATTAATTTGGGTTTTTGAATATATCTAAACAAGTGTTGAAACATTTAATATTTTGTATTGGGTATATCAATAGTCATTAGAAATCTTTAGAGTTTTATTCTTCTAAGCTAAATATTCTAGAATGCTCTTGTAATCCTATAAATACTAATGGTTGTAATCACTTTTATGTTCAAGAAAGAAATAGTAAGAACAAAAGTTCAGTTTATATAAATTACTTTTCTCCTTCTTTGAGACTACACCATACATTTAGTTATATTTCACAGTTGAAGTAGATAGAAATTTTGTCACATGCTTTTTTGGTGTTTCTACCTCATCTAGCATGCAAATTCATTTCTGATAAAACTAAAGCAACAAATAACATCCAAAGCAAGTGACAAGCTGTAATGAAACAAATAATATTTATGTATGCAAAGCAAAATAGAGATGAATAAGTAATCTATATTTTAATTGGAAAATTCTCTTATTTTCAATGAACAAGTAATAACAATCTAATCAAACTGTGTTTTTCAATAAGGCAGTTTAAAACCCGGAACTTTCACTAAAAGAAACTTAATTCTAAAGATCTGTATTCAGAATAAAAATTTGCCAATTTACCAAGGAATTTCTTGACCATCCCAGGCAAAAAACTTCCCATTGTCGTGGATCTTGGCATTGTTGATGACGCTTAAGAGCTTCTGCACTGAGAACTCTTTGGTGAAAAGCTTGCCTTTTGGAACATTTTTCTGAAATGGCTTAGAGAGATCGGTGTCCACCGTGCCTGGGTGCAATAAAAGGCAAATGATTGGATCCTTCTTTCGGGCAAATTCAACTGATACATTTTTTGTCACTGCAAACATCAACAGACATGTATTGCCATGAAAATGGATATGGCCACTGGTTGTTAGGCAAGAAAATGATACTTTTGAATAAGCTTTACCAACCAAAAACTTAATATAGAAATAAGGATACCAAAAATGTACAATTTCATTATTCAAAATTATGCAGTATGATATTCATGTTCTTGATGTTTATAAAGGTTTTGATTCACAAAGATTGAACTTGGATTGCTTCAAGCTGGTTAGGATGTCTATATTAGTTTTGTTTCGTGTTGGCACTCAGTAGAGAAAAGACTTGAAGAAACAATGGTGCATTGTTGTTTGATGAAACTTCTTTAAGATGTGATGTCAAGTCACTATTATTGTTAACACGCATTGCATGGAATGAAGTATGAAGTATACAAGTCAGATATAGGGAAGTTGCCAGGCACCAAAAGAAAAATTGTAATTAATAAAATAAGCAACAAAATCTTTTATAAGTCTATATATTTTATGTGATGCACATAATGTTAAAGTTAAATTGGCATGAGATAGCAGTACAACGCATAAGCTGGCCGCTTGTAACAAGTTTGTTATATTGCAGTTAATCATGCAAATGAATTGAATTATGTATATATGATCTGTGTTTTATTCTGTTCTATGGTTATTTCCATTAATTCTTTTTCTAGTCAATATGAGTAATTTATTCTTCTCATTTAGAAACTTTCAATTGTAGTTAACTCAGGATTACGGTTCAGGGTCTTTTTATTTTTGTCTTGAGCTTTAAAATGTTCTATGCACCACTTTTCCGTCAAAATCAAAGTAGTCAAAAATGTTTGATTTTCCTTCATTCAGACAATGAGGGCACCAAAAAAACAACAAAGACAGTTTACAAGAAATCATACGCTGATTAAGTGCAGTCTTAGAAGCACGATATGAGTGCCAGCCACCAAAGCGATTGTCCCCAATTGATCCAACCCTGGCGCTTAAGCTGGCAACAACTGCTACATCTCTTTCAGTCCCGGAGCCTCCTCCGCTCTTTAACAAAGGCCACATGTGCTGCTTGCACAAAGGAAAAGTCAGTACGATACCCCAAATAAGATAAGAGCACAGGACAGGAGATGCATATATGAAACAGAAGGCCTAAGCTAATTTGATTGAAGTTGTAGCATAGCAAATTAGAAATCTTTGATTATTTTCAATTCAAATTGTGTTATATTATTAATAAAAACAGATGAAGTTATCTCGACACTTGATAGATGATATATTTAACTCTTGCTTTGACCA
This sequence comes from Panax japonicus, assembly GCA_020205505.1. Classification (NCBI taxonomy): domain Eukaryota; kingdom Viridiplantae; phylum Streptophyta; class Magnoliopsida; order Apiales; family Araliaceae; genus Panax; species Panax japonicus. Next base: position 66,116,297 of record CM035110.1, read on the forward strand.
GACATGCTTGTTGGGCATGTTTTTACTTGACTGTTCTCGGAGGAAACAATAATCAGTAATAATGCATTCAAGAGATGCTGATAAGTGCTCTTTTGTTTACACTATCTTAATACATCATTCTACCCATAAATGGCAATGTTGAAGGAAGAATTCTACTAAACTTATTCCAAGACATGGAATTTACCATTCTTTAGTACTTGAAACACTGGTTTTCTGTTAGAAATTATTTCAACTGAAACAAACAAAGAGCCTGAAATACTTTTTGAAAATAAAATGGAGAGAAAAATAAAGAGTGTAAAGTGGTACAGAAGTGAAATAGGGAGTCATTCCATGTCCAGAATAAATAAATGAAACATTAGTGATCATACCTTGATAACTAAAATAGGGCCTATTGCATTAATCTCATAAGAAAGCATCAATGATGATTTTTGCACTTTGTTCAATGTTGTTTCTGTACTGGAAAAGGGAAGACAATAAGTTAATAAAGTTAACTGAAATTAGCACCAAAAAAGAAAAGAAAAAGAAACCTACTAGAACTAGGATACTTTGGTAAACATGCATTAATACTCACAAGTTCAAAACGTGAAAAATTACTGTGACATGAAAAATCATGGGCTATGCAATGTAGAAATATCTGTACCTGGTTGCATAACATCAGGTATTGAAAGAATGCCAGATGCATTAATGAGAAGGTTCAAGGAGCCATATTTCTCGCTTATGGACTTAGCTGATTCCTGATATATGATTTTACATAGTGAGTTGATATATGATTTTATACATAGTGAGTTACAAAATTGATAGCAAGTACATAAGATAAAGAAGCAACAACCAATTTCTGAATAAGAGATAAATTGTAGAATCTGCAAGCACCTTTCAAGACAATAAACGTTTGAAGGATTTAGAAATTTTCTGTATTTAACCCTATCTTTAAATCAAGACTTCCAAGACCTCAATAATACTGATATACTTGCTCCAATGATCAATCCTGATATCCAGAAGGTGTGATATTGCTAAGACCAGTTTAATTATATATAGACTAAAAAGCAAGTAAAGAAAGAGAAAAATTACCTCTATGGTTCTTTCATTGGTAAGATCCAACCTTTGAATGTCAAGACGTTCAAAAAACTTGTTTTTCAATTCAAGGAGCCCATTTGCCCCATCGGGATTACGGCATGTAGCAATAACATGCCCTTTCTCGTTTTTTTCTAGCAACTGCTTGACCTGTATGAGGCAGATATTCAGTCACTATGCAGTCAAAATCTTTGCCCTGTGGATATGTAGGCTCTTATGATTTATATGTCTTCAGTTCTACTAAAATACTTGACCACATTGGGCTGACTCGACCAAGTGGAGTTAAAGCAAGTTCGCAACAGCTAACAGAGGTAGTGTCACGATTATGGAATTTAATTACTTCAAAAATTAAGTATCATTTCTGAGTATAACAGCTATTTTCTTCAATTACGCATTTATGATAATATCCAAGCCTACTCTACAAGTGAAACATAATGTGGCTATTCAGTTTTAATAGGATATAAAGACCAGAAGTATAAAGGTTCCATGGTAATTATATGTTCCCAAAGTAAAATAGCTGGTGACTTGCCAAAGCCGATACTGTTAATAAAAGAGTAAATGCTGCTTCATAGTAGTCCGCCAAAGGGCTTTAAAAAGTGTTTTTCTTTTTGTTTATTATCAGCAATGTGAATAAAAAGTAGGAAATTGCTCTGGCAGTGACAAACTATTTTGCTTGTGTCATTATAACTATTAAGAAAAGAAAATTTAATAACCAAAAATGGCTAACTTTACAAAACGACCCAGCTGAGAACACAAAGAAACCACCATTTCAAGGCCCAACCATTACACAATTTATGAATCCAATCAATAACCATGGCTGTTTGTTTGTTAAAATAATGGGTGAGATAAGACTATTTATACTAATTCATTATCACTAAAGACTATTTTATCCAATGATTAGTATTATATAATCCCATTGACTACTATTTGATGATGGATTATAGTGGAAAAGTGGTATTATATAAATCTCTTTACCCTTTTGAGGTATAAATGACCTTAGAAAAAAGAAGAAATAATTCATGGATAAATATATATCGGGATAAAATAGTCCATAACAAATTTGTATATTTATACAAATAATCATATCTCAACCATCATTTTTATAAAAATTTAGGGAGTGTTTGATAAAAACTGAATGAATTTGAATCTGAATGAGCTGAATCTAAATCTGAATTTGAATGAAAAAAATTGTTTGATAATTGACATGTCTGAAACATCTGAATAAAATATTTTTATTATTTTCCCCTCTAAAAAAATTCAAAAAATTGTTATAAATTTATTTAATATTACTTATATAATAGTTAATATTGTAAAAAAAATTCATTAAGCCGCTCATTTAGCCATTTAGTCAAAAAAAAATGGACTAAACCATTCAACTCAAAATCGTCTAAATGACTGACCAGTTCAGCCGTTCAGACAATTTTTTTCCAAAATAAACATACTCGGTCAGCATTCAACCATTCAGCTGCAATCAATTAGCCACTTAGTATAATCTATATTAGTGTGTTGAAAAACACTTGCCATAATTCAGAAAAAGCACCAAAATGAAATTAACATCATTAATTAGATATGGGTATTGGGTCAAAACATCCTACACAAGAAAAATCAAGAAATGGTGGAAAAAAAACAGACCCATTTGTCAACACTAATTCTAAATGCAAGATATCACAAATAAAAAAAAATTCCTAGTACTATTCATAAGAGGACAATTGAAATGAAGATAGCTTACGAATTCAAGTCCAATGCCTCTGGAAGCTCCTTGCACCATTGAAACACCACCGTCCAATTTGAATGCAGAAGAAGAAGCAAAGGCCCTTGTGATTGATCTGAGATATGGAGTTGCCATGAATGTGTTCTTCTGGTGATTGAGAAGATGAAGCTTTATTCCACCGTCAGAATGAGCAGTTGGGAAAGCAAGCGGGGCCGTGTATTAATAACTAAGTACTACTACTACTTTATTTGCTTTTGGGCGTGGGAATTTTTGTGCCACACACAGGCCACAGCAACACGAGTTCAAGGAAATAAAATGTATTAATAACGGCGCGGAGTTTTGCCTGGATAGGCTGCCATTTTTCTTTAAGAGCGGTAAAGATTAAACGATGGAAGAGTAAAATATTAGAAATTAAACTAGATACAAACTCGCGCGTTGTGGCGTGATTATTTAATTTTTTAATAATAAATGTGTACATACAATTAATAAATTAAAATATAATAAAAAGATGATAGATTGTTGTGCAATGATCAAATTTTACACAGAAAAACAAATAAATATACATTGTAGGGATAGTGTTGAGAGTTTATTGGTTTGTGCATTACATCTTCTGTTTTGTTCCAAGGTATATTTACTGCATGAATTTAGAATTTCGAACTTATGCTAGTCTAAAATCTAAAGATACAAAGCAAGAAAGAAAAAACCATTCAAACCTAAATTTGTGTAGACAGTTAGCAAAATATTACAAACAAAAAGCAAGGAGACAAAGAAAAGAAAAAACAGGTTAGGCCCAAATCTTTAGTCCCGAATTGATTTTAATGGCCATACAAGATCAGTTATCATATTTTCACATTTATATGTAATATATGTTAGTTGTTCAAAAAGAGTCATGGAGAAGAGACAGAGAGTACATGAAGAAACAGTGTAATATATTACATTGAAGTGAAAAAGGGTGACAAAAACAATAATATTAGCCCTTTAACGTCATATACATCTAAAAGACACCCGCATGACCAGTTGCAAGTCAATATTGTAACCACTTTGTCAACCAGGCAAGCACTAAAGTAGGCCTGCTAATGAGCCAGGTCGGTCCCCTATTGTAGCACCAGACAGAGCACACACACATATATGTTCTAAGGCTACATTACAGTGACTTTGTCGTGTATGAATTTCCTTCCAATGTGCTTAAATGTGATTGATTCTTTTTTATCCCTCTGTGTGTAATTTTATCTCACGAAATCTTAAAAAAAAAATAAGTAATGTTTTTAAAATCAAAATTTTCCCTTACTAAAAAGGTCGTTCCATTTTTAGAAATGCAATCACTATTTCATTGGAAGTGGCTGGAAGTCAATGGTTCATAAAGAGTTAGTTCTGGCATATCTGGCACTTGAAGAATGAAAGAGAAAAGGAGCAGGAGTTAACACTCTAAGTATGTGACTATTGCTTTTAGTCTAGTGGCAAAGTAAGTGACCTCAACTTGTGGGCAAATCATTTTTTCTACTCTTCATTTTTTCTAATTTTTTTCAGTTTTTCTTGACCAAAGTGTAGCCAACTGATTTATTTTCCCCGTACTTTACTACTTTTGTATTTTTTTTACTGCAAAGAAAGGGTTGACTCAACTTAACTTTTTACAATCCTACTAAAAGAGAAGAAAAGGGTATGCGAAGGTTTAAAAAATCTCTTAAAAATACAATTTTTTGTATGTATTTCAAAAAAAATTTAAAAACAATCCCAATACAATAGGTTGTTAAAGAAAATAAGTATTGTTCTCTTAGTTTTCCATTGTATTTATTTTTTCCATACTCTCAATAGTCAATACCTGTTAAAACATTAAGTACTATTTGAACTTCTAACATTATGCTAAAATATTGATTATAGTTACCCAGCATACTTTTAGTAATTTAATCTCTTATATTAATTATAGTTCATTTTTATGAACCTGTGATACTTCATAAAATTTAGAGTATCAATCGAAGTACCAAATGGATCCAAATTTAATCTACAAACACGAGAAATCTAATCAGAAACTTAAATTAACAGAGTCGAGCAAAATATTAGAAAAATTTAGGAAAGTCAACAAAAAAAGACCTGAAATACAATGATGTTGTTACGAATCTTGGATTTGCCGTAGGGAATGAACTTGAAGTCAGCGATGTTGTAGAGTCTTCATCGAATATTAGATAGATAATATCTTAGTAAATAACTTTGTCATTACTCCAGTACCTCTTTTAACATGTCATCATTAAATCAACATGGTCCTGAAAGGGTATTAGAGTACTAAAACACGCATAAATGAACACACACACATACACACACACATATATATATATATATATATATATATATATATATATATATATATATATATCTATGTGTGAGAGTGTATGGGATTGAATTGCAATTGGGATTGAATTTTCCAACTGTTGCAAACAAATTCAAAAATCAAAGTGTATGTAATTTAAAGTCAAATCTGTATCAAGGGAATAGATAGAGAAAGACCTACTTCTTTCTGTGAAATGTAATGGTTTCTATTAATGTTGCATTCAACAAATGCTAATTCACATGCTCGTTAAAACAATGGTTGCTTCAAGACATGAGTTGACCCAAGCAAAAACTGCAAATAGTACATATTATTGAAATAGCAATAATGCACCAATTCATCCAATCAATTTCACAAAACATGATGCAAGCAATTTTTTTGTACGAATATAATTCACTATTTTACTCAATATATACAAACAAACAAAAATTAGCACTTAAAGGATCTTATTAAAAGTTGTTGCAATCTTATAAATATTTGCAACAGTAATATGGGAAATAGTAAGATATAAGAGTTTTGACATACTTAATAGTTGATTTCAACATAACATAAATTATCAACCAAATAAATAATGTTCCGTGTCATTCCAAAAAAAAAATGTTCTATATGACAAATAATTGGTAGCTGGCAAATTATACGTAATTAAAAAAAGAAAAAGTTAGTGAAAATAATGATGAGAGGGACCTGGCAAGAAGGTGTTGTTGCTTCTAAGTTTGTCACTGACCAGAGGAATGAGATTGCATCAACGAAGTGAATCTGTCCATTGTGGAAAATCTTGTCTAAGTCATCGATAATGATTTTGGCACTGAAGGGCAAAGGGTTTCATAATACAAGTGTACGACCCAACTGAAACTTGCTTCGTAAAAAATGAAGCAAACGGGGATAAATTGAATGTGACACCCCCAAAATAGGTATACATCACTCATTCTGAGTCTCCAAATACATGGTACAGAAAAATAACTACAACTTTATTAATACAATTATCGTGAAAAATACGACAACACATAATGTGAGTTTAAATACAAATATTGTCTTCTAGACAATATCAACACCCAAATAAAGTCCTCATTAAAATTATTGATATACTATTTTACAAAAATAGTGAGGATTGCTAAAACAACTGTCTAGGACCATCACTCTATACCCCGACTGGTTCTTGCTATGTTCTCGCTTTCTGAGAAGAAAAATAGAACAAAAAGAAAAAGGGTGAGCTCAACTAGTCCAGTAAAGAATATTATGACTAAGATAATATACAACAAATTATCATTAGTCTTCAACAGGGAAAAATCTGATAGAATTTAATCGACAACAAGTTTTAGATCAACAACTGCAGCGAAAATAACAATTCATTAGAAGAGTTAAGTAGAGAATGAAATCTACTATCATCTATGAATTTAAAAGTCCATCATCAATATTTTATCCCTGTAACATCAATCTATATGCATCTTGTATCAAATATTCATCTTTGCACTACGGGCTAAAGATATTCATTTGTATCACCAGTTGATCATGTTCATCTCAACACCTGTTCATCTTTGCACTACGGGAGGTAATCATTCATCTTTGCACTACAGGCCAAAGATATTCATCAAGTATCACCATTAAGGACTGAGGATGATGAAAAATATTTTAGAGAACGAATCTAGTAAGACAGAAGGACAAATATTAGGGATTCGTATTTCGGTTTATCTAAATTCAATAATACTCCATAATAACCAAGTGTGAGGTAGAATTCAAAAATAAAGATCAAAACATGGATACAATCAAAGATAGTAACCATAAAATACATCTGGGACGAAAAATAGAAAATTTCATTTTTCGGTGAATAGTGTCGTATACGTGAATAGTACCGTATACGTGAATAGTAACCCCGACACAAAAAGTTCCAAATTTGATTAAAAGTTTAGATCAATACTTCGACATAATGATATTGAAAGAAATAATATCATATATGAAGAAAATAGCATCCTTTACCTCAAAGAATCAGTACTTCGGAATGAAAGGTCGGAAGTGATGCTGAATGAAACTTGTACTGAACAACAACTCTCAAAGTATCTAAATACTCACAAAATACGATCGATAATATAGAGAGAGAAAGAGAGAAAGCTTATGTTTTTGGTGTAATTTCAATTCTAACTTAGCCCTCTATTTATAAGAAAATGTTAGCACGTCGAAGCAGACTTGACCTGCTACCTGATGACTTTACCTGCTACTATTGTCACCCACCATATTTGAAATAAAATTCAGCACATTTCTTTACCAACCACAAGTGGGGCCCACTCAATTCTAGAATTTTCCACTAAAATCATTTATAAACCTAATTTTCGAATCAGTCACCTCTTAAAATTCATAACAAATCATACGCTCATTTTTAACGGTTCAAATTTGTGGACATATACTCAACTTATATATGTATAACATATCCAAAAATCCCAACGATCCAACAATCAGATTAAAAATTATAACTCACGCAATATATCGTAAAAATACTGATTTAATTTTAATACATGCATTCCGACAAAAATACTGATAAAACACCTCAACATTAATTCTTTCAATTATAACCACATAAAATAAATCCATCATTTATTGCCGCATCAAATAAATATTTTCTTATCATATAAATCAATAATTAATTATTCACAAATAATATTACAGAATCACAATTATGACAACCAGGCCGTTCTCAGGAAAGAGAGGGCTTTCCAATAAGGATTTCTCTTTACTGGCGCGCAATTAGGTGACCAAACCTCTCCTTAGACAGAACTTTCTAGACATTGCCAATAATGTTATCTAATAATATTATTCAAATAATATGAATTATTGATCTGATAATGAGAAATACTGTGCAGTGAAAATTATTGAAACAACAATAATATAAAATATCAACGCAACAATTATTGAATCAATAAAATAAAATATTGAAAAGTAATTACTGTAACAATTATTGAGTAGCCTTCTTACGTAAGAATCAATAATTCAAAAATATTATGCAATACCGTGTGCTACTGTGCAACCACGAGTATTACTATATTTTAACCACCGGGTATTCCAACAGTGCTAACGGTAACAACTACACCGTTATTTACAAAAACTCAAACTTGTCGTTTGAAATTTTTAATTTTTAATTTTTATTATTTAAGGGATCAATATAAGAAACATGTTGGGTACATAATGAAAAAATTGAATACTATTTTACAGACTGATCCAATAGCACTGCAGAGTAAGGATAAAGATAAGAAAACTGTTGTGAATGCTCGTCCGTCTCTTTTCAAATTTAATAAATACTACCGCACGCATTGTGATCCCTACTTTAATCCATTCCATCCGAAAGAAACTAAAACTCAGTCTCTATGCTTAGTTTGGTCCACAATTTCATATAAAAGCCCATCGAAGCTATTTCTTTCTTTTGTATAAAAACACTAAACTTCTCTCTCAATAAGAAGAGACATCCTCCATTAGGACCATTACATCGTAAGCAGAAAATTAAATTTAGAGAGGAATCTTTGTGGCTAATATATCGAATGAATGGGCCCTATTTATCATCTCAAATTAATATTATTGCCAAGAGTATCAAGGGGCAGCCCAATATCAAATAAAATGGACCCGCAAGGCCCATGCATGTTGTATTTAACAATAGAGCATAATTCAAACTGGATAGAAAAGGAAGAATAAAACATACCCAAAAAAAAAAAGTAAAGTGAGAAAAAAGACCGAAATCTTTTGACCAGAATGGTATTACTCAACCCATGTTAACCATAAGGTTGAGAGTTTAAGCCTTGACATGTCAAGTTGGGACGTGCAAGTGTGTTAGCAAAAATAAAATAAAATAAAGTTAGAAAAAAGTATAATAAAAAAAAGAAGAAAATTTGAGCAAATTGAGAGGGACTTCATTATATGGAAAACTAATATACCAACAATTAATATATTGAAAATGAAAATGTAGTACTAGTAAAACTAAAAAGGGGAGGTACGTGCTTGGAAATTGAAGTTGGACACTGAGACGTTCCCAAATTTAGACACTAATATCTCGAATTCGGTGCTTCACGATCAAATTATAATAATACACTAATATCTCGTACAACGGAATAATAAAATAATTTACATTGTTATAACATAAATATCCTTGTCCAAAAGGTTTCGTAACCGTTACTACAACATTTCATAAATAAGTCTAAGACATGACTTAAACATAAATTGGTCACTTCTTAATACAATGTAATATTAATTCTTCTAGCTTAAAGTACTAAAATTATTCCGTATCCTTGCCCTTGTCTTTGTCATTCCCTTCCCCGAGGTACTGCCGTGCTCTGCCTTAACTGTAATATTTTTAGGGAAGCAAGAATAAGCAACAAATTTGCCCAGCAAGTAATATAGCAATAAGGGTGAACAAATATAAAGTTCAAAATATCAAGGGTATAATAGTAAATGATAGTTTCGAAATAACAAGAAGTATCAATGGTTCTAAATCTATTTTTTGAATTGAAATAGAAGTCATTATAGACGGAAAGATATCAACAAAGTTCGAAGGTTTAATTATTTTAAAGTTTAAGAAGATTAAACTGTGACGCCCCCAAAATAGGTCCAATCCAACCCACCTATTCTGAGTCGCCAAATACATGGTACAGAAAATAACTACAACTTTATTACAACAATTGTCGTGCAAAATACAACAAAACATATGTTGTGAGTTTTGATACTAAAATATACTAACTGTGACTCTGGACACCAACTTGGATAACACGTCACCATGACACCTTACATAAAGGTACAGTCAAAAACTGTTTTAGAAATTAAAATCTTTGGGAAGTACTCAAGGAAACCTTCGTACATGGGAGGCCACGCGTCTAGGTTATGATAGATATCATATGACCACAGAATTATCCTTGGTTGACCCAATAAACCCCAAAGAAAAACGAGAAGATTACTATCATATTCTTCCCAATGGTGAGTCTTCTCTTGACATATCATTATCTCCATTATCTCTAATTGGGAATTATTCTCCAAACAAACACCAAGATTATATAGGTAGTGCTTGTAAATATACTTAGCAAGTGGATGAGCACAACCCTGTCTTATGATGACACAAGGTTGTATGTCATTAGACATCTTGTATGATAGTGGCAAAACACCCTTCCAAGTTAAAGTCACCTCACCCTCAACATCTATAGACCACCGTTTTATTCCCCTGTTATTCCCTGCTTGTCCCAGCTACACTTTTATTACCTGAAAGGAATTGTGAAGCAAAAGGGTGAGCACAACTAGCTCAGTAAAGAATATCACGACTAAATATAAATAAATTATCAATAGCCTTCAACAGTAATAAATTAGAGATTTAAAACATATGGTAGATGATAAAACTTTTCAACCATAGTTGCAGCGGAACGAGCAATCCATTAGAAGAGTCAAATAGACCATAAAATCTATTATCTTCTCCATGTTAAAAGTTCACCAACAATATTTTATCCCTGTAACATCAATCAACAATTCCTGTCCACAATCACATGTATAACTCATAATCGTAATTGTAGTTCTAAATTCCTTTTCTCATCCAGGACAAAGATAATTTTTATCACTTGAAACATCAAAGATCATGGTTATACCAAATCACAGTTCATGTTCATAATCATACTAATAAATTTATCTTTGCACTACGGGCCAAAGATATTTATCAACAAGTCATCTTTGCACTACAGGCCAAAGATATTCAACAATAGGTCATCTTTGCATTACGAGCCAAAGATATTCATCAACAAATCATCTTTGCACTACATGCCAAAGATATTCAACAACAAGTCATCTTTGCATTACGAGCCAAAGATATTTATCAATAATTCATCTTTTCACTACAGGCTAAAGATATTCATTATCATTTCATCTTTGTACTACATGCAAAAGATATTCAACAACAGATCATCTTTGCACTACAGGCCAAAGATATTCAACAACATGTCATCTTTGCACTACAGGCCAAAGATATTCATCAATAATTCATCTTTGCATTACAGGCCAAAGATATTTCTCAACAGTTCATATTTGCACTACAGGCCAAATATATTCATCAACAGTTCATATTTGCACTATAGGCCAAATATATTCATATCTCAAAGAAATATATAATCATTTCAGAATTTATATAAACAATAATTATAACCATGTTAATCAATTCATCTTTACACTTAAACTAAAGATATTCAATTATAAATTCAATGGTCATGATCATACCAGTTAACAATTCATTTTTTGCACTACTGGCCAAAGAGAACACATAGTCACGATCATACCAATAATCTACCCATCTTTACACTCAAGTGAAAGAGAAATTTCATCATTAAGGTTATAAGAATGTTATATATGATAATAAAAATAATATAATCAACATATAGATTTAATCTCAAGAGTAAGATTCATAAATCAATGATTTCATAACACCTTAATCCAAATTTTATAAATCACTTAATAATCTCATAATCTAATATTATTAATACTACCACAATATTTTAATCATTTCTTAAACTTATAAATAATTTATTTTAATTGTTTACACTTTACTAATAAATGCATTTAATCATCCTAAAATGTCAAACTCATAAGATTTCATCACCAATAATCAAAACACTCATCAAAAATCTGCATATACCTCATATATGATTCTCAAGTCATAAAATCATATTTTCCAATTTTTTTACTTTACATAACATATTTAATTCATTTACTCATAACTAAAATATTTTCATAAAAAATACCAAATCAGTTCCAAAAATATTTTTTTTCTGGGATTTATTATAATATAGTCCCATATTAAGCATATATTTTTCAAAATTTATTTAATATTTTTCATATAGCCAAAACTACCGAATATTTAGACATTTATCATAAATTGTAATTTTGTCCAAATTTTCTGAAATTTACACGGTATACTTCTGTTATATATATGTATTCCCAATAAATTTTTCATCAATCTTGGAATTAACCACAAGGAGTTATAAGCGGTTACTTTTAAAATAGTCTTTTCTCATAAAATTCATAACTCCTAATCTATACATCCAAAAATCACCATTTTTGGATACAATCTACAAAACTCATCAAAATATCATTTTAAATTTTTTCAGAATTTTTGAAGGTTCAAAAAAATTTCAAAATTAAAAAAACATAATAACCCTTACATACTAACGACAATATCCCTTACCTCAAAAAAGCAGTACTTCTGACTGGAATAACGCTGAACGAACTTGCACCGTATAGCAATACTCAAGATATCAAAATACTCACAAGAATACACTCTATAATATAGAGAGAGAGAGAAATAGAGAGAAAACTTCAGTTTCTGGTGTGATTTTCAATTCTAACCTAAGCACCTATTTATAGGAAATTGCTTAGAACACCAAAGCAGAAAATTTAATATAATATATATATATATATATAAAAAAAATTTTCTTTAGCCCACCTTGACCATCTGAATTCAGCATCTAACATGTGCAAGTGGGGCCCACAACAATGATAAAAATGTTTTTCTTTTAAAACATAAATAAAACTTTCAAAAATCAATTATTTCGGAACTTCAATAATTCATAATAAATAGCCCTTTTATCAGAAAATTTGAATCTCGCGATTTTTTATAGGAAATTCAATTCTCTACAACTTTACAAAAGAAAGTGTTTCCAAATTCTAAACGGAAATTGACCGAAATCCACAAACGGATGATTTTACAAGCTATAATCAAATTTCAGTCAAGAAATGGGGTCTACCAACACACAAAACATGTGTTAATCATTTAATGCAACAAAAATATTATTTCTCTTCATATACTCATATATCTCATATTTATTGTAAAAATATCATCATTATTATATTATAATAATATAATAAAATATTATTTTATCAGAAAAGATAAAATATCAATTTTCAACAATTGTCACTTTAAAAATTTTCTCCATCTATAACCACATAAAATGAATATTTTTCTTATCATATAAATCAATAATTAATTATTCACAAATAATATTACAGAATCACAATATTGACAACCAGACAGTTCCCAGGAAAGACGGGGCTTTCCAATAAGGATTTCTCCTTACTGGTGCAATTAGATGACCAAACCTCTCCTTAACAGAACTTTCTAGACATTGCCAATAATGCTATCTAATAATATTATCCAAATAATATGAATTATTAATCCGATAATGGAAAATACTATGTCGTGACAATTATTGAAACAACAATAATATAAAATATCAATGTAGCAATTATTGAATCAATAAAATAAAATATTGAACAGTAATCACTATAACAATTATTGAGTAGCCTTCTTACGAAAAAAATTATCATGCTTCATGAATAGTACTCGTGAATAATAACTCCTGAATAGTAACTCGTGAATAGTAACTCATGAATAGTAACTTGTGAATAGTAACTCATGAATAGTAATTTGTGAATAGTAACTCATGAATAGTAATTAAAAAAATTGAATGCTTTTATTTCATAAAATTCGGGGTCTTACATAAACACTGAGTAGTCACTATGGATTAAGATCTCTTGTTAGAATTAATAACATTATACTAAAAAATCAATATAAACAAGTACAATAGGTGATCATCCTAAAATACTATACGTTATGCATAACATTTAAACATGCTTGTATGTGCGCATGTCGGTTCCCCGACAGTTATATAATTTCCCCTTCAATGAGGGTTGTTCATCTCAGTAGATTTATAAGAGTCCTCACTAAGACAATTGGTTTGGATAACTTTGTAACACGTGATATTAATTAGTCTAACTGAGTCAAATGGCGTAGAAAACTTTTTTAATGCATTTAGGAACAATATGTAAAGTTAAGAGACTTAGGGAACTTGTCTTATGCGTAGTTCATCAACCTATAGCTTATCAACATCTTGAATTCATATTGTATCATAGTTATGTATATACATATATTCTCATTAATTATTCAAAATCTATACGAAACTCAACATTCTGATACATGTCTGACCCCATAAGTTAATAATTCATATCAAGTTCCATCTTAGTCACAAAATCAGATCACACAATCAACATTGATTTCTCTTTGAAAACTCTATCAAGACTTTTAAGAAAATCTGTTAATTATTGATTCAATGTAGCCACGATGCACTTAAACACTTAGAACCTTACATTCAACATGTATTATAGCTTAAAATACCAATATATGCATGCTACAATTCTTATATTACAAACAAAATAGTCAAATCAGACTACAGGAGGGCGAAACTGCGCTTCAGTTGGGCTTAGGAATGACGTAACTACGCTGTCCCCTAGCCAGACCAGAGCTGAGCTTTGCTCTCCTGGTTCTGTCTCGATTTTCTTAGCATACGTAGATATTAACACATAACATATACATATGTTAAAGGGTATTACAAGCTTCTAAGATCATTTCAAGTTTAACTTTACATGTTATAGTTCTAGTTTAGGATTTCTAATGAATTAAGGCCAAATAAGGTCATGAAATCATGAGGCCAACTATATGTTAACCATCTATTCATATGAGAAGGTCATATAATATGTAATATGCACGTTTGCAAATATTCACATCATTTATACATATCTAGTATCACTTATCACCTTAAAACATGTCTAAACTCATGCATGCTTGAATGGTTCGTAACATACCTGACTAAGTGAGTACACATGTAGGTCATGTTTAGTGACATAAGGAGTACTAACATGCAAGTCTTAAAGTTCAGAGTATGACCGACACAACGTTTAAAGTACTTAGTTTGTAAAACATCCAAGTTTGCCTTCAAAAGTCATTTTACCCAAGCTAAAGTAATTTAATATATCCATATCAATTTGAATCATATTTCATGCATAGCTAGACCATATACACATGTTCACAAAGTCAGAACTTAAACATCATAAGTTTCATCAAAGTTCATTTTCAAAATTCTAAGTTTTCTTTTCAAAACACATACTAACTCGTGACAAACACACAAGGTAACTCTAACTACACTTCATGCTCGTAACTCAACCATATATCTATGCTACAAGGTCAGAATATACGTTGCTATAAGTTTTATGAAATCATTTTTCAAAGCTTCGAGTTCCTTTTTAGAAAATACAAATGAAAGTAGGCTAAAGCAACCCACATAATGTAAATGGACCTTACACTACATGCTAGATTTATTTTCATGCAGGTTTAAGTCAAACTAACATGTTAGAACTATCACATTACAGCAGAAATCGGAATCTCTTGCTGGTGCACATCACAACTGCGCCGGTTTGAACTACTGAATAAGCGCAACTGTGCCCTTCCTGGGTAGTTCTAGGAAAGGCTCTGTAACTGCAGAATTCAGCAACAAACATTCCATTCTACAATGTAGCATGCTCAGACCAACTATAATGACTCCACATCATACACAAAACTTCAGCTAACACAAGGTCATTAATTACCAACTAACTAACAAATAATTCATGTTAAATTTTAAGAATTTGTAAAACTTGAATTTAAGAATACATATGAACATTACCTTCTTTGAATGCTTGAAATTGCTAACTATGGCTCCTTAACCCTCTGATCTCTCAATTCCACCACACTCACTCCTTATAGAAATTATCAAACAAAGTCTTAGTAGTTGGAGAATTGAAGGAGAAGTTCCAATTTATAGAGGAATTATTGCCCAAATTTGGGTTTCGCACATTGAATTAATCCAAAGAATTAGAGAAGAAACCAAGGGTTTGAGAGGATTTGGTGAAAAGATTTCACCAACTTCTCATACTCCATTCCACTAGCCATGATTTCAAACATTGAGTTTACGTAAATGAAGAGTAGGCTATTGTTATTGCACTGTTGAGTCACTTAATATGGGACTCCTCCTTATAAACTCAGCATTTGTAAAAATGATACTAGTGACACTTAGGTTTACTTCCTTTTTGAGTATAGAAATGTAACTTTAATGAGATAATATTATTACATTGTGATAAGTTGGGGTATATATACACATAATTATATAATCCATGTACATTTGGGTTAGTCCCAATATATTTACAATATGTCTAAACATAATTCAGTTGGGTACTAACAACCCATTATTTTCATATAACTTATTATTTCAAATACACATAAATATTTAATAATAAATGTTTACTTGAATTTATTTTCTCCCTATTTAGAGTACATATTTAATTGTCCCACCACACATTCTTTATTCCACCTAGTAAGTTATATAATTCAACCATATATATAGTCTCATAAGTTACTTTATTCCATTTGGTTCAACTCACTTTTATTATATAGTTTTAGATCATATATATTCACCTTCTAATGTCACACCAAATTCTATATATTTAATGAGTGAAGCAACTTGATTATATAAGACTACACATTACATGCTATTGCACATAGTCAATAATTAATAATAATAGAGATTAATCTATAACATTATTTAATTATCTATTCATTAATATAATATGATAGCACTAATTAATTCCATCATTAAATTATTTCTTCATAAATTTAATTAAAGCATCACTTAGTCCACCATTATGCCACACAAGGCATATAACTTAAGTTTAAATTAAAATTTTCATTATTTTCATCATATCACATAGTTTTCACGTACTTAATTCATTTCGATTGAATTATCACATCCCGTGTCACAACAATATATACTTATATTTAAATAAATATTTATTTTTTATTAATTTAATTATTAATATTATTTATAAGATTTACGGACACTAACCCTTAATATTTTATCAAATTGAGTGAGTAATGTAATACCAAGGATTTGTCCTGTTATTATTGTTTAGTGCGTTAAGAAGTCGAAACACATTGTATCATTTTTAGTGCATTGCGTTTGAGCTCCATGTGTAATTAATATCTATTATATATATTAAATCACAGTTAATAACATAATATATTGACATCTGTATTACAACATATTTGACATCTGTCCTTCTAAACTTTAAACACATGTGTACCATTATTAATACTCCTAAATATCTAGCTACCATCGGCTCATAACCTTCGACCGCCGCAATTCATGGAGTCTATGGCTCATACATGCTACGGCGAAAATCCTAACTACTGATAATCTTCGTTTCCAAATAAAATTCGAGATCGCATCGCTTGCCATGTCGTACTGGCATATTGGAAAGGAAAAACCAGATTAGCTGATTGTGTTACTGGCAGATTGGAAAGGAAAGCCATCGTACGGAACCTGACAGAAGCTCTTGCCGATGATGAGCCAAGTCATGATTTTCATTAATTTCGTTTTTGGTTTACAAATTTTTTGGTTGTGGCTGCTGTTCGGAAAATAGTTTTTCAATTAAGTTTTCCCTCAACTGTTTAATTATGTTTTTGAGAAATTATTGGTTCATTACTACTGTAGATCTGCTGTTTAGATTTATGTACTATTATCCTTTTAAATGTAATTATGATAAATCTTAACAGTGTTTATATTTATATTAAATGCTATAATATTATCCTTTGTAATATTATCAGCTGTCTAGCATGTACTGCATTAGTTAAGACTAGGATATTTGAGAGATGAAATATGTGAGTTCTCCTTGAGCAAGCCACTAAGATTTAGAACTTCTTCAATAAGGTGATCTGAGTAATCAAGCTTAATGTTTTCATATTTTTACATAAAGAAATATTCTAGAACTACTGCAAGTTATTAACCATTAGTCTCTCTCTCTCTATCTATCTATCTCTATCTCTCTCCCCCTCAGCTCACCCATATAACCCATATAATACTCCCATGTTCAATTGCCAATTGTAATAATCTGTCATAGTTTGCTACATTGGCATATTAATTCATATTATGTACGGTTTTAATAATTTAAGTAGCTCCAATTTTAACAGATGACTGTGCGTGATGCATTAAATTCTGCACTCGATGAAGAAATGTCTGCAGACCCTAATGTCTTTTTGTTGGGGGAAGAGGTATTATGGATCTAAAATTAAAATGTAGTATCTTTTCCTTGGTCATTAGTTTCTTTTATTAGTGTTTTTTGCATGCTTGACTTGTTCCTTCATTTGTATATAGGTTGGTGAATACCAGGGTGCATACAAGGTTAGATATAAGCAAACGAGATGACGTCAATCTCTTCCATTTTCTTATTTTGGCATTATTTTTTTCTGCTTTTTAGTTTTTACTTTCAAAATAGTCAATTGTTAATTGGGTTTTATATAGATTACCAAAGGGCTTTTGGACAAGTATGGTCCTGAGAGAGTTCGTGACACCCCCATTACTGAGGTTGTTTTTTATTCTTACAACTTATTACTCTTTTGTTTCAATTGTGACTTTGATAACCTTTGTTTCATTTCATCTGTCTGCATTCACAATATGATTAAAAGTTTAGTTTCAACTGGGTCCCGTTCTATTTTTTTATTTTTACTCTTCATATTCAACTATTTACTATGATTGTTGTAGGCTGGATTCACTGGAATTGCAGTTGGTGCTGCTTACCATGGTTTGCGGCCTGTTGTAGAATTTATGACATTATTTTTCAATACAGGTTAGAGTTCTATTTACGAGTTCTTTATTTGTATCTGTATATAATGCTCAACTATTTTCAATCCATCTATTAACAGTTTTATAATTTCTAACGTTCAGATTCTATGATACATAGCGCATAATGTTGAAGGATATGCGTTTCTTTTTCTTCTCTCTGTGTGAACATTCTATAACATCTGTGTACTATATCTGGAGCTTGAAATATCTGCAAGCAACTTTAGATTTAGATTTGTAACATTAAAAAGAGAATTTCTCTGCTTCATTTAACTGTTTGAGAATTTCCTATTTTAAAGAGCAAAAGATTCATCTGTTTTTCTGTTCTTTCTTTATCACATGGGATGAGTTAGAGCTATGTGATGAAAGTATATGTGGACACTCATTTTAGTTATTCTTGCAGGCTATTGACCACATTATCAATTCTGCTGCAAAATCGAACTACATGTCTGCTGGTCAAATTTCTGTACCAATTGTTTTTTGAGGACCAAATGGTGCTGCAGCATGAGTTGGTGCTCAACATTCTCAGGTATGACTATCTAAATGGCTTTTGGTTTTAAAGTTTGCAAGTGTCGTACATCAGTTTACTATTCTATTTGATTTCTAATTTTCTGATGAATGGAAAATTGCGTGTATGCTGCTTGACAGTCCTGCTATTTGAACGATTGAAAACCATGTTAGCTTTTGAAATAGAAAACAAAAGATAAGAATTGATGATGAAAGGTAGCTTTAGGAAGGTCCTTCATTTGAGATGGCAGATACTTGTAGCAGTGAAAAACATGGCCCTAAATGTAATTTTGTAAGACAACGACCAAGACCTTGCAAAATTACAGCCGCATTGAGTAGAAATCATTGCTAATAAAATGCGAACATTGCCTCTATGATGTTAAATGTATTTTGTTTATTTATTTTTCCTTTTGAGAAGGTCGCACTGTACGATTATAGCCACCAAACTTGATATCTGCTATATCAACCATCATCTCTATATGCCCTTGAATCAGTTCCTCCAGGTCTACTTCATTTGAATCAGCAAAACATGGACATGCTTCTTTGAATTTGTTCTGTTCGTGCTATGTTCTTTTGGTTTGAAATTACTTCTGCTAAAAACTGTTCATGCACAATGCAAGGGAAAACTATTTAGCCAACATTGATTTTGAAATTGAGTGAATCCTGGGCTTTAAATTGAACTATGCTCATTAGAAACTAGAAATGGTTTCAAAGTTTTATTTAAAACTGATAAGATACCTCTCACAACATCATTGACCTTTACCTTCATTCTTAAATTTGCAAGTTGTAACTCTTTACCATGCCGTTTGCTCACTTAGAATTTTGTGCAGTGCTATGCAGCATGGTTTGGTGCATGTCCTGGATTGAAAGTGCTCAGTCCGTTCTCATTTGAAGATGCTCGAGGCCTGTTAAAAGCTGCTATAAGGGATCCAGACCCTGTTGTTTTCCTTGAGAATTAGTTGTTGCAAGTTGTTTAGTTAATTTTGATTATAATAACCTATGTATGCTTAGAAATATCAATTGCATGTTAATTCTGTAACACCGAGGTATCTTCCTTATTTTCATACTTTGTTCACTGTGTTAATATTTTCCAAATTTGTAAATATAACTTTTAATTGTAGATTTAAAGTACAAGTTAAAGTAATGGATGATACGTCCAGTGCATCTTTTGTTCTATTCGATCATGAAGCCCAACAAGTCATAGGAAAATCAGCTTATGAATTGAGGGAACAATTGATTAAGGTAAAATTAAAAAACTCCAAAAACAGTACATATTTAAAGTATACAGTCTTAAACTTGTGTATATAACTGTTGTTAATTCATGTTTTTAAAATGCGTTAGGATGGAGACTGTGATTGTTTCATATCATTTGGTTGATGTTGAATCCTAAAATAAATTTGTTTATACTTATAAAAAAATAATTGAATTTTACACAAGTTTAATTCTGTTACTACAATCTATACAGGGTGAGTCAATGCTCGATGTTGTCAACTGTGTCACACCTATAAGCAAAAGGACTATACATTCAATCGGCGATGATGATGTACAAGATCTCAGTTAACTGATGTTAAAATGTCAATCAACAAAATGCAAAAGAAGATCAGAATCGAGAAAGACGACAACTTTACTGCTTCAAATTAATTTCATTAATTATCTCATTAGCAACTTCTAAATACATTTAGAATAATCATCTTTGGATTTTTAATTTGGATGATTTGGATTAACTCATGGAATTTTCTTATAAATGTTCTGTGTGACATGTATGTGCTTTGAACATTTCAATTTTTCCCATTTTTGATTATCTGATATGCAATAATGAGATATAGTTTCAGTCTTGCCTGCTTATATACATGTATGTGCTTTTGATTAAATGTAGCTTTTATCTCAACAGACACATTATGGATAATAATGTTTGTTTTTGTTTATCTATGGAATCCAAGTCGCCATGTGTTCTGTTATTATGTGGAAAATCATTTGCAGAGAAATCTTTATATATAAATTCTTATATGAATTCTCTATCAACTGTGCGCTTTGGAAGGTTCCTAAGTTGGTCTCCGCGATTGCCTTCTCTACTTATGATGTAATTTCAAAGTAAGTATACTTTTTTTTTTAAATAACATTGATGTAATTTGATGGGTTTACTGAAATTGGAGGACTTGTCAGGAATCTGTGATAAGCTGTATTTAACTATAAGATCATACAATCCTAAACCGCCTGGTTATTTTAATCAGTAAGGTGGTTATATTTTGTTTGTGTGATTATGTAGTTGGCTTGAATGGCAAGTAGATGCTATGTGAGGCAGCCACTTTGTGCAAATAATTTATAATATTAGGTTTATGCGCAGTATTACCCTTGTGGGCGTCCTTATTTAGTATGAGCCAAACTGGGTAACGACTTATTATGCACATGAGTGCTATTGAACTATTCAAATTATAAATTAAATAATCAATACCTGCTTGAACATGTTCCTGTTCAATTTCTTTGTACAGGTAGGGAAAGAAGTACCAGTTCTTGCTAGAGTATGTGGAACTGATCCTTTCCGCAGAATGGATTACTTCCTACGGCAGTTAGAGTCAATTGGGTTCTTTGGAGTACAAAATTTTCCAACTATTGGGCTCTTTGATGGTAATTTTAGAAAAAATCTAGAAGAAACGAGAATGGGATATAAGTAAGTATTGAAAACTAGCCACAGTTTTAAGTTAATCTTTTAGATATTGCTCATTTACTGTTTACATGTATTCAAATGTGGTTTAAATTCTCAAAGTCATAGCTACAAGAATATCTTTTTAATACCTGTAATTAAATACAGGTTGAACTGGTCATCCTTCCACGTTCAAACATCAGTGAGAACCCTCCTGAACAGCAAAACCAGCAGCCACCACCCCCCTCCACAAAATCAAGAGTCTGCTGAAGAACAGAATAAAGAAGATAATCAAGAGGTTTGTTGACAAGTTAAAATGTTTATGGTGATGTGCAAGAAGATCAAGACGTTTGTTGGCAAGATAAAATTTTGAGCTTGCTTGTGACAGATGGTTCACTTTGTAAGCAGGATGAAAATGATGATGAGAATGATTAAGAGAACGAACAGCAGCAGGACCAAATTCCTGAAGAATTCATCTTTGATGTAGAAGGGGGTCTGGTAGATGAGAAACTTCTCTTCTTTGCACAACAAGCACAGAGACGCAAAGGAAAAGCTGGGAGGGCAAAAAATGTTATATTTTCTGAGGATAGAGGCAGATATATTAAGCCAATGCTTCCAAAATTTAGTTCTACGTACCCCCCGTCTCAGCATTAAATTTATTGAAAGAAAGGGGAAAGATTCAGGTAAATCTTCTGCTTTTTCTGAAGTCATGCCAGTACTTCATTTTTCTTATCATATGCTGGATTTTATCTTGGGTATTGTCAAAGTGCTGAAAGTATCTGGCGGACAGCAGTTGTTTATTAAGGTTTTAGAAATCTGAAACTGATTGAATTTTCTCTATCCAAGTTCCATGGTTTTATGCAGGGACCTGTAAGGAGGTTAGCTGTTGATGCAACTCTTAGATAAGCTGTATTTTAACTATAAGATCATAGTAGCTCATATGGGTCTACGATTCAATGACAAAAACTTGGGCTGCTGTCATAGTAGCTCATATGGGTCTTACGACATCTGGATCAATTGGTGCAAAAACGGCGGTTTCACTGGAGGAAAGTGTTTTTCGTGTATAAGCTATTGACACTACAAGAAACAGGCCTAACAGCGACCAATAATATCAGCGACCGCATATGCAGTCGCTAATACTAATATCTGCGACCGATATCTGCGACCGATTAAAGATAGTCGCTAATACCATTATCTGCGACCGCATGCGGTCGCTACCATAATTTTGCCTCCCAATTTTTGGTGGGAAATGTTGGCGCCTAGGTTTTGTGCGACCACTCAAAATCAGCGACCGCATGCGGTCGCTGATATGTCCACATCATTAAATATCTGCGACCGTACGCGGTCGCAGAAAGCAGTCGCTGATTAAATTAAACAAATCAGTCTCAGGCTCGCGAATCAGTATCACAGAAGAAAAAAGAAGAGGGAGTTACAGACGAGTGAGAAGAGGGAGTAGGGGGGAAGAGAATCGACCACTGCCGCACCACCGCACCACCGCACCACCGCACCACCGCACCACTGCTCCATCGCTGCACCACCACTGCACCACGCCGGTAACCCTCAATTATCCCTAAATTCCTAAATCCCTAAATCTTTGTACTCGGTACACTATTTATTTATGCTGCATATATGAAACTTTATATTCATATTGCCTATAAATTTTCTCTTTCTTCAATGCTATCTTTTCTTTTCTTTCTTTAATTTGGAATCATCTAAATTAAGGTATGCCCTCCAATTCAATTTTATTAAATTTAAATTATAGTTGGTTAGTGCATAATACTGTTTGAGATGTTTTAATTTGTTGCTTGAAAATTCCTTTATTTATCTATCTGCATTTTAAAGTTTTTGTTCTGTTTGGAATTGAGTTTGCTACGAGGGCATTTCTGTCAGTTAGATATTGAGTTTGCAACCTTGTTTTCAATGTTCACTTGTATAGCATTTAGTTGTCAGTTTGAAACCAACAATAAAAATTCAATGGTTTGTAGTTCCTCTGTAATGTTTACGTAGGTAAAAGCTCTGATATGATTGGTAGTTCCCTCTCTCTCTCTCTTTAATGTTAATACTGATAGCTGGTTTGATGCTCAGCTGATTAAACTTAAATCTTGATAATTATATATTTGTAAGTCGTAAAAGATTCTAACCAATTGTCATTTTGTTAAGGAAAAATTTAGAGAAGAAAGGGGAAGGTATTAGAGAATTGAAGAGGAAGAAAGTAGATGGAAGAGGAAGGAAGAGAGAAATAAATTTTGAATTTTGGAGGAGAAATTCAATTTAATATCAAAATAGATTTGTTGCTAAAGATTATCATTGATAATTGAAGACCATCTGTTGGTTGATTGAATATCTTTTTATTCCAGTTATAGTCTGATTGATTGAATCTTATATACATGCCGTCGTGCATGTGGCTAGTCCATATTACAGGGGAGACTCTGGCAAAAAATTTTTATTGGTCGGGTAGTTGCGAACATTTATACTATTACCGAGCCTATTGGTGATCCACTAGAGCTTATTAAGGGGATGTTGGAGCTGATGGGTTGGGCTTGGCACCGCGAGGCCACACGAGGCCACACCAAGCTTAGCCAAGCCTCACGGGGCCAAGCCAAGCTTGGTTGTTAACATGGTAAGCTATTAGGGGGCTGCTAAGCCAAAATAGGCAGTGCTAGAGAACTGTTAGTGCAACAAAGAAGGTAACTAGATTCACTTGGTCAATAAAGAGACTATTTTGGCTATAACAGAAAAATAAGGGTATTTAACACTTATGTATACAAGAATAAAACTACAAAAGTATGCTCTCAAGTCATATGCTTATAAGTATGCTTAAATGTCATTCATATGCAGGGTTGGGTCGGGGCCCTAATCATGTGCCGAAGGCCCCGGCTAATCCGGATGATCGCATTCTTATACAGATCCGTCCTCCTCCAGAAAGCACGTAAGTTAAACATCGTGTATATATAAGGGTTTAATATTTTCATTGTTATAAATATATTTTAATGTAAATTACTGTATATTGTAGTGATTTTCAAGATAGTAAAATTGTGAAGTGCATTTCACAATTATGCTTACAGAACTGGCCTACGCCAGTGATTACATGGGCGAGCACACCTCTCGCCCATAAGGATGCAGTTTGGACTGAATTTCAGGTATGTTTTTATTAATTATGACAGATTATATTAATATAATATTCAAAGGATAATTTTTAGTAATGTTATTATTGTTGTTTTATTTGCAGAAAAGGTATAGATGGGAGGACGCACAGGCTTCGGTGATTCAGACATTATTCTGGCAGAAGTGCGCGGTCCGTACCAAGGATAACTTAAATAAAGAACGACAAAAAGCCATTCACAATGCCGAGATCGACCATCCAGGCCAGGGAGAAGATTATATGCACGAGCATAGCCCCTGGTGGTGCACCCAGTCCATATGGGCTGAGATGTGTACCCAATGGAGAGCTGAGAGCTGGGTGAAAAGACGAAAGACTGCCGTCACCAACAGAGCCTCGGGTGTATCCGAAGGCGAAAAGGCTAAAGGAACATACAAGGGCGGCAGTATTTCACAGTTGCAGCATATCACTGCCAGGGTACGTATTTACAAGTTTTAATATGTTTTCAATCATGAATTGTAGAAAATATATCCCATTTTTACTTAGTAATATTGTGTTATTTTTGTATAGGAGTCTCAGTCTCAAGGTCAGCCTATCCATTGGCTGGATGTGTACGTTGCCACCCGTGATGGTCTGCCTGAGGCTATCCAGATAGCGGTAATAAATTTTAACAACTTGATCTTTAATTAATGCTTACAAAATTAATTTATTTTTAACTATTTAATTGTTAACATGATGACATGCAGGACACTTATAAGCGTTTATTGAATGAGCGCTATCCTGAAGGCACTCCACGTCCGTCTATCGATCAAGAGTTGTGGGAGAGGGCGTCTGTTGTGAAGAA
The DNA here is from genome assembly GCA_020205505.1 of Panax japonicus. NCBI lineage: Eukaryota > Viridiplantae > Streptophyta > Magnoliopsida > Apiales > Araliaceae > Panax > Panax japonicus. The sequence goes on from CM035110.1 coordinate 66,141,978, forward strand.
GAACTACGTTAAAGGTCAAGGACAACGACGACGCCCATCCTTCAGTGGCTCATGCTGCTCTTCTACCCAGTCTACACAGTCATCTAGCCATCCAGCTGTTCATACTCCGGCTGACTGTGTGAGAGCTATATGTCAAGATCGGGATCTTCTGAAGATACTGGGCGGACATCTGGGGGCTCTGAGTGCTGAGGAGTTAGCTGAAGCAGTAGCGGCAGCAGTAGCATCACAACACGGGGATGACGACGAGGTATAAAATCAATTTGTTGTATATTGTCGTAATATACCAATATTAACATAGTTAGTAAATATTTATAACTTGTTTTATTATTTTGTTAATATTACAGGGTGATCAAGGAGGCGGTGATGCTTGATTAGTACCTGCTTTAGATTAGTTTTATAGTTATAATATAAGTTTGTACTTGTTTCATTCTTAGGATGTTTGTATAATGTTACTTAAACAATTTTTAAAATGTTATTATTTTTATTCAAAATCATATTGGTTTTGAATGGTTTATATTCTAGTTTAGTGTATGTGTTATATGATGGACGATGGATGTTTATATTGTTGTGTATGCTGTTATTGTGTATGTGTGTTGGGATAAAACAGGTACAAAACAGGTACAGGTTTTTGGGATTTATGCAAAAACAGCAAGATTCTATTATTTTATTTTTTAATATCAGCGACCGCATGCGGTCGCTGATGACGGTCGCTGACACGTCACGTGAGACACGTCAGCTTTGGCCATGGCCCATGCTGACTCAGCTTAGCGACCGGATTTGCCATTTCGGTCGCTGATATCGGTCGCTAAGAATCGGTCGCAAATAGTGGTCGCTGATGTGCATTTTAGCGACCAGATTTTGTGCGACGCCTTTTAGCGACCGCATTCGGTCGCAGATAGGTATCAGCGACCATAGACGGTCGCTGATATGCGGTCGCTGATAAGCGTTTTTGTTGTAGTGTGATGTAATTTCAAAGTAAGTATACTTTTTTTTAAATAACATTGATGTTAATTATTTAGAAAATGTTGCTATTAAAATTTAATTTGACTTAGAAAATGACAGAGGCAATAAATAGAAATGTAAGTAAAAGTTATCTGGCATCAGGTATGTTGGAATACTTTGTTGCAATAAGCAGGTGATATTCCCAAAAAGGTATGATGTCTTTCATATGTTTTAGTTGTCTTATACTAATATGTAATTGCTAAAGTTTTCCCACAAAAAATATATCATAATTTGTTTTTCTCAAAGAATGATTTTTTAGTCACAAATGAATTTACTTCAAAAAGTTTTAGATAGCAATTATCTTTTATTAAGCTTTCAGATGATATCTGTGTTGTGATATTCACAACAATCACTTGCTTGATTGTTCACGGTACACTGTCATTTCATAGCCATAAGATTTTAGTAGAATAATATTTTTGTTTATAAACTGGTTTTCTTGTGATGTTTTAGCTTTGAAAGACCTATTTGGTCATTATATGGAATGGAAATCTTGGTATTCTGAAGTTGCTGTGGGAAGAATCCAATACAACTATTCTCCTAATACTCGTGCCTTCTGTTATAAATAAGCTCCATTCAATATTAAAGTACAAAACAAGGCATCTAAACACAATTATTTCTCTCATTACTTCTAAAATTATATACTTTTTCATCTGTTTGCCCTTAATATTAGATAAATTTTACAGGATTAAGAAGTCACTGTTGCAAGAATGTATACATAAACTTGATTATATGCTTTGTAAACATATATATATTTCATATTGGTTTTACATTATTATGACATGGTAGTGCAGCAGAGTGAAGTCTGAGCAAGGAGAAAGCTGCCTTCATGTGTGGAAGCTCTTGATATTGTCCCAGAAAAAGGACTGATATTTGAGGTTGATTAAGATATTTACTTGCATAAATTAAATTTCATTAACAAAATTGATTGATTAGTGAAAAAATATGCAGTACCTCATAGTGTTTTCATTGTCTAATGTGTGTGCGCGTGTTTTTGAATGCGGCCTGTCCAATTTTCTGTGTCTGTATGCATATACGTTTTTAGTTCTCCATTTAGTATATTATCAATTTTTTGTAATTTTCATGTTTTTTGGTGTTTCAATATCATCCCTGTTATGGTATCTATAATATTTAGGACTGGACACTAATTTGCAAAGAAATCTATCTATTATCATCATTGTTAAATTAAAAGAAAATTTGGTGTGTTTGTGTCTTTGACTTTGCCCTCCATTGTGTTATGTATGAGGGTGTTATAATGTCCATGAATTTGGAGGAATTATTTTCATTTCTCAACATTAAAGTAAAAATCCTTCTTAAGTATATTGTGCCAGTTTATCCACCAACATTTTTCACTTTCTCCGACAATAGGTGGTCAATGGTGAAGATTAGGTTTTGGACTGGAATGAATGCTTCACAAGATTGATGGAGAAAGTTGAGTAACAGCTTGTATAGACAAACATGAAAAAGAGATGAAAATTATTTATATATACTCATATATATATATATATATATATGAAAGCTGTTTGTTTTGATTTTTTTTTTGCGCTTCGACTCTACAATGTTTTTTGAGTCCACAAATGTTTATTGCCTTGCGTAACCAAATTATGATTGAAGCATGCCTGAATTGCATCGGTATTCTTGTGCGAATGTTTATTTGTAAAATTGACTCCTTTGATGGAGTTTTGATATACTAATTTGATAAGGCGATGATAAATCATAGATTTTGCTTGAACGAAATAAATAATAGTAAAAAGCCTAATATTATTAAAATTTTGAATAATCCCACGATTCCCAAAAATGTATCATGCGAATTTTCAAATGAACAAACACTCAAACATTGACGTGAGATACAAAGTTTGAGATCCATTTAAAACCTTAATCTCTATTATTTTATTAGGAAATTGTTAAATTCACAATATTTTATGTTATTTTTATAATAAAAATATCGTTGTAGATGTATAGCGACGGTGAAAGTCGTCGCTATAGGATCTATAGCAACATTTTTATTGTAAAAATAATATTTTCAGTTGTGGATTTAACAATTTTCATTTTATTATTGTGATTTTTATTCCATTATATATACATGGTGCCAATTAGTGAGATATTTCTATCAGGACTGATATCATGATTGAAATTGGTGAGCAATAAAAGAAGGAAATTGTTAAATTCACAATAAAAATTATTATTTTTATAATAAAAGTATTGCTATAGATCTTATATTGACGATTTTTACCGGTCATCATACATTTACAGCAACATTTTTATTGTGAAAATAATAATAAAAAATATTGTGAATTTAACAAAATTTTAAAATACTAACACTAGCATAGATGGTTATTATGCATTGCTTGAAAAAAACACCCAAGAATTGTCTGTCCATATCTTAGTTCTACTATAATATGAATTCTCCACTTCCTACATATATATACTAGTATTAATTAACGAAGAATAATATCTTGTCCCTACGAGAAAAGGAGAGCTGTAGGTGCAAGTTGGGCAATGTAACTTTTGAAAAGATTTAAAGTGACAATATAATCAATTAATTAATTCTAGCCACTAATCATATGAATTACCCTATACTTATGATTAATATTTTGACCAAAGAGCAAGAAAAAGAATGAAATGTGTTCTTGATTTTAAGGATTTGGGACTGATCATATAAAAGTCAAATCTTAAAATGGTCATGAAGCTTTAGCTTCATGAATTCGAATACTACTACCTGATGGCATAACTCGTGTAGATAGATAGTACGAGAATAAAATAATTTTTTTATAAAATTTAGATGATTAAATGAGAAAATTTTAAAATTTCAAATTAAAAAAAATAAAATAAGAGTAAACTTATAAAGACAAATGGAGAAACAATTTTGAGATTTAATTACAACAAGATGCATGACGCTAGTTTTATGACATACATAGATGTAGTGATAAGCATCAATTAACTCCAATTTTTATTTTCATTTAGAATGACTCATGACTTCTGCAGTGACTCCAATTTATATAAAGAACCCTAATGGAATGAAGAATTTCCATAAAACACATAATGACTCTTTCTCTCTCTTTCCATCAATCAAATTGAGGAAAACCATTAATTACTAATATAACTTTTGACTATTCTTTTTGTTTTGCCTCCAAGAATTGGCTTGGGGGTAGGCAATTTTTAGAAAATTGATGGATTTGACAGAACTTAACGTCACTGTTGTGGATTAATCATGCAGGAAAAACTTTTGCTACTATGGCCAAAAGAGGCATGAAATCTACATGATATCCTGCATGTTCGAAATGTTACACGTAGTAACATTCAAAAGCATGCAAGATCAACAATAATCTTAAATTTAAACTCAACAATAAATATTTTTTAAATTCAATTCAAATAAATAACAAGTAAATATCAAATTCGTAAAATGGAGATGCAACTCTCCGAAATTAAGAATTTTGTCAAAAAATTAATAACAAAAAATAAACATTTTAAACTAAACTCCAACTATCCAAAGTGTATCAAATAAATGCTCAACTATTAACGATGTAACAAGGGGTGAACGATAAAACTCAGCAAGGGATAATCTTTACCGTTTAGGTGGATCAAGTATAATTTACAAAACACATTTTCGAAATAACTTATTTTCTATAATAATAGTAGGCATGATTTCAAAACTAAAACAATTAATAGCAAATCGAATTCACATTCAAAAATGATTTTGTTGTTTCCTAAAGGCACTAAAAGATATAGAAGGAGATTGAATATATCATTTTTTAAAAAGATTTCCTTTTAAAGAGTAATACCAACTTATAAATTAAGCACGTAAATTTAATTATATGCACAACGGATTGATGATTTGAAAATTCTCTTTCAAAGATTTAGGAAAGTCTTATTTCTAAATTTAGCACACACATGGAATTAAGTCATAAAGAAATATAAATGACTTTGTAAAAATGTAAGTGCTGAAATAAATAAGACAAGATATTTTAAGTGGTTCGGAGCACAAAGTTCTCCTAGTCAACTCTTTTATTCATTGAGTAAGAAATCCACTAAAGATGGGATGATCACTGATACCTGTTCACAAAAAAATAATTACAACAACTAAATTATAAAGATTCCTTCAAGTCACTTTAGATTTAGAACAAGTCACTAAGACTGTTCACCCAGATCCCTTCAAGTAACTTAGATTTGGTTATAAAATATCACTAAGACCTAGTTACAAAGGTCACTAAGATCTGAATAATCATAGAACGAATAAGGTATTTTGGTGCATGTGCTGCTAAGTTGCTTTAAGATCAACATTGAATGACTTAGCAGCCGAATAAGATATTCTAGATATTCAAGATCGTAGAGTAGAGCCTTTTTGAAATGACAACAGTTTGATTTTTTTGATATATGATCGTTATTTTTGGATCAAATCTTCATGCCTTTTATAGAAGTCCTCGAGATTGTCCTATTTGAAAGTTTTCGTTACTCAATTAATGCTTCGATCATAAAAGATCTCTGATTCTTGACTTTTAGAGAGTATGTGTCAGCTTGTTTTGGATTATGATATGTCACATCAGACTGATGCAGTGACCTGCACGTTGGTCGTTGTCACTTCACTGAACTAGCTGTTAGACACACTTCGATTTGATCTTCTTTTTAATATTAAGATGTTCATAAACTATCTTGGGATCTTCCCTTTACGAGTCTTGACAATGTCAATCCATTATCAGAGCTGATATGTCAGTTCATTCTTAGAGCTAATATACTTTACAATGTTTTTAATCGTGAAGTTTCATGCTGGTCGTAGAGTACTTGAATAGATGAATATACAATTGGCAAACTCTACGTTCTATAAGTTATAGGATCTTCAGTGAGCTAGCCCAACGATATCTTTCATACTCTATAGTCTTCAATGAACTATACGATATATTTTAGACTCTACGGTCTTCAACATGTTTTACGATCTCTATGTCGACAACACTACGATCTTTGGCAGACTCTGAGATCTTCACTATACTTTATGATCTCTTAGCATAATCTACGATTTCAGAGTAGACTCTGCGAATTTGACCAGTATGCTCTGCGAATTTTCTATAGCTATTCATTCAGTTACTCAAAGAAATAGATCAACCTAAAAATTTTGATCTTTTAATTTAAGTACTGTTACATTAATTTCATTATAAGGACTTCACAAAAGCTATTGGATACAAATATATATTATCTCATCATCAAATCAAATATGCATTTGTCCTAACAATCTCTCCCTATTTGATGATGACAAAAGCAGTATTTTCAAGCAATCATCAATTTTAAGATGTAGATAATATAACACTTTGAATTTATGACTTATATACAGTGAGCTACTATATCTTTAGAAAGAAAAAATGAATTTATTGATGAACAAAAGAATTTTTACAAAATAGATATCTATTTATTTGTTTACCTTCTACCCTAATTAAACTTCTTGGCGGATCTCTTCGCTCAGCTTCTTGAATTCTCATGTAGCTTTATCCCCCTTCAACTTCTCTTTTTTGAATTTCTTCTATTGAGTGTCTAGAACTAAAATCAGACATATTAATTCGTTTTTCGCCTTCAATGTGAACCCTTTGAAGATTTATATTCATGAAAGTTGGGTCGCTGGATGGGAGTCATGAACTAGTAAGTGTTATTACACACGACGATTCTGTCGTTGAAGAGGAAGCCAACTGTCCATTAGTTTAACCACGAACCAGAGGAATATATAACTTGAGGTGCATAGGAATCTCAAAAGGCGAGGATGAGGATGAACAATTGATGTTTGCCGAATGAGTTGAGATAAATAGAGGGGATTTTTATGAAGTATTTGTTATAAATTTGGCTTATTATATGGACCCCCACTTAACCATTTTTTAAAATCCTCGATAGAAAGTTATCTCAGTTTTTCTTATATATATATATATTAGTTTTGTTTTTTTATGAAAAATAGAATATATTATATTTTATTATGCATAGTACTGTATAATGTGTTCATAGTGCAGCATAGTAAAATCATAATTTTTTCAGAATTCGTCCGTGAACGTTCGCCCGTGAATTTTTTTTCCTACTGTGCAGTCCGTGATTTTCTAATTCAAATTGTATCATGCAATTCTCCTATAAATAGGATGCTTAGTTTAGAATTGAAAATCACACCAGAATCAGAGAATTCTTCTTCTATAATATTGAGTGTATTTCTTTTGAGTTTAAGAAAACTTTGAGCTTAGAAAACAATATAAGTTTTCTTCAAGAATATCCCCGCCCTACCAGTCAGAAGTACTCTCTTTTTAAGGTAAGGGATATTATTTTTGTTCAGTACTCGTAAGAAATAATATTTTTTTCCATACTTTGTAGTATGTAAGTAATATTATTTCGTTTCAGATTCCGAATTCTACACTCATTTTATTAAGTATTGCTTCCATACTCTTTGAAATTAGTAGAATATCCTTGAAATTTTTTCTTCATCGAGTATCTTTTCACGAGAATATTTTTCTGAACATTCTTGTTAAATTTTAATCTTTTAATGCCGGGGTAATATTCATGGGGTACTATTCATGAAGTACTATGCATGGGGTACTATTCACCCAAAAAATTAATTTTTTTATGTCCAAAGTATTTTTGATACATGAATATTATTCTTGAATTTTACTCCACAAAGTATTATCATGTTGACAATTTGGACATTATTGAATTCTGGATAAATTGAATTATAAATCTTTAAAATTTATAGTTGCTCTCATTTAATTTAATTCATATATCATTGTCATCATCCTCATGCTTATATTGTGATGAAAGTCATCTTTGACTCGTAGTGTATAGATGGATTGTTGATTGGTATGATTATGACCAGAGATTATTCGGTATAATCATGACCTGTAATGTTACAAATGATGTGGTAAAAGTCCTTATTGGCCCGTAATGCATTGATGGACAGTTATTGACACGATCATGACCATTGGTGATAACACGACTGTGATGCCCCCAAAATAGGTATACATCATCTATTCTGAGTCGCCAAATACATGGTACAGAATACAAATACAATCTTTAATATACAACAAGAAAGCTGTGAGTTTTAATACAAATATTGTCTTCTAGACAATATCCACTCTTAGAATAAGTCCTCATTATATTTATTGTCACACTATTTAACAGAATAGTAAGTACTACTAATACTTTCATCTGGACCGTCACTCCATTCCTCGACTAGTCCCGGCTACGTTCTCATTTCCTGAAGAGAACAGTGAAAGAAAGGGTGAGCTCAACTAGTCCAGTAAGAAATATTATGACTAAGATAATGCAGAATAAATTATCATTAGTCTTCAACAGTGTTAAACTGATAAAATACAATAGATATCAAGTTTAACTGTAGCGGAACATGCAATCCATTAAAAGAGTCAAGTAGAGAATAAAAATCTACTATCTTTTATGATTTAAAAGGTTTTTCATCACTTTTATCGCTGGGACTCAGCTTAATAAATAATCCACCTCATCCCTGCACTACGGCCAAGGATATTCATAAGTATCACAACCATAAATTATCCATGCACTACGGGCCAAGGATATTCGTGTATTCATCAATGGTCATGATCATGCCAACAATTGTCCATCAATGCACTACGGGCCAATGAGGACTTTTACCACATCATTTGTAACATTACGGTCATGATTACACCGAATAATCCCTGGTCATAATCATACCAAGTCCATCTATGCACTATAGGCCACATATGACTTTCAAAAAATATAAACATGAGGATGATGATAATGATATAAGAATTCAATAAAACAAGTTCAAGAATTAATTTATTCAGGAACTAATAACATCCAAATTGTCAACATGATACTTCTTTGTAGAGTAAAATTCAAGAATGCTCAGAAGAATATTTCCACGAAAAGATACTGGATGAAGCACAAATATCAAGGATATTCCACTAATTTCATGGAGTATAGAAGTCAAAACTTTAACCAACTGAGTATAATGAAGAATGTAATAACAAAAGAAATCACCATACATGCGGTACTTCGCATAGACAGGTTATTCTAACAGAATAATAAATAACAGAACCAGGTCAGGCGTAATATGCACCGACATGATATTCCAACAGAATAATAAAGAATGGAATAACAACAGAAATCACCATGCATGCAGTACTTCGCATAGACATGTTATTCCAATAGAAGAATAAATAACGGAATCAGGTCTGGCGTAAAACGCATAGATATGATATTCCAACAGAATAATAAAGACGGAACCTGGTCTGACGTAAAATGCACAGACAGATTATTCCAACAGAATAATAAAGACGGAACCAGGTCCGACGTAAAACGCACAGACAGAATGTTCCAACAGAATAATAACGAATAGAATAACAATAGAAATCACCAAGTATAGGGTAGACCACATATACAGGTTATTCCAACAGAATAATAAAGAATGGAATAATAGAAATTCTCTTCATGAATATGAAAAAAATAATACCCCTTACCTTATAAAGAAGAGTACTCCGACGGTAGGGCGGGGATATACTTGAAGAAACTTGTACTACGCTCAAAGCTTTTTTAAACGCTAAAAAAATACGCTCAAGATAGAAGAATAATTCTCTCAACAGTTTCTCTTTCTAGAGTTTCAGTGAATTCGTAAGAAATAATGAAGGAATGAGCTTCTATTTATAGAAGAATGGACTGAATAGTAATCAATCCATGAACGGTCCAGATCGATTTACTTTAAACGGGCGGTCCAGATTGGTTTACAATAAAATATAATATATTCTATTTATAATATAATAAAACGAATAACTTTTAAAAAGATTTTACTATGCAAACACTATGCAGGCACTATACAAATACTATGCATAATAAAATATAATATATTCTAATTATTGTTTAATAAAACGAATAACTTTATAAAAGTATTCTGTTTTATATAAAAAGATTTTACTATTATAAAAGATTATCCTATTAGCCTAATAAAACGAATAACTTTATAAAAGTATTATGTTTTATATAAAAAGTTTTTTTGTTTTATTACATTAATAATACTAATAAAACAAAACTTTATCATCATTATTATTATTCACATTATTAATCTACCAGGTCGTTCCCAGGAAAGAAGGGACTTTCCAATAAGGATTTCTCCCTATTGGCGTACAATTAGGTGACCAAACCTCTCCTTGGCAGAACTTTCTTAGCTCATGGCACGAATCTAAACAAAAATACGTCAGTTTTGAATGATATTTCTATTGTTAATGAATTTCCTGACGTATTCCCTAAAGAACTTCCTGGCCTACCCCCATAACGTAAAGTTGAATTTTGTATCGACCTTGAACCCGGTACAAAACCCATTTCCAAAGCCCCATATCGAATGGCTCCTATTGAACTTCAGGAGTTAAAGACCTAACTGCAGGAATTGTTAGACATTGGCTTTATTCGTCCTAGTACTTCTCCTTGGGGTGCTCCTGTTCTATTCGTGAATAAGAAAGATGGGAGTATGCGACTTTGTATTGATTATCGGGAGTTGAATCATGTCACCATCAAAAATAGGTACCCATTGCCACGTATTGATGACATGTTTGACCAGTTGCAAGTTGCCAAATTCTTTTCAAAGACTGATCTTCGTTCCGGATATCACCAATTAAAGATTAGAACCGATGACATTCTAAAGATGGCTTTCAAAACTCGGTACGGGCATTATGAATTCCTAGTCATGTCTTTTGGATTGACTAATGCTCATGCTGCCTTCATGGATATGATGAACCGAGTATTCAAGGAATATTTGGATCACTTTGTGGTCGTCTTTATTGATGACATCCTTATTTATTCCAAAAGACGTGAAGATCATGAGCAACAATTGAGGATGATACTCCAAATGCTTCGTGAATATAAGCTTTACGCCAAGTTGAAGAAATGTGAGTTCTGGCTTGAGTAAGTAGCATTCCTTGGGCACGTGGTATCAAGTCATGGAATATCTGTTGACCCGACAAAGATTGAAGCCATTCAAAGCTGGGAACAACCTAAATCAGTGACCGAAGTACGTAGCTTTCTCGGCTTAGCTGGTTATTATCGGAGATTCGTAGAAGTGTTTTCTCGAATCGCTACTCCATTAACTCAACTGACTCGGAAAGATATAAAATTCAGTTGGAGTGAGGAATGTGAGAAGAGTTTTCAAGAACTCAAGAGAAGACTCATTTTAGCACCTGTTCTGACAATACCATCTGGCTCGGAGGGATTTGTCATCTACAATGATGCTTCAGGCAAAGGGTTAGGATGTGTTCTCATGCAACATTGAAAAGTCATAGCCTATGCCTCTCGACAACTCAAAGAATATGAGAGGAATTATCCTACTCATGATCTAAAGTTGGCAGCTGTTGTCTTCGCACTTAAAATTTGGAGGCATTACTTGTATGGGGAGAAAGTGGAGATCTTTACGGATTATAAAATCCTCAAATATTTCTTCACTCAAAAGGAACTCAACATGCGACAACGATGTTGGCTTGAACTGTTGAAAGATTATGATCATACCATCCAATACCATCCTAAAAAAGCAAACGTGGTAGCTGACGCATTGAGTAGAAGATCATATGCGGGTACGAGTGCGATATTGTCAACGCAAAGGCCCATTTTATAAAAACTCTAAGGACCCACATGATGATGGCTAATATACGAGTAGAACCGACTTTAATCGATAAAGTTAAAGCTATTCAAGCTACAGACCTGGAGCTGATGCATATGAGGAAGAAAGTACAAGAAGGTGCTATGCCGGAAGTAAGAATCGATGAAGAAGGAATACTTCGAGTCAACTCCAGACTTTGTGTTCCTAACGACCCTGATTTAAAGTATAAAATAATGATGGAGGCGCACAACACACCGTTTGCAATTCATCCTGGGAGTACCAAAATGTATCATGATCTTTGACATACATTTTAGTAGGGCAATATGAAGAGGGTGATAGCGCTATTTATCTCAAGGTGTTTAACCTATCAATGAGTTAAGGCGAAACATCAAGTACCAAAAGGTCCATTGCAACCACTTGAAATTCCAGAATAGAAGTGGGGGCACATTACCATGGATTTCATTACTGGTCTTCCCAAGGTTTCTCAAGGCATAGATGCAATTTGGGTCATTGTTGATAGATTAACCAAGTCTGCTCATTTCTTACCTATAAGAGAAACTTTTACACTTGAACGTCTTGCTCGTATGTACATAAACGAGGTTGTAAGATTGCATGGTATACCTGTATCCATAGTTTCTGATCGAGACCCAAGATTCACTTCACGATTTTGGGTTAGTTTATAAAAAGCTATGGGCACGGACTTAGATTTAGTTCGGCATATCATCCTCAAACGAACGGACAATCAGAGAGGACTATTCAAACTCTTGAAGATTTATTAAGACTCTGTGTCCTTGACTTCAAGGGAAGTTGGGACAAGTTTTTACCATTGGTGGAGTTTTCCTACAACAACAGTTATCAAGCAAGCATTGACATGACTCCATTCGAAGCGTTGTATGGAAGAAAGTGTCGTTCTCCAGTATGCTGGGATGAGGTGGGTGAAGAAATGTTGTTGGGACCGGAGTTGGTACGTATGACTACGATAAAGATACAAACAATCCGGCAACGTATAAAAACCTCCCAAGATCGACAAAAGAGTTATGCTGATTTTCATCGAAAGGACGTGGAATTCGATATTGGAGATCATGTGTTGTTACGTTTTGCTCCATGGAAAGGAGTTACGAGATTTGGAAAGAGAGGAAAGCTCAATCCTCAATTCATTGGCCCATTTTTAATCCTCAATCGAGTAGGGACTGTAGCCTATAGACTCATTTTACCGCCAAGTATGTCTCGTGTTCATAATGTTTTTCATATATCCATGTTACGTAAATATGTTAAAGACCCGAACCACATTATTGAGTTAGAACCGGACGAAATAGCGAAAGATTTAACGTATGAAGAGGTTCCTGTTCAAATCATGAATAAGAAGGAACATATTTTACGCTCCAAGGTTATACCTCAAGTCAAAGTTTTATGGAGGAACCACGATGTTGAGGAAATGACCTGGGAGTTAGAATCTGAAATGAAATCAAGGTTTCCTTACCTCTTCGACATACCAGGTACGTACCCTAATTTTGAGGGCAAAATTTCATAAGAAGGGGAGATTGTAAGACCCCAACTTTTATGAATAAAGATGAATTTTCTATAATTATCATTTTTAAATATTATGGAATGAATTTGATATAATGTTATAGTTGTGGATAATATTTAGAAATTTTACAAAGTACGCAAGTTGTTTATAATATTCAATTGGTCGGGGAATATTCGTACGACGACACAATCATTAGTGGACCCCACAACGGAATTATTGTCGGATTGAGAAAACGAAAAAAATATTTTTATGAAAATAATGGCGGAAGTTTTACCATTAACTGTTGAAACACCCGGTGTTAAAAGTACAGGAATACGAGTGGTTGCATAGTAGTACACGGTATTGATTATTGATGCTTACGTGAGAAGTCACTCAGTTTTGTTCAATTATTGCTTCAGTAATTGTTGCATAGTATCTCACGTTAATTGATTCATTTATTGTTGATATTTTATATTGAGATGACGGTGTTATTAATATTATTATTTGTAATATTAACGATGTCTAGAAGTTCTGCCAAGGAGAGGTTTGGTCACCTAATTGCACACTAATAGGGAGAATCCTTATTGGAAAGTCCATTCTTTCCTGAGAATGACCTGATCGATTAATAGTGTGAATAAGAATAATGATGATAAAGTTTTGTTTTATTAGTATTATTAATGTAATAAAACAGAAAAGCTTTTTATATAAAACATAATACTTTTATAAAGTTATTCATTCTATTAGGCTAATAGTAAAATCTTTTTATATAAAATAAAATACTTTTATAAAGTTATTCATTTTATTAGACAATAATTAGAATATATTATATTTTATTATGCATAGTATTTCCATAGTTCCTGCATAGTATTTGTATAGTAAAATCTTTTTAAAAGTAATTCGTTTTATTAGATTATAAATAGAATATACTATATTTTATTGTAAACCAATCTGGACCGTCCGTTTAAAGTAAATCGATCTGGACGTTCATGGATTGGTTATTATTCAGTCCATTCTTCTATAAATAGAAGCTTATTCCTTCATTATTTCTTACGAATTCACTGAAACTCTAGAGAGAGAAACTGTAGAGAGAATTATTCTTCAATCCTGAGCGTTTTTCTTTAGTGTTTAAGAAAGCTTTGAGCGTAGTGCAAGTTTCTTCAAGTATATCCCCGCGCTACCGTCGGAGTACTCTTCTTTATAAGGTAAGGGGTATTTTTTTCATATTCATGAAGAGAAATTCTGTTATTTCATTCTTTATTATTCGGTTGGAATAACCTATATACGTGATCTACCCTATACTTGGTGAAATTCTTCTGTTATTCCATTATTTATTATTCTGCTGGAATAACCTGTCTATGCGAAGTACCGCATACATGGAGAAATTTTGTTATTATTTCATTCTTTATTATTCTATTGGAATATCCAGTCTGTGCGTTTTACGCAGGACCTGGTTCCGTCTTTATTATTCTGTTGGAATATCCTGTCTGTGCGTTTTGCGCCAGACCTGATTCCGTTATTTATTCTTCTATTGGAATAACATGTCTATGCGAAGTACTGCATGCATGGTGATTTTTGTTGTTATTTCATTCTTTATTATTCTGTTGGAATATCATGTAGGTGCATATTACGCCTGACCTGGTTCCGTTATTTATTATTCTGTTAGAATAACCTGTCTATGCGAAGTACCGCATGCATGGTGATTTCTTTTGTTATTACATTCTTCATTATACTCAGTTGGTTAAAGTTTTGACTTCTATACTCCATGAAATTAGTGGAATATCCTTGATATTTGTGCTTCATCCAGTATCTTTTCGTGGAAATATTCTTCTGAGCATTCTTGAATTTTACTCTACAAAGAAGTATCATGTTGACAATTTGGATGTTATTAGTTCCTGAATAAATTAATTCTTGAACTTGTTTTATTGAATTCTTATATCATTGTCATCATCCTCATGTTTATATTTTTTGAAAGTCATATGTGGCCTATAGTGCATAGATGGACTTGGTATGATTATGACCAGGGATTATTCGGTGTAATCATGACCGTAATGTTACAAATGATGTGGTAAAAGTCCTCATTGGCCCGTAGTGCATTGATGGACAGTTGTTGGCATGATCATGACCATTGATGAATACATGAATATCTTTGGCCCGTAGTGCATAGATAATTTGTGGTTGTGATACTTATAAATATCCTTGGTCGTAGTGCAGGGATGATGTGGATTATTTATTAAGCTGAGTCCCAGCGATAAAAGTGATGAAAAACCTTTTAAATCATAAAAGATAGTAGATTTTATTCTCTACTTGACTCTTTTAATGGATTACATTTTCCGTTGCAGTTAAACTTGATGTCTATTGTATTTTATCAGTTTAACACTGTTGAAGACTAATGATAATTTATTCTGCATTATCTTAGTCATAATATTTCTTACTGGGCTAGTTGAGCTCACCCTTTCTTTCACTGTTCTCTTCAGGAAATGAGAATGTAGCCGGGACTAGTCGGGGAACGGAGTGACGGTCCAGATGATAGTATTAGTAGTCCTCACTATTCTGTTAAATAGTGTGACAATAAATACAATGAGGACTTATTCTGAGAGTGGATATTGTCTTGAAGACAATACTTGTATTAAAACTCACAGCTTTCTTGTTGTATATTTAAGATTGTATTTATATTCTGTCTAGAATAGGTGATGTATACCTATTTTGGGGGCGTCACATGTGCGCCTTAGTAGGTCATATATTAAGCCCAAAACTAAAAAAAAGGCTTACGGATTCTATACATAGCCAAACTGATAGTTTCAAAAATGTTTCACAATCTCATTGATATTCAAAACTATAATTAAATTATTTCACAGTTCAAAATCATATAATCCCATTTTACGGGTCAAAATTATATAATATCATTTCACAGTTCAAAATTATGTAATCCCATTTCACAGTTCAAAAATAAATACTTCGGATAATTTAAATAGAAACCTTAAATAAAACATAAAAATTTCTGAACCCGTACATTTAGATATTCAAGTAATTATTAAGGCACACATAAAAGTATACGATAATTTAAAAACACTAAATAGTTTGAAAAACCGCTTACAATACATAATTTCAAAATACTAAATAGTTTAGAGAGCCACTTATAATATACAATTACCCAAAAGATCAATCACGTGATACAAAACGTCATCTCAACCAAAGAATCAATTACCATTTCACCTCGTAACACTCCTTTGCATAATTAGAGTCTTAATTATTTATCATAAATCATAAATTTCTAATCCGCAAATATGTCCAAATGTTATCAAGGCCTCATGCCATTATTTTTGGCAAAACTGCCTCATATTGAACTTAATTTCTAAATCCAAAATCAGAAATAGAAATTAGACTTCAAGGGCTCCAATTTAGCCTCAAGAGTCATCCAAATCAGACATAAAACTACCAAATTATCATTTTTTAAATATTAGTATAAATTATAGAAAATCTATTACGAAAAATCCAGATTAACAATCTCTTAAATTCCATAACAAATAAAATACTTAAATTCAACGGTTCAAAATGAGTGAACATATAAAATACAATAAATATTAATTACATAGTTTTTAATATTACCCTAAATAATAAATATAACTTTAGTTTTTTCATTATTTTTTATCCAATAAATAACACTTTTTTTCTAATACAATGACAATATAGATAATTAATAGTATATTTAATATTTTATACGGCTTAAATATGATTTACTACCCTAAATTATAGGTCATATTTCACTTCGGTGATCCACCTTTTAATTTTATCAATTAGATGATTGAACTATTAATTTTTTTCGATTTCATTCAATTGATATAATAAAATTGAAAAAATTAATAGTTCAATCATCTAATTGACAAAATTGAAAGGTGGATCACCGAAGTGGAATATAGCCTATAGTTTAGGGTACTAAATCATATTTAAGCCTATTTTATAATTATTTTCTTAATACTTGTGCACAACTCTAAAACGACCTATATTAAGGAACGGAGGGAGTATTAATTATTAAAATATTTGTTCCCTTTTAAAATTAAATACTCCCTCCGTCCCTTAATATAAGACGTGTTAGTTCCCAATAGGCACAATAGATCTAGAAGGGGGGGTTGAATAGATCCTTTTAATTTCAAATATTTTTCTCGTTTATTTTGTATTGCTAATAATTTAGCATATGATAAACATAAGAATCTTTTCAAGCGCAGCGGAATAAGTAAAAGATCCCCTTCATTGATATATTCATACTCATACATACATTGTTCGTAGAGTTAGTTCAGTGGTAAGCGGTTAAAACATACATAGCAGTTAATGTACATAATATAAACTACATAAAGTAAAAGACACAAGGGGTTTTAAGTGGTTCAGAGACTCAAGCTCTTAATCCACTCTTCTGCTTTTAACTAGCAGGATTTTCACTAAGGAAGGGCAACACCCTGAATCACTAAGATTCCTTCAAGGCTAGCAGCCTTGGGACTTCAGTTCACTAAGAACTCTTCAAGGCCAGCAGCCTTGGAACTTTCCTAGTTCCCTTGGAACTCTTCAAGCCCAGCAGGCTTGGAATCTTCATTTAGTCCCTTTCGAACAAGGACTCCTCAGGGCCTGGCTTCTTGTTGTTGTAGTTGTTGATGTTGTTGGTGTTGAGCTGCTAAGATATCATTAAGCTTTGAACATATTTTGTACTTAGCAGCTTGGTGTGGTCCTCTATGTATTCTACTTCGAGTCTGGACCACATCTTCTTTGGTGCAGCTGATCGTCACTCTTTTTTGCTCATCTTCATCTGGTATTAGCTTTGCACCATCACCATCTGGGTTTGCTAAGTCTCTGTGCTTTTGGTAGACATTGTCTAGCACTTAGCAACCCCTGAACCCTTCTTGAATACTTTGCAAATATGGTTCTGCACTTATTCAGTTTCAGCTTTCGGTTTATGGTGATTCGTAGAGTGGCTCTCTTGATCTTCTTTGTACTCAACCACTTTTTTGAATGTTATCTTCTTGGCCTTCTCGGCTCTCAGCTTGGCTGCCATCTTTAGTGGCATTCTCATCTTTGTTGAGTGAAGCTTTGATCTGTTTGAGTCCTTCTTTAAAGCTGTTTCACTTCCACCTTGGTAGTCTCACTGTCACTGAGACTTGTTCTATTGATCTTTGGTGGAACTCGTAGAGTCAACAATAGCATTCACCAACTCAACGATTCTGCAACTTCACAATCATCAGCAACTCTTAATCTTTGAAGCTATGTTAATTTATACTCCTTCCCAATCTTCCCATTTGAAAGTAGCCGTTGAAAGCTATTCAAATTGCTTTGCAGATCTAGAGTTATTTGGTGCAGACTGCAGATGTGACATAACACCTTTTTCCGACTTTCTAAAATTGCAGTCAACTGTTTCACCTACCTCATCAGAATTGTCACTTTCATGTCTCAGGCAGGTAGTCAACTTTATTTCTTCCTTGGTTGTCCTTTTGTATCGATGCTCTCAATAAGCTCTATTCGAATATCAGTCTTCAGATTGAGCCGTTGCCAATACCTCAATCTTCAGTTGTTCAAACTCTACGATTCTGATGCATATCTTCTTGGACTTGATCGTAGTGTCTTGTTGACTGTTGCTTCTTGACTTGTGGAGTTAACACTACGATCTTGAAGAGTGTTTATTAGATCTCCAATATGGAAGACCTCTTCCTTTTCTAGTACAGTGCTTCAACACTTCTATTTGCCTCGACTGTTCTTAGATACTAATGGCTTGACTTCTTGCTCTGGCCCCTTTTGAATAACAAGACACTTCAGATTTTTGGCGTGTTCAGCTCGCTTTCTCTTTGTGATCTCTCGTTCATTTATCATTAATGGACTGACCCAATGCTTAATCACTTTCGCCTTGTTATTCAGAGGCTGACCAGTATCTTTGTGTATACTCCATCAGTTTTTTCTTTGTTTGGCAAACACTATGATTCTGGTTACTTTCAGGATCGTTATCATCTTTCTTATTGACAGCCACTACATATGCTGACTTTCCTTAGTTAGCTACTGAAGTCTTCTTATGATCATCTTGTGGAAGACTTTACCTTGAATGGCTTCTCAAATCAATCTGGATGCTGATTGAGTTGATGCTTAGATCTTCTAATAGCTTGCATGCCATTCGTTGAGTGCTCTCCGGCTTCCTTCATGTGAGATGTATCTTTGCATTACCAACCAGAGGCTTCATTCCTTTGGATATTCTGGGAGTGCTCAATTGTTGAGAATCATGTTTACTCTGAGATTCTACTGTAGCCTTGTGATCACATCTGTTAAGGTCTTAGCTCTGCACTCTACGATTCAGCTTCGGCTGTGCAGACACTGCGACTTTGAGATCAGATCTTGATACTACAATTTCTGTCGTTGTGTTTGTTGTCTTCAATTGATCTTTCTCGACTACGATCTCTGCCTTTGATACGATCAGTAGACTCTACGATTCTGAGTGGAGTCTACGATTCTTGAATTGGCTTTGACTTTAGTAGATTCTACGACTCCGAGTGTAGTCTATGATTCTTGACTGGCTTTGGCAGATGGTCGATCGGCTCGTAGGCAGACTGTGTGACGCCCCCAAAATAGGCATACATCACCCATGTTGAGTTGCCAAAAACATGGTACAAAATTTAAATACAACTTAATTATACAACAGTCGTGTAAAATACGAAAAAACATAATCTAAGAGTTTTAATAAGAATATTGTCATCTAAACAATATCCACACTCAATGGAGTCCTCGTTATATTTATTGTCACACTATTTAATAGAATAGTAAGGACTACTAATGCTATCATCTGGACCGTCACTCCGTTCCCCGACTAGTCCCGGCTACGTTCTCATTTTCTGAAGAGAACAGTGAAAGAAAGGGTGAGCTCAACTAGCCCAGTAAGAAATATTATGACTAAGATAATGCAGAATAAATTATCATTAGTCTTCAAAAATGTTAAACTGATAAAATATAATAGACATCAAGTTTGACTGCAGCGGAATAAGCAATTCATTAGAAGAGTCAAGTAGAGCATGATATCTACTATCATTTATGATTTAAAATGTTTTCATCAATTTTTATCGCTGAGACTCAGCTTAATAAATAAACCACATCATCGAGTCATCCCTGCACTACGGGCCAAGGATATTCATTAAATCATCAATGGTCATGACTATACCGTAAAATCCCTGGTTATAATCATACCAAAAATTGTCCATCAATGCACTACAGGCTACTGAGGACTTTTACTACATCATTTATAACATTACAGGTCATGATTTTACCGAATAATCCCTGATCTTAATCATATAAAGTCCATCTATGCACATAAGCTAAATATGACTTTCATCACAATATAAGCATGAGGATGATGACAATGACATAATAATTCAATAAAGTAAGTTCTAGAATAAATTTTAAAGATTTATAAGTTAATTTATCTTGAAATCAATTACGTCCAAATTGTCAACATGATACTGCTTTGTGGAGTAAAATTCAAGAATGCTCAGAAGAATATTTTCATGAAAAGATACCGGATGAAGCGCAAATATCCAGGATATTCTACTAATTTCATAGAGTATAGAAGCCAAAACTTTAACCAAATGAGTATCATAGAATATATGAAACTGCAAATGGATTTTCACCCGCCATACGGTAATCCACGTAGACAGATCATTTCCACAATTTAATAAGGAATGAATACGAAGGATCATTCACCATGCATGTGATAATCCAAATAGACATGTTATTCTAACAGAATAATAAAGAATGGAACCAGGTCATGCGTAATCCGCCCATACGGGATATTCTAATAGAATAATAAAGAATGGAATAACAGAAGAATTCACCATGCATGCGATAGACCGCACAGACAGGTTATTCCAACATAATAATAAAGAATGGAATAACAAAGAATTCACCATACATGCGATAGACCGCACAGACAGGTTATTCCAACAGAATAATAAAGAATGGAATCAGGTCTAGCGTAATCCGCATAGACAGGATATTCGAATAGAATAATAAAGAATGGAATAACAGAAGAATTTCACCATGTATGCGGTACTTCGCATAGACAGGTTATTCCAACATAATAATAAAGAATGGAATAACAGAAGAATTTCACCATGTATGCGGTACTTCGTATAGACAGGTTATTCCAACATAATAATAAAGAATGGAATAACAGAAGCTCTCTTCATGAATACGAAAGAAATAATACTCCTTACCTTATAAGAAACTGGATATTGGAATAGTGAGGTAGCAGACTTCTCTTCTTCTTTCTCTCTATAATTTCTCTCTATAATAATTGCTCTAAAGCTTTAGTCAATTGGTGAGAAATCAAGGAAAAATGAACTTCTATTTATAGGAAAATATAGTTTCGATAATTGCACGTTTTGGAGCTCAAAATATTATAGTACAATACCTTTAACTTTTCTTTCATTTTTAATTTAGTTCTACAAGTATTATCAAACTTGCACCACCTCCCCTAATAGTAAATAATGTGAATCAATAGTTTAATCATGTGAATCAATAGTTTAATCATGTGAATCAATAGTTATAATCATGTGAAAATATGAATTACAGTATAGTACCTCCATCTTTACCTCCATTTTTAACTTAGTCATGCAAGTATTATCAATCTTGCACCAACTCCCCTAATAGTACAAGAATGTGAATTAATAGTACACACATGTGAACAAATAGTTATAACCACGTGTATTACTGTACTTTTACTATCGGGTAGTTCAACAATTTAACGGTAAAACCTCCGCTGTTATTTTTATAAAAAGATAATTATAATCATGTGAATTAATAGCAATTAATTGCTCATTTATCCGGTTAATTACCCGACTAGTTAGTATAACTTCCAGACATCAATTAATATCAAAATAAATGTCGATATCCACTAACACTAATAATTCCAACACAATGGAACTATCAATTTTATCTTTAATCAACACGAACTTATTCGTCATTAATATTATAACTCACAATATTTAACAACCAGGTCATTCCCAGGAAAGAAGGGGCTTTCCGATAAGGATTTCTCCTTATTGGCGCACAATTAGATGACCAAACCTCTCCTTGACAGAACTTCTAGACATTGTAAATATAGCAATTTAATAATATGAATAACTTTGTCGTCTCAATTATTGATTTAATAATATATCATATAATGCAGATGATACTGTGACAATAATCGGATCAATAATATAAGAGATATGATGCAGTAATTATTGTAGCAATAATTGAGTATAACTGAGTGACTTCTCAGGTAAGCATCAATAATCAACACCGTGTTCTACTATGCAACCACGCGTATTAACGTACTTTTACTACCGGGTAGTTCAACAGTTTAACGGTAAAACTTCTGCCGTTATTTTTATAAAAAGATAATTATGTCGTTTTCTAATTACGACAATACTTTCGTTGTGGGGTCCACCAATGATCGTGCCGTCATACGAATATTCCCAGTTAAAACGAATATTCCCCGACCAATTGAATAATATATAACCACTTGCTTACTTTGTAAAATTTGTAAATATTACCCACAACTATAACACTATATCAAATCCCCACCATAATATTCAAAAATATATTTCGAGAAAATTATTCTTTATTCATAAAAGTTGGGGTCTTACAGGCTGTCTCTACGATTCTGAACATGACTTCCTCAGCAGACTACGGCCCTGAGGAAGTTCTCCTCGACACACTACGATCCTTCCTCGTCTCTCCTGGAAGTCTACAAACTCCGAGATCTACTATCTTGCAGACTATGATTCTGCCTCGATAGCTCTCGAGTTTTCCTTGGCTCTCCTGGCAGACTACGATTTCTGGTGCAGTGTTCAACGATCAGACAAGCCTATCTATTACATCTTAAGATCAACCTAGCATGCTTGATCTTACTATATTTATAGTCCTTGAACATCATTTCTTTTTAAGGACTTTACAAAGTTGTTTTGCTTATGTAGGATCAACCTAACACATTTGATCAATTCATTCTAAGTCTTTGTACATATGTTTCTATTATCTATTAAAGGACTTTACAGCTTTTCTTAATGCAAACATACTTGGATATTCATTCATATATATATATATATATATATATATATATATATATCATAATCAAATCATATGTAAATAGGAATATCATTCACATGCTTATTACTGACAATCTCCCCCTATTTGATTATGACAAAAACAATAAGTGCATATGCATGTTATGAATGAATCTTATATATATACAGCGAGCAGCTGTATTTCTAAAGCAGATAATCATGAATGTCATTTATAATGATGCGAACTTTAATACACTGACATTTTACATCCTGGATCGAGAACATACCTAACTAGTTAGAGATGTACCTCTTTTGTCTCCATGTATGCTTCCAGGATGTCTTTTGACCCAACTATTCATCTGTTTGATTTCTTTGCTTCTGCTTTCCTTAGGATGTTGACTTCATTTCTTTTGTTTTCTCCTCTGCAGATGTATGCTCTTCTTCTTCTTCTGGCTCCCCCTCAGTCTTTGCAAATACAGGCTCATCATCCTTTAGCTCCCCCTCAGATGATAAACCAGCTTCTTCTTCTGCTGTCTTTTTCTTTGTCTTCTTTTCTTGTTTCCTTCTACTCTCCTTGCCCTTTCTTGAATACTTTTTACTCTGCCTCTTTTTCTCCCCCTTTTTGTTATTAATCATTTGGGAGAGCTGCTCCATGTTGGACATAAGCTGTTCCATTAGATAAGAGGAGTTACCAACTTCAATCTTGAGTTCTTTTTGACTTAACTCAAGTTACATAGAGAAAGACTGATTCATGTTGTAAATCTTTTCAGAGAGGACTTTGAGTTTCTCTTCATTTGTCTTTTATGCTTGTAGAGCCTCAACCTTCTGATCATGTATGGCCTTAAGATAGATGCGATTTCTCTCTTTGATTTTGAGAGATACATCAGCTATGGTGGCTTGGATTCTGTCTTGAAATGAGTGATCTTCTGTTTCTGTCAACCTCTTTGACTCTTCAGTAATTAGAAATATTTTCTCAACCATCTCAGCAGAATTCCTCAACAGCTCCTGCTCCATAGGAGTTTGGTCATCTGGTCTGGCAACTTTCTGTTGAACATTAGCTTGGACTCTACGATTTTCATCTTTGGACAGATTTTTGAAAGTGTTGACAATCTGAAATATCGTTGAGTACCAATCAATATTGGAAGATGAAGGGATGTTGGACAACAGTGCTAGAGCGGATGAAGGCTTCTCATTTTGAGCTTAAACACTATCAATGATAGAGTGAGCAGACTCTATGATTATCTCTTTGGTCATAAACCTTCTGCCGTCAGAGTCCACTCTACGATCATAGGGAATATAATGATTGCTAGCATGTCGATAGACTTTGTAATGGGGCTGGTCATTGATCATCATGGTTGCAAACTTCTTTACCCTGGGAAAGTTTTGTGACACAAGTTCCAAATTTGGAAACTAAGAGTAGCACCAGCTGAAGTAACTCTCATCTCTCTCACTGTGTGCTTTTAGCCAAGTTATCCATGAGAAGAACCATCTCATCAGAAGGTCTTCAGAATTGTACAGTATATGTGACGCCCCCAAAATAGGTATACATCGCCTATTCTGAGTCACCAAATACATGGTACAGAATACAAATACAATCATTAATATACAACAAGAAAGTTATGAGTTTTAATACAAATATTATCTTCTAGACAATATCCACTCTCAGAATAAGTCCTCATTACATTTATTGTCATATTATTTAATAGAATAGTTAGGACTACTAATACTATCATCTGGACCGTCACTCCGTTCCCCGACTAGTCCCGGCTAGGTTCTCATTTCCTGAAGAGAACATTGAAAGAAAGGGTGAGCTCAACTAGCCCAGTAAGAAATATTATGACCAAGATAATGCAAAATAAATTATCATTAGTCTTCAACAGTGTTAAAATGATAAAATATAATAGACATCAAGTTTAACTGCAGTGGAACATGCAATTCATTAAAAGAGTCAAGTAGAGAATAAAATCTACTATCTTTTATTATTTAAAAGGTTTTTCATCACTTTTATCGCTGGGACTCAGCTTAATAAATAATCCACATCATCCCTGCACTACGGCCAAGGATATTCATTAGTATCACAACCACAAATTATCTATGCACTACGGGCCAAGGATATTTGTGTATTCATCAATGGTCATGATCATGCCAACAACTGTCCATTAATGCACTACGGGCCAATGAGGACTTTTACCACATCATTTGTAACATTAAGGTCATGATTACACCGAATAATCCCTGGTCATAATCATACCAAGTCCATCTATGCACTACATGCCACAGATGACTTTCAAGAAAATATAAATATGAGGATGATAAAAATGATATAAGAATTCAATAAAACAAGTTCAAGAATTAATTTATCCATGAACTAATAACGTCCAAATTCTCAACATGATAATTCTTTGTAGAGTAAAATTCAAGAATGCTCAGAAGAATATTTTCACGAAAAGATACTGGATGAAGCGCAAATATCAAGATATTTCACTAATTTCATGGAGTATAGAAGTCAAAACTTTAACCAACTGAGTATAATAAAGAATGGAATAACAAAAGAAATCACTATGCATACGGTACTTCGCATAGACAGGTTATTCCAACAGAATAATAAATAACGGAACCAGGTCAAGCGTAATACGCACCGACATGATATTCCAACAGAATAATAAAAAATGGAATAACAACAGAAATCACCATGTATGCGGTACTTTGCATAGACAGGTTATTCCAACAGAATAATAAATAACGAAACTAGGTCCGGCGTAAAATGCACAAACATGATATTCCAACAGAATAATAAAGACGGAACCAGGTCCGGCGTAAAATGCACAGACAGGATATTCCAACAGAATAATAAAGAATGGTATAACAACAGAATTTCACCATGTATGCGGTACTTCGCATAGATAGGTTATTCCAGCAGAATAATAAATAATGGAATAACAGAATATTCTCACCAAGTATAGGGTAGCCCGCGTATACAGGTTATTCTAACAGAATAATAAAGACTGGAATAACAGAAGTTCTCTTCATGAATATGAAAAAAAATAATACCCCTTACCTTATAAAGAAGAGTACTTCGACGATAGGGCATGGATATACTTGAAGAAACTTGCACTACGCTCAAAGATTTCTTAAACGCTAAAGAAAGACGCTCAAGATTATAGAAGAAGAGTTTTCTCTACAGTTTCTCTCTCTAGAGTTTTAGTGAATTCGTAATTAATAATGAAGGAATGAGGTTCTATTTATAGAAGAATGGACTAAATAGTAACCAATCCATGAACGGTCCAGATTGATTTACTTTAAACGGACGGTCCAGATTGGTTTACAATAAATTATAATATATTCTATTTATAATCTAATAAAACGAATAACTTTATAAAAGTATTCTATTTTATATAAAAATATTTTACTATGCAAATACTATGCAGGCACTATGCAAATACTATGCATAATAAAATATAATATATTCTAATTATTGTCTAATAAAACAGATAACTTTATAAAAGTATTCTGTTTTATATAAAAATTTTTTTACTATTAGCCTA
Source organism: Panax japonicus (assembly GCA_020205505.1). NCBI lineage: Eukaryota > Viridiplantae > Streptophyta > Magnoliopsida > Apiales > Araliaceae > Panax > Panax japonicus. The sequence goes on from CM035110.1 coordinate 66,168,684, forward strand.
ATAAAATGAATAACATTATAAAAGTATTCTGTTTTATATAAAAAGATTTTCTGTTTTATTACATTAATAATACTAATAAAACAAAACTACATCATCATTATTATTATTCACACTATTAATTGACTAGGTCGTTCCCAGGAAAGAGGGTGCCTTCCAATAAGGATTTCTCCCTATTGGCGCGCAATTAGATGACCAAACCTCTCCTTGGCAGAACTTCTAGACATCGTTAATATTGCAAATAATAATATTAATAACTTCGTTATCTCAATTATAAAATATCAACAATAATTGAATCAATTAACGTAAGATACTATGCAACAATTACTGAAGCAATAATTGAACAAAACTGAGTGACTTCTCACGTAAGCATCAATAATCAATACCGTGTGCTACTATGCAACCACTCGTATTCCTGTACTTTTAACACTGGGTGTTTCAATTGTTAACGGTAAAACTTTCGCTGTTATTTTCATAAAAATATTTTTGTCGTTTTCTCAATCCGACAATAATTCTGTTGTGGGGTCCACCAATGATTGTGTCGTCGTACGAATATTCCCTGTTTAAAACGAATATTTCCCGACCAATCGAATATTATATAACAACTTGCGTACTTTGCGCAAAATTTATAAATATTACCCACAACTATAATATTATATCAAATTTATTTCATAATATTCAAAAATGATATTTATAGAAAATACATTTTTATTCATAAAAGTTGGAGTCTTACAATCTCCCCTTCTTATGAAATTTTTCCCTCGAAATTAGGGTACGTACCTGGTATGTCGAAGAGGTAAGGATACCTTGATTTCATTTCAGATTCTAACTCCCAGGTCATTTCCTCAACATCGTGGTTCCTCCATAAAACTTTGACTTGAGGTATAACCTTGGAGCGTAGAATATGTTCCTTCTTATCCAAGATTTGAATATGAACCTCTTCATACGTTAAATCTTTCGCTATTTCGTTCAGTTCTAACTCAATAATATGGTTCGGGTCTTTCACATATTTACGTAATATGGATATATGAAAAAAGTTATGAACATGAGACATACTTGGCGGTAAAGCGAGTCTATAGGCTACAATCTCTACTCGATTGAGGATTAAAACTGGGCCAATGAATTGAGGATTGAGTTTTCTTTTCTTTCAAAATCTCATAACTCCTTTCTATGGAGGAACACGTAACAACACATGATCTCCAATATTGATTCCACGTCATTTCGATGAAGATCAGTATAACTCTTTTGTCGGTCTTGTGAGGTTTTTATACGTTGTAGGATCGTTTGAATCTTTTCCGTAGTCATACGTACCAACTCCGGTCCCAACAACGTTGCTTCACCCACCTCATCCCAGCATACTGGAGAACGACACTTTCTTCCACACAACGCTTCGAATGGAGCCATGACAATGCTTGCTTGATAACTGTTGTTGTAGGAAAACTCCACTAATGGTAAGAACTTGTCCCAACTTCCCTTGAAGTCAAGGACACAGAGTCTTAATAAATCTTCAAGAGTTTGAATAGTCCTCTCTAATTGTCCTTCCGTTTGAGGATGATATGCCGAACTAAATCGTAAATCCGTGCGCATAGCTTTTTCAAACTAACCCAAAATCGTGAAGTAAATCTTGGGTCTCTATCAGAAACTATGGATACTGGCATACCATGCAATCTTGCAACCTCATTTATGTATATACAAGCAAGACGTTCAAGTGTATAAGTTTCTCGTATAGGTAAGAAATGAGCAGACTTGGTCAATCTATCAACAATGACCCAAATTGCATCTATACCCTGAGAAACCTTGGGAAGACCAGTAACGAAATCCATGGTAATGTGCTCCCACTTTCATTTTGGAATTTCAAGTGGTTGTAATGAACCTTTTGTTACCTGATGCTCCGCCTTAACTCGTTGACAAGTTAAACACCTTGAGATAAACAGCGTTATCTCCCTCTTCATATTGCCCCACCAAAATGTATGTCGAAGATCATGATACATTTTGGTACTCCCAGGATGGATTGCAAACGGTGTGTTGTGCGCCTCCATCACGATTTTATACTTTAAATTAGGGTCGTTAGGAACAAAAAGTTTGGAGTTGACTTGAAGTATTCCTTCTTCATCTATTCTTGCTTCCGACATAGCACCTTCTTGTACTTTCTTCCTCATATGCATCAGCTCCAGGTCTGTAGCTTGAGCAGCTTTAACTTTATCGATTAAAGTCGGTTCCACTTGTATATTTGTCATCATCACTTGGGTCCCTGGAGTCTTTATCTCTATCTCCATCCTTTGCAAGTCATACAAAATAAGCCTTTGTGTTGACAATATCGCACTCGTACCCGCATATGATCTTCTACTCAATGCGTCAGCTACCACGTTCACTTTTCCAGGTTGGTATTAGATGGTATGATCATAATCTTTCAACAGTTCAAGTCAATGTCGTTGTTGCATGTTTAGTTCCTTTTGAGTGAAGAAATATTTGAGGCTTTTATGATCCGTAAAGATCTCCACTTTCTCCCCATACAAGTAATGCCTCCTAATCTTCAGTGCAAAAACGACTGCTGCCAACTCTAGATCATGAGTAGGATAATTCCTCTCATATTCTTTGAGTTATCGAGAGTCATAGGCTATGACTTTCTCATGTTGCATGAGAACACATCCTAACCCTTTGCCTGAAGCATCACTGTAGATGAAAAATCCCTCCGAGCCAGATGGTATTGTTAGAATAGGTGCTGAAATGAGCCTCCTCTTGAGTTCTTGAAAACTCTTCTCACATTCCTCGTTCTAACCGAATTTTTTATCTTTCCGAGTCAGCTAAGTTAAGGGAGTAGCGATTCGAGAAAACCCTTCTACGAATCTCCGATAATAACCAGCTAAGTCGAGAAAGCTACGTACTTCGGTCACTGATTTAGGTTGCTTCCAGCTTTGAATAGCTTCAATCTTTGATGGGTCAACAGATATTCCATGACTTGATACCACGTGCCCAAGGAATACTACTTCCTCAAGCCAAAACTCGCATTTCTTTAACTTGGCATAAAGCTTATATTCACGAAGCTTTTGAAGTATCAGCCTCAAGTGTTGCTCATGATCTTCACGACTTTTGGAATAAATAAGGATGTAATCAATAAAGACGACCACAAAGTGATCCAAATATTCCTTGAATACTCGGTTCACCATATCCATGAAGGTAACAGGAGCATTAGTCAATCCAAAAGATATGACTAGGAATTCATAATGCCCGTACCGAGTTCTGAAAGCCGTCTTTGGAATGTCATTGGTTTTAATCTTCAATTGGTGATATTCGGAACGAAGATCAATCTTTGAAAAGAATTTGGAGCCTTGCAACTGGTCAAACAGGTTATCAATACGTGGCAATGGGTATCTATTTTTGATGGTGACATGATTCAACTCCCGATAATCAATACAAAGTTGCATACTCCCATCTTTCTTTTTCACGAATAGAACAGGAGCACCCCAAGGAGAAGTACTAGGACGAATAAAGCTAATGTCTAACAAATCCTGCAGTTGGGTCTTTCACTCCTGAAGTTCAATAGGAGCCATTCGATATGGGGCTTTGGAAATGGGTTTTATACCGGGTTCAAGGTCGATACAAAATTCAATCTCACTCTCTGGGGGTAGGCCAGGAAGTTCTTCAGGGAATACGTCAGGAAATTCATTAACAATAGAAATATCATTCAAAACTGACGTATTTTTGTTTAGATCCGCGACATGAGCTAAGAAAGCTTTACATCCGTTTTTCAATAAACGAATAGCTTTATGGCTTGAGATGACAGTGATTGATTTTAATGGTTTGGTTGCTTGAATTCTCATACTAGGTTGGTTAGAAATATGAAAGCTAACAACCTTATGAAAACAATTAATTTTTGCATGATGAGTAGTTAACCAATCAATCCCTATAATTACGTCAAATGAAAGTATTTTCAATGAAATAAGATCGACAGGTAACGTGAGGGTACCGATTTGAACCAAACAAGACTTATAAACAGTGGATATAATGAAGGTTTCTCCCAACGGAGTTTCAACAGATAAGTCAAAGTCTAATTTCTCCGGAGTCAAATTTAAACGTTGATCGCAAGTAGAAGAAATAAAAGAATGGGTAGAACCGATATCAAATAAGGTATATACTTCGCTAGAGTTTATGATAAGCTTACCCGTGATGATCTCATTCGAGTTTCTTGCTTTCTGGGAGGTCACGATAAACGCTCTCCCTTGCACTACTGACTTTGACTTTTCTGGGACGTCCTTTGGTGACTCCATCCTAGATGAACTTGTCTTCGGTGAATGACAAAATTGGGCTAGGTGACCTTTTCTTCCACAATTATAACACGCTTTGGACGGCATCGCACAGTTTAGACTGATGTGTCCCTCCCCTCCGCATTTGAAGCATATGATAGGTGGTCATTCTCCTTCCTTAACAACAGGTGCAGGTGCTGACGTCTTTCCATCATTATTGAATTTCCTCTTCTTGAAATGTCCATTCTTATTGGTTTGGCCATGATTACCACTGAAGTGGTTACCATTTTTGGCATGTTGATTCCTTCCACGCTTATTGTCACCGCTTCGATGACTGTTATCACTGGTATTATCATTTTGTTGGCTGCTCTCTTTTGGTTGGGTTGGCTCATTATCGTGCTCCAATAACTGAGCCCTATTAACAACATCTGAATACAAACACAGTTTATGAGAGATAAGATATTGACGTATCTCGGGTTTTAAACCTCTTAGAAACATTCGCGTAATTCTCTCCTCATTATCAACCAAATGGGATGCAAACTGGGATAACTTGGTAAACTTGGCTTCGTACTGCGACACGGTCATGTTGTTTTGTTCCAGTTTAATGAACTCTAACTCTTTCATGTGACGAATACTTTCAGGAAAGTACTTGTCGTTGAACAGTTCTTGGAACTTCTCCCAAGACATCTTCAGTGCGGCAGGTTGAGTACATTTTACATATTCCCACCAGTAATCTGCCTCTGCACGCAACATGAAGGTGGTAAAGGGAACCTTTTGCTTCTCGGAGCATCCCAAGACATCAAATATCTTGCAGATCTTCTTTATCCACGTCTCCGCCTTAAGTGGTTTTGGCTCTCCAAAAAACACCGGTGGTCTCAGTTCCTTGAACTGCTTAGCGGTGACCGTCCGAGAGTTGCCAGTGTTTCCGCCTGCATTTTGGATAGGAGTCGCTCTTGCCTTATGTTGCATAAATTGCATAAAGCCTCTGAATATTCCATCGTTCATCATCTGGTCAGTGTTGTTGTTTTCCTGAGGATTGTCGCCTTCTTGATGCACATTATCCTGATTATTGATCTGTGGAGACTTAACGGTCTCCTGTGCTCCATTGATGTTCTCAACATTCTCGGATGTCATTTTCAAACACTGCCATAAAATAAGGGTTAATTAACATATCACATATTATCCCTATACTCTGACCGACCAATTAAATATCAAATAAACTTAGGTAGGTCATACTAGCGAAGGAATTCCCCGTCTCTCCCCTCCTAGTTCTTGTCTCACATCTCAGCCAGGGATCATATCCATAAGCTTTGATACCAACTATGACTCCCCTAAAATAGATATACATCACCTATTCTGAGTCGCCAAATACATGGTACAGAATACAAATACAATCTTTAATATACAACAAGAAAGCTGTGAGTTTTAATACAAATATTGTCTTCTAGACAATATCTACTCTCAGAATAAGTCCTCATTACATTTATTGTCATACTATTTAACAGAATAGTGAGGACTACTAATACTATCATCTGGACCGTCACTCCGTTCCCCGACTAGTCCCGACTACGTTCTCATTTCCTGAAGAGAACAGTAAAAGAAAGGGTGAGCTCAACTAGCCCAGTAAGAAATATTATGACTAAGATAATGCAAAATAAATTATCATTAGTCTTCAATAATGTTAAACTGATAAAATACAATAGATACCAAGTTTAACTGCAGCAGAATATGCAATTAATTAAAAGAGTCATGTAGAGAATAAAATCTATTATCTTTTATGATTTAAAAGGTTTTTCTTCACTTTTATCGCTGGGACTCAGCTTAATAAATAATCCACATCATCCCTACACTACAGCCAAGGATATTCATTAGTATCACAACCATAAATTATCCATGCACTACGGGCCAAGGATATTTGTGTATTCATCAATGGTCATGATCATACCAACAACTGTCCATCAATGCACTACGGGCCAATGAGGACTTTTACCACATCATTTGTAACATTACGGTCATGATTATACCGAATAATTCCTGGTCATAATCATACCAAGTCCATCTATGCACTACAGGCCACATCATTTGTAACCAATCCATGAACGGTCCAGATCGATTTACTTTAAACGGATGGTCCAGATTGGTTTATAATAAAATATAATATATTCTATTTATAATCTAATCAAACGAATAACTTTTAAAAAGATTTTACTATGCAAACACTATGCAGGCACTATGCAAACACTATGCATAATAAAATATAATATATTCTAATTATTGTCTAATAAAACGAACAACTTTATAAAAGTATTCTGTTTTATATAAAAAGATTTTACTATTAGCCTAATAAAACAAATAACTTTATAAAAGTATTCTGTTTTATATAAAAAGCTTTTCTATTTTATTACATTAATAATACTAATAAAATAAAACTTCATCATCATTACTATTATTCACACTATTAATCGACCAGGTCGTTCCCAGGAAAGAGGAGGCTTTCTAATAAGGATTTCTCCCTATTAGCGCGCAATTAGATGACCAAACCTCTCATTGGTTGAACTTCTAGATATCGTTAATATTGCAAATAATAATATTAATAACTTCGTCATCTCAATTACAAAATATCAACAATAATTGAATCATTTAACGTAAGATACTATGCAACAATTACTAAAACAATAATTGAACAAAACTGAGTGACTTCTCACGTAAGCATCAATAATCAATACCATGTGCTACTATGCAACCACGCGTATTCCTGTACTTTTAACACCGAGTGTTTCAACAGTTAACAGTAAAACTTCCGCCGTTATTTTCATAAAAATATTTTTGTAGTTTTCTCAATCCGACAATAATTCCATTATGGGGTCCACCAATTATTGTGTCATTGTACGAATATTCCCTGTTTAAAACTAATATTCCCCGTTTAAAACTAATATTTTTGTAGTTTTCTCTACGTCCTTTTCTTTGTCAGATGTGCTTCCTTGGGGAACTGGAGCTTGTCTATTTACCACTTTAGCTTTCTATCTGGATGGCCCTTGAGATAGTCTGTTAATTCTTCTCTTTGTGATCTCTACAGTTGAGACCTTTTCATTTCCATCCTTATCTTTGGAGGAGAGACTTCTTGATGGGGTCGCAGTTTTCCTCATGCTCTTGGATTTCTTCTTGGCTGGTGTGGTTGCTGTTGGTACAGAATCATCAGATTCAGAACTTTCTACCTCTTTTGCCTTCCTCTTCTTTGTAGAGGCCTTGCTACTGCTCCCAGTTGTCAACCTCCTGTTTTCTTTTGGGTTTTCCTTCTAATTCACAAATAGTTGTGGAGACATTACTTTGTGCACATTCAGAGGTTCTTCCTCATTATCCTTGATCTTGCTTCCTAGCTTCTTCTTCATCACTATGCTTAGCAATCTTCCATGAAATACTTTTATTAGTGGTTTTTCTGTAGATTTCTTCAACTCAGCTTTTTCTATCCATTTGGAAATTTGATCGAACAGAATAACTCCAAAGTTGATTTGCTTCTTCAAAACTATGGCAGACATAATCTTCAACTGCTGGTCGAGTACAGTGTCGTGTGCAGTATCCTTGCATAGTATACATTTTCCCACTATCTCAGCAAGGGACTCGAATTCCTCTTGAAACATTTTTTTCTTCATGTCCTTCAGACTAGGGTTTCTTTGGTACCCCCATAATCTCCTTTGCTTTCTCAGTGTCAATCTCATCAAGGTTTTTCAGTCCTAGATCAGGAAAACCTAGGCATTGGCTGATATCAGATGATTTCAGTTTTAGAGACTGACCTTTAACCTTGGTTGAAAGAGTTCCAGCATTTACGGATGCATTTGAGTAGAATTCCTTAACCAGTTTAGTGTATACTCGAGTGCTTGCCTCAAGACATTCTGAGAATCCAGCTTTCTTCACGAGTTCAAGAATGTCTCTAAACTTCTTTTCGGATTTCTCAAATGACTTGGTTCCAAGTTGAATGCCAGTAATTACTCGCCAATCTTCCATTTGAATGATTCGAGGAATATGGATATTGATTCAGGGAGATTTATGGAGTATGGCTGATTTAGAAATTTTAGTGGTTTGGCTTCGAAGAAAATTCTAGGGTTTAAAAATGGAAGAAAGAGAGAGGTTCAAGAGGTTCTGATAACTGTTTGCAGATTTAAATCTATCTTAATGGCAGTTCCTTCTGACTCTGCATACGCTGTGATGTGTCACCCAGTCATTGGTTGTATGATGCCCAGTAACAAGCTGTAACTCCCCAGTAACTTATCAGTTAGCTGTCTCTTTTAGTAGAGTGGACGTTTGATTGACGTGGATTGACCTTTGACCTCTTGAGTTCGTAGAGTAGCATGATAGGACATCTATTGACTCTACGTTTTCCTTTGTTGACTCAACGATCAATTCTCTGAAAGATGTTGCAGTGGATGGTTTTGCCATTACTTCTCATTTTGAACCTCCACGCCTCATCCACTGTTGTGTTTTATGAAGCCTTGGGCACTTTCCTTCAGCAGGACATCTTTCCAACCAGCATTCGAGCTTGTCTTCCCTCATTTTGAATGATTGAGCAATTTTTTTGTTCTTCCAACTCCTCGTAAGTTAGGAGTAACCTCTTATAGGACTGCAATCGTCGAGTTTGCTTCTACGATCGCTAAGGTTGCACTACGATTGTGGAGTTTTCTTCAACCTCTACTCTACGATCATTAACTGACTTGGTCTTTGAGATGAACTTGATTAAGCAATTCTTTTGGGTTAAGGTAGCTCAGGAAGGGCCAACCTCTTAGAGTGAGCTAAGGGTTAGGTTTGTCCCTGAGGCGCTTTCCAGATGAAGTACTTTAGAAGTGATTTGCACTAATATCTCATTTGACCTTTTCTGGTGGTGAGGTCATTTACCAACTTTAGACAATTGCATTTGTTGTAATCGTGGTGTCCTTCTGCTATTCCACTATGATCATATGTTTGATCGTAGGCTCTCTATGATTTTGAGTTAGGTGGCTGAAAGGTTATCAGTAGTACGTTTTGAAATGTTCCTACTGACTATGTATCTTCATTTGGTTCATCAGCCACAAAGTTTTGGGACTCTGTAGCTGGTACACTGCTTCATAGTATATCTCAGTTTGTAGTTCCTTAACATATCACTGCTCCCCATGGTTGATGTTGTCTTCTCAGATAGATGTGATTCCCTTTTCTTTATGTGTATTAGAAGACAGCCTTGCATATCTCCTTCTGATTGGAATCACCAAATCTTCTTATATCGTAGAAATGGGAATCTTCAAGGTTGATCATTCTACGATCCTTTGACAGCACTTCAAACGTAGTCTTCTTTTATAGTTTGTACTTGTGGAGTTCTACTCCCGTAATGAGTTCCTCATGTTTGATGCTCGATGATCCTCTGTGGTGAGCTTTTGTGAGGAGTCTTCTCTTATGACCAAGCCTTCCAGGACAGGCTTTGACAAATAGGAGTTTTATCATAATCACTTTTGAACAGTCTTAAACCTTCTGCTGGTTGAATTTTCTTGACTGAAGTCTTCTGCTTTAGCATTCCTTAGTGTGGTCAGATGGACCAGGTACCTGTAGGTTATAAATTTCTATTTTTGGTACCCATGGTTAAATGGGTCCTGCTGGGTTAGTTTTCTAAACCCATGTTCCTCATATATTTGGATAATCATAATATTGATCACCATCAGTCATATTCATGCATGTAACTCATTTAGATAATACATTTTGAGATGCATGATGGTGAGTGTGTGTAAGATTTGTTATTTTAATAAACCACTCTTTTTCTTTGATGGTTTCATCATTTGCTAGGTTATGTTCATAGGGTTTAAATGTTCACAGAGTGAGAATCAACTCTACAATATATTTGTATCTAGTTGATTCATGGAGGTGATCAGTTTCTACGAATCTTCAGGATGCTTTTGTAGAACTGATCATACTCTGTGTGTTATTAAACACTTAGACAATAGGTTGTATATACATACTAACCCATTAGGAAAGATTACCTCACATTTTAACCTGTGATGCTATTATGACCTATTTCAAATTTCTTTCAAGGTGTCACCTTCAACCTAAAACTTGGATGGAGAGAAAGTTTATAGGCATTTAAGTTTCCACCCTCAGTGTACTTTCTCTCTTCACCTTTTTAGGTAGATTATGATTCCTTGAAAGAATACTGTTATAGTTCATAAGGGGTGCAATCATGATGTACATATTTATATAAGTGAGGAACCGTACCTTTTACTGTCAGTTTCTTAATAGTCATTTATCTAAGATATGCTTAGTTTAGGCATTGATGTGCATAGTTTCTCAATTTCTCCTGACAGCTAGCTGCTCCAATTGACCTTCAATCAATCAGTCATGGTCTTGAAGATGCAAGCTAAGAGAATATCAGCATCTTTCATCCTTTGACATCCTTGAGTTCACAAGGTTTACATCCAGCTGCAGGTTGGCCAGACACATGTTTGAGAAGTTCTTCTTTCTTCTCTGGATAAGCATTGCTTAGTATGTATGGCCTTTTTATCTTTTCAGGCTGGTGGATGTTTGATTCTTTTTTGTTGATGTCTCCTGAGCTTTCTAGCCTGGTCTTCAGACTGCAAGATTGACCGTGAGCAGGGATTGGTCTTGTTGATATGGCAATAAAAAATATGGACTAATCTGAGCAGCTTCAGGTGTATATGCACATTTGCCTGTACACAATATTACCAACGTGTGAAGAGTGTTTATTAGATATCCAATGTGAAAAACCTCTTCCTTCTCTAGTGCAGTGTTTTAACACTTCTGTTTGCCTCGACTGTTCTCAGATACTGATGGCTTGACTTCTTGCTCTGGCCCCTTCTGAATAACAAGACACTTCAAATTTGTGGCGTGTTCAGTTCGCTTTCTCCTTGTGATCTCCTGTTCACTTATCATCAATGGACTGACCCAATACTTAATCACTTTAGCCTTGTTATTCAGAGGTTGACCAGTATCTTTGTGTATACTCCATCAGTTTCTTCTTTGTTTGGCAAACACTATGATTCTGGTTACTTTCAAGATCGTTATCATCTTTCTTATTGACAGCCACTTCTTATGCTGACTTTCCTTAGTTAGCTACTGAAGTCTTCTTATGATCATCTTATGGAAGACTTTACCTTGAATGGCTTCTCAACTCAATCTGGATGCTGATGGAGTTGATGCTTAGATCTTCTAATAGCTTACATGCCATTCGTTGAGTGCTCTCTGGCTTCCTTCATGTGAGATGTATCTTTGCATTACCAACCAGAGGCTTCATTCCTTTGGATATTCTAGGAGTGCTCAATTGTTGAGAATCATGTTTGCTCTACGATTCTACTATGGCCTTATGAGCACATCTGTTAAGGTCTTATCTCTGCACTCTACGATTCAGCTTTGGCGCTGTGCAGACACTGCGACTTTGAGATCAGATCTTGATATTATGATTTCTGTCGTTGTGCTTGTTGTCTTCATCTGATCTTGCTCGACTACGATATCTGCCTTTGATACGATCAGTAGACTCTACGATTCTGAGTGCAGTCTACGATTCTTGAATTGGCTTCTGAGTGTGATTTTTAATACTAGATTCTCATCATCTTTGTCCAATTTTCGACACGGTCTCAGAAGCAAGTAGCCTTTTAGAACTTATCCAAAAAAAATGATCCCAAAGAAATTTTGGTTCCCAAAAATGACTAATTACTACTTTAGTTCCTATAAGATTATTATTTATTTTTGCTATAAATTAAGAAAGTATCATTTACCAAGTAAAATTTATTTAAAATTTCATCACTACCCCTTTATGAGAAAATAAAAACTATTAATACAAGGGAGAGAATTTCTTGGGACAATGAGAGATGGTAGGGGTAATATAAGAAAGTAAATAATTTATTCTCCTCGAAAATTGTAAACAACAAACATTTTAGAACAATTTTTTTCTTCTAGAACGACAATCTTTTTGGGACGGAAGGAGTACATTATAGTAATTTGACCACACACACACACACACACACACACACACACACATATATATATATATATATATATATATATATATATATATATATATATATATATGGTGGAAGATCAGCCTAAATTAATAAATCAACAACAGAAAAATTAAAGCCTAGGTTACATTGGGTAGCTTATCTTGTCAAATAAAGTATGTCAATCAAACTAATGCTAAAGGCATTTTGTTGATAAACTATACCAACAAATACAAATACTACATGCAAAAAAAAGTGAAAATATTTTATTATTTTCTTCTCATAAGTGCATGCAATCCATTTAAAGGTAAATGAATGAAGTGAACTTAGTGTAAACAGGAAACTTAGGAATGGAAGCTTGCATATTGATATAAAGCAGTTTTAGCATTTATCTTCTTTTTCGTGTTACCCATATGACCAAAAAGAGCTATATAGACGCTAATAATTTATCCCGCTGTGAAAGATGGAGATGAAGAGAGAGAGGGAGAGAGAGTCCAATACTACATCAATCTCCTCTCTGAGCTTTCCTGTCATGTCTGATATATATATATATATATATATATATATATATATATATATATATAAGGGGTTCCATCCACAACAACCGGTTGTTGGGGAGCAACCCCTTTTTGGCCAGCCGTACAGCTTGTTACGGCTTATAAAAAAAAAAATATTCTAAGGCCGGTACAAACTGTACCGGCTGGCCAAAAATGAATTACTTCCAACAACCGATTACTGTAGATGAAACCCCTATAAATAATGCAACTATAACATAAAAAAATTACATATATAATATTCACATACATACACCCCACATATCAGGCAAAGACTCATAATATACATGCGTGAGTATGTGAGTCCTTGCTTCAAGCACTGTTGAGTCTTTCTGTTCCCCAACTTTCTGTCTCATCCAACAATTTACCCAAAGGTATGTGGGACTCATGGGGTCTTGCTTCCAATCAACCAGCACTCTCTTCTACTTTACCCTTTTTTCTTTTATTTTTTAACCTTTTCAATACAACTTGTTTTTATATACTGTCAATTAATTGTTCGTTTTGAACTACTTGAAATCGGGATCTGAAAAAAAATGCATAATACAAGAAAGTGGTGGGTGAAATGGTATATTGAAGCCTCATGGAATAACCTCAAGGTCATTCGTTCCGGTCTTCACTTGATCAGGCCACACTTTACCTATTCGCTCGCTCTGAAGAAAAAGAAGAAAAAAAAGGAAGAAAATGTATAAGAACAGCTAGAAAAGAAGAAAGAAAAACTTGTCTCCTCATTATAAGAAAGCTCAAACTAGCTAGAAAATGTAAAGGTTTATGTACATGACCTTTGAAATTGCACCACATATAGAAAAACTAGCTATACCATATATATAATTAGTCCTTTAAGTAGGGTGAATTCTCATGTCCTTTCAAAGGTCTTGTTATAAACCCCTCTTGGCTTGATCTCCAAATGATGTGATATTGTTGTTGTTATGCCCTGCTGTCCAATCATAAAAACTGAATGGATCCAAGCTGGCTGCTTTGTTATTTTCTCTCTCCTCATGATCATCTCTCGAGAATCCTTGAGAAAACAAAAGGTTCAAAGGATCAGCCTCTATTTCTCCCAAATCTGCAAAGAAATCTTGATCAGGATGATTAATGGAGCTTGGCAGTTCTGGCCTATAAATCTGATCATGATTAGGAAACCCTAATTGTTCCCCATTATGCATTTCTATTTCCTTCTCCTCATCCATTTCCTCTTCCTTAACGGAGGGCGATACGTTATTCATAATATCATTAGTACTCTCCTTTTGTTTTTGTTCTTCCTTTAAGCTCGATAAAGGCGCCTTTTGACACTGCGAGCCAGGCGAATTCTTTTTGTTGATGTTCTTGGTAGGTTGAGTTCTGGTGGAGCCTGCTAGTGCATTTCTTTGGGTTGGCCATGGATGGTTATGTTCTGAGGTGTAGGTAATCACCAACATGTTGGGGTCAGTCCGGCTTCGTTCTACTTGTTTTCTGGCTGAACAACCCTTTGAGCTGCTGCATCTATAATAGCCCCTGGATATATTACATTTAAAAATGTAGTAAGATGTGAGTTCTCGTAGGTTGAAATTAGGTTCTATGTTCTGTGAAGATATTAATTACGTACGAGTCTTGATAATAAAGAGATTTTTCTTTAAAAAAATCATTAATTAACTAAAACTTCAAGGTCAAAAGAAACAAATAATTCAAACCTACTTCATCTCAAATATTATTTTTATGTAAACAAACATAAAAGTTTTGGGAATAAATATCAAGCTAACAAACTTGAGAGATGTAGCCTTCAAGGCACGACCAAGTCTTTTTTCTTGAAAGGCTAAATTCGTCACGTCCCATCATAAGTAAGGATTTATATTAAATTATAGTTACAATATATATATACTAGCTGGGTCCCGTGCCTCCGGCACTGTATTGACAATATGATTTATCTCAAACTTTGAACGACCAAAATAATTTATTGAGTGAGCGGAAAATTTAAAGTCATTTGTATTTTATTAAATTATTATTAAATGATTAGATAGATAGATGTATTTTATTAGATAGATGTATGAACGGTGGGATTTATCTCAAACTTTGGACGGCCCAGATGATTTATTGAGTGAGCGGGAAATTCAAAATCATTTGTATTTTATTAGATAGATACTAGATGTGTCTCGTGCCTCCGGCACTGTATGGACGGTGGGATTTATCCCAAATTTTGGACGGCCCAGCTGATTTATTGAGTGAGCGGAAAATTCAAAATCATTTGTATTTTATTAGATAGATATATATCATGAATTAACATGGTTCTTAAGAGTTAACTAAGTACTTCAATTAACTAACCTAGCTACTTGGCTTCAATTCAAGAGATATTAACAAATAAATTATGTCAAAAAATGCTTGTAAGAAGAACTAATTATATTTTGCAAAGAGGTGAGAATTATTCCATTTTGTGATCCAATTAAAATATTTGACCAAGACTGAAACTAGAGTTGTATGAATTGTGATAATTGATCAGTTACTTACCTTGGATATGGAGATCCTTTAATTGGCTTCTGACCATACTTTCTCCATGCCCAGAGATCAGATGGAACTATTTCTCCGGTAGGCCTGCTATTTGCCGGTGCAGGTGCCGGTATACAAACTACTTTCTTGGCCTGGCTTTTCCTACCATATATATAATATTAATTGAAAAATAATAGTTAGTAAAATAGACTTAAATTAAGT